>VBSM01003162.1:3102104-3150556 GCA_008086735.1 Cheirogaleus medius
AGCTGTAAAAGTAAAAGCTTTTGGCTGTCAACTAAAGTCGACGCTCAGCTGTGCACATTCATCTGTGGCTGTTGACTATAGTCGACGCTCGGCTGTGCACGTTCATCTGTGGCTGTCAACTATAGTCGACGCTCATACCGAAGTGGTTAAAAGGTTGGCCAAAGAGAATCTGTATAGCATTCCCAGTCACTACCGTGGGAAGGAGTCCTGCCATTTGGGACAGCTGTCTTTGAAATTCATAATAGCTCAGAAGTTTTCTTTTTCTATAGAGTCAGGTCTTTGCTGCAGATGGTGCCTCCACTGAGACGTCTGCATCTGGGACCTCCCAAGGAGAGGGTAATGATTTGTTTTTCTTCCTCTCATGTTCTTATTCCTTGGGAAGACAACTTGAAGAAGCTGGGTGTCCTGAGTAGGGGGTAGAGAATACAGGCGTAATTGTCATGTTTACTTACCTAAGTAAACTTTCTCAGGGGTGAGCTCAGTGTTCTGTAAATCAGGTATCTCTATATGCTAAACTTAATGTAATTATAACTTAGCTAACCTAGTAATGGTTGGTATGGTAACATCCTTTAGTTGTACTTTTTAAACCACCCCATATTTCTTTTGGTGGCTTCTATAATCTGGCTTATAAATAAGCTTTGGTGCCATTGATGCTATTCTAGCTACGTGCTTTGTATGGCATATTCCTGCCTTCTAGCAGGAGCCCATTGGCTATTCAACATGCATTAGAGAAATGTCATGTGGATGCTAGTCCAATGAGACCTTTCAAGAGCCACTTCTTCTTAGCTAGGAAAGATCTTTGAGAACTAATTTAGGAGACATTTTTCTTAATACCGTACTCGCCTCTGGACATAAATCAGAAAGGCTAATAGCAAAGTATTGGTTAACTCATCTCAGTGGGCTTATTGCCCAGATGTAGTTTATAGTACAGGTAATGGCAGTATTATTATCTCAGTCTGTCTAGATGAGACAAGAAAGCATTTATAGAGGAGGTCATTATTTGAGCTGAACTAGATAAAAGTGTGCCGGGCAGATAATGAGAGAAGGAAGAGGTAGGGGAAGAGTAAGGCATGTTTGGAAAACTTTCAGTAGAATATTTCTGGAGCATATAAGAGGAGGGAAATGGGGAGAAATGCATTAACAGTTGGGCAAAGCCTCCTTACTGTACTGTATCCACATACCACAACTGAGACCTGGGTCATCCTGGTTCTCTGTCCTTCCACTGCAGTGTGACAAGAGCATTGAGTTTGTACAGGTGGCCTAAAATGGAGGACAAGTAGCATTCTTTCCAGCTAAAGCTTGATTTCACCAGTATTCCAGTGTGGAATTGAACCAGTGTTTGGCTCTTTCTCAGCAGCTTCAACTCCAGAGGAGTCTCGAGATGGGAAGAAAGATAAAGAAGGGGACCGGGCCTCTGAGGAAGGCAAGCAGAAAGGCAAGGGCAGCAAACCTTTAATGCCTACCTCCACTATCCTTCGTCTTCTGGCAGAGTTGGTGAGGTCCTATGTTGGTATTGCTACCCTGATTGCCAACTACAGCTACACTGTGGGCCAGTCTGAGCTGATCAAAGAGGTAATATTTCCAACTTCTACTTAAGATTTTATATTAAGTAGATTTTTATATTAAGTAGATGGAAGATTGCTTCCATCATTTGGGTGCCTAGTATGTGTCAGACACTTTTCTAAGAAACCATGCATGCTAAGTGCTAACCTAATGATGAGAGAGGGAAAGGCATCTTAAGACACATTAAAGAGCTAGGCCTTTTTCCCATGACATAGAGCCATTAGGGTAACTTCAGGGATTGAGTTGGTGAGATTTATTCTATTAAAAATCCCTTGGTGTACATTGTGGAGATTGCAGAGGGCAAGACTGGAGTCAGAGAGACCAGTTAACAATCTGATATAGTAACCTAGGGTAACACATGATCTTGGTGAAGTTGGGGGAAAATGCGTAAGTTGAAGAGATGTTTTAAAGGTAGAAATGAACAAGAATTGGATTTGGAGGATAAAGGAGGAAATCAAGGACTGAAGGATGTTTCTTCGCTTGTGGGTTTTTTAATTTTCTTTTATGGGTGAGCATCTAACAGGAACATAGAAGTGGGGAAAAGCTTTGAGGAGAAAATGGGAATTTTGAGAAGTATCTGTGGGGCATCTAAGTAAAGATGTCTAAAGGACAGTTAATAAACGAAATAAATAAGAATAACAGGTGTTAGATCTATACATCTTCCAGATGTACTTACACATGTGCAAAGATACCAGATGTAGTAGCAGTATTGGTAATGAAAAAAAATATAGTGAAAGCCTAAATGTCCATCAATAGAGCTGTGGAAAAGAATGAAGTCATATGTTATATGTCCTAATATAGAATTATCTTCAAGTTAGATTTTTTTTTGGAGTGGGTACTTTGAGAAACTGTATCATGTTCCCATATATGTAAAGTGAGTATCCAAAGAGGTTTTTTTCCCCATAAAGAGGGCATTGTTTTGTGGATCATATTGTAATTTTATGGTTAGCAAATGCCAAAGGGTCTGAGAGCAAGCAGCTGTACTAGTGTTGCAGAAAACATGTTTGTGCCTGGCTTCTTTTGCTTAACATGCTTGCAAGATGCATTTTTTTTTTATGCAAGTATAATTTATTTTCATTGCTGTATAGAATTCCATTGTATGAATATACCATATACCCAGAAGATACCAGATGTATCTTTTATCCAATCTGTTAACAAATGATTGGGCAATTTTCCATTCGGAGGTATCACAAATAGTACTGCTATGAGCATTCTTATTATGTGTTTTGGTGAGCATATATAAGCACTTCTCTTGGGTGACATATGCCTAGGAGTAGAATTGCTGGGCTTTAGAATATGCATTTGTTCAGCTTTAGCAGATAGTTCCAAAAGTTTTCCAGAGTTGTTGTCTCAACTTACATTATCACCAGCAGCATGTGGGAGTTCTGGTTTCTGATTGTGAACTCCTTGCCAACACTTGGTATTTTTCTTTTTTTTTTTCATTTCACCTGTTCTAGTGGATTTGTGGTAATATTGCATTATGGTTAAATGTTGGCATTTTCCTATTGGTCATTTTTTTTTCATGTCGTTATTAGCCATTTGGATATTCTCTTTTGGAAAGTGTCTGTCCAAGTCTTTTATTCTTGTTTCCTATTGACCTCTTTATATATTCTGGGTGTAAGTCATTCAAAGCTTTCACCCATTTATTCCAATTGTATTCATAATTTATAATAGCATTACTTGTGGAATAAGACTTTTTTTAAAAAAGAGACAGGATCTAGCTCTGTCACCCAGGCTGGAGTGCAGTAACATGATCATAGCTCACTGCAGCCGGGACCTCCTGAGCTCAAGCAATCTTCCTGCCTCCACCTCCCGAGTAGCTGGAACTACAGGCATGTGTCACCACACCTGGCTAATTTTTTTTATTTTTTGTAGAGATGGGGTCTTACTATGTTGCCTAGGCTGGTCTGAAACTCCTGGCCTCAAGTGATCCTCCTGCCTCTGCCTCCCAAATTATTTGGGTTATAGGCATGAGCCACTGTGCCTGGCTGAATAAGACATTTAATTACAAATGTATTACCTGTCTTCCTAAAAATGTGTCCAGTGACCTACTGGTACTGGGTACTGAACGGTGCTTTATAAATACTATTGATAATCCTCACCTCTACACTGCGAGGTTGTTGGTATTGCTCTCTAGGGGAGAAAGCTCAGAGAGATAAGTAACTTGCTCAAAGCCATACTGTAGAGTAGCAGAGCTAAAATTGGAACCCAGGGCTCTGACTACAAAGCTAAGTCCTTTCTACTCAGTCACACTGCTTTCCCAAATTGCAAGGCTTTTTTTCCAGTTTTTACTAATAATGTCAGATCGTGTTATTTACAGTTTTATTCAGAAAACAGTTTTAACTTTGTATTTTATTCACTACTAGGAGATTAACTTTTATTTCTTAATAGTTTTATTTTAACAAGGTCACTTTTATCCAATATCCCAGACTTTAGAATTCTTTAATGCTTTTTCTTTATTGAAGTAAAATTCACATAAAATCAACCATTTTAAAGTATACAGTTGAGTGATACTTAGTACATTCACAATGTTGTGCAACTGTCACCTCTGTCAGGTTCCAAAATGTTCATTTTGATCCATAATCTGCTTGAATGACAACAGAACTTAAGTTCCTTTCTAAGATAAGAAATTATCAGGGTAGAAATCTGAGAGAAAAATGAAGAGTCTGACTTAATTTCTTTCCCCTATTGGACCTTTTTTGTTATTTTAAATAACCCTGCATTATTTTATTTTTTATTTTTTTTTTTTTGCATATCTGTATCTGTGACTGTTGTCTCTCATTTACCTCTTGCCAGTTTCTAGCACAGTGTCTTGGGCACATTTTTGGTGTCAGTAAATATTACAATTTAGTTGACTACTGAAGGGTTTATAGCACTCAGGAATCAAGACTTGAATCTTCAGCACTTGACTAAATTCTTTGTGCAAGCCACTTTTCTTTGGGCTTCAGCTTACCCATCTCATCTCACAGATGGTGAAAACACTTGTCAATTTGTTTTATAGGTTTGGTATGAACAGTTAGACTAAATATCACACCTAAAAATGATTTAGGATGGGTGCAGTGGCACACACCTGTAGTCCTAGCTACTTGAAAGGCTGAGACAGGAGGATCACTTTGAGGTCAGGAATTTGAGGCTGCAGTGCACTATGATCATGCCTGTGAATAGCCATGGCACTCTAGCCTGGGCAATATAGCAAGATCTCATCTCTTTAAAAAAAATTTAAATACCAAGTAACAACTACATGACAATGTATAAGTTGTGTAGTAGAAACTAGATGGGATTTGAAAGTTTTATAAAATACAGTTTACTACTTTCTTGTACCTTTGAGCCTTGGTTTCCTCATCTATAAAGTTGACCTGATAATCACTCACTGGGCTATTTCAAGAAAAAACTGTATGTGTATGCACCTTGGTGTTGTGCAAATGATAATGGCATAATTGTGCTTTTGAGTAAATGTCATGATTCGTGATTTTTCAGGACTGCAGTGTGCTAGCTTTTGTTCTGGATCACCTCCTCCCACATACCCAGAATGCAGAAGACAAGGACACACCTGCCCTGGCCCGCCTGTTCCTTGCAAGCCTGGCTGCTGCAGGGAGTGGCACAGATGCCCAGGTGGCACTCGTGAATGAAGTAAAAGCAGCCCTGGGACGGGCACTGGCTATGGCTGAGAGTACAGAGAAACATGCCAGGTAAAACCCATGCCTGACCGAGGCCTGATAATCAAGAGCATCCCCTTATTTTTTTCTTGGTCCATGGGGGTCCTTGTACTTGAACAAGAGTTCTAGTCATACTGGCATCATACACTCTGGTCCTCTCAAATAGTTCTGGTGCTTGAAAATACCCAGAACACTGATTACATTTGGAGGAAGTGGGAAAATGGAGGGATGTTTTCATTGTATTTCTGTAGTCTTCAGGCAAGGTGAACAGATTATTCAATCTTATTTTTAAAGTTATGTTTATAGAGAATGAATGCTACCATCTAGGGAGTGAGTTCTCACTTGTTTAGATGTTACTTCCAGAAAGAAACACTAAAGGCACAGGAGGGTTATCTGAGGAAAGTTAGTGAAGATATGGCCTAAGAATGAGCTGTATTCACATGATAATGGTGTCAAACTTCTCTCCCAGGCTTCAGGCAGTGATGTGTATCATCAGTACTATCATGGAGTCTTGCCCCTCCACCTCCAGTTTCTACAGCAGTGCCACAGCCAAGACCCAGCACAATGGCATGAACAACATCATTCGACTCTTCCTAAAGAAGGGGCTAGTTAATGACCTGGCTAGAGTACCTCACAGCCTAGACCTGTCCAGGTAAAATCATGCCCAAGCCCTGGGCTTTTTCCCATTCTTCCTTCTGTATTTGCCTAGTGTGTCAAGTTGCTTCACCAGATGCATGCTGAGGAGACAGCTGGTGTGGTGGGAGAACCTTGGATATAGGTGGGAGACCTGAGTTCTTTGTATTGTGGCTTTTAGCAAGGCACTTGCATTTCTTTAGCCCTCAGTTACTTCATTTACTGCAACTCAAGAGTTGGACTATACCAGTGACTTTTTTTCCCCAAGCTTTCCCCCACCCTTTGGGAAAGGGGGAGGGGCAAAAAACTACCTAATGGGTACAATGAACACTGTTCAGGTGATGGGCACGCTGATAGCCCTGACTCAAGCATTACAAAAGCTATCCATGTAACAAAAACATTTGTACCCCTTAATATTTTGAAATAAAATAAAATAACAGAATAGTTGAATTTTTTTTTTAAAAAAAAACCTTTTATTCTAAGAACATATATATATAAGAAATACCGATGAGCAAAAATAAGAAAATAGACACCATACTCTTACCACCCAGATACGACTGTTACCTTATTGGATATCTTTGAATGCTTGTCTGTGCACAAATTATAACATATTTTTTTACTAAAGTTGTATTATACTGTATGCACTACCTGGTGTATAGCACAGGGTAAGGTGTTAATTTTTTTTAAGTTACTGGTCTCTACCTTTCCATGTGAGTAAATTTTCATTCTATCTGATGCCACGTCCATAATCAAAGATGTTTGTCCAAACCAGAATCCAGTTAAGGGACTTACGTTACATCTAGCTATGTCCTCTGAGTCTCTCTTATTTTAACATAGATCTTTGTTTTAGTCTTTATTTTGTTGTTCATGACAGTAAGTTGTTGATGTAACCAGACCTGCTGTCCTATAGAAGGTTTGTTTTGCCTTCTAAGTTTAGTCCATTTGCTTCCTTGCAGTGTAATTTAACTTACTACATTATTTCCTGTTATTTTTTGTAAACTTCTGGTTAGATCTAGAGGCTTATTAGAGCAGTTTAAACATTTTTGGCTAAAATGTATATCTTAGGTGATGTACATCTCATATTGTATCATGGGAGACACCTCTTTGAACCTGCCATTAGTAATCATGTTAAGATTGACCACTGGATTGGAGTGATAATCATTGTACTGTTATATTCTTCTCCTTACTAGAAAGTAATCTGTTGTTACTTTGGCACTGTACAAATGTCTAGTTTCCTATCAACCATATACCTAATTAATAGTCTTTTAACGTGGGTTGATAATCCTTGCCTGGGTCAATTAATTTCTTTGGGGCTTATGAATGACAGTTTCTAATTTCTCATTCTTTTTACATTATTGACGTTTTTCTGTGAATTAGCCCACAGAAAATATAGTTATGCTGAAATACAGTTCCTATTAAAAAGTCAGGGAAAAAACTTAATTTTTGGCTGGGCATGGTGGCTCACGTCTGTAATCCTAGCACTTTGGGAGGCCGAGGCGGGAGGATGGCTTGAGGCCACTTGAGTTCGAGACTAGCCTGGGCAATAGCGAGACCTGATCTCTACAAAAAAATACTTAGCTGGCCATGGTGGTGTGTGCCTGTAGTCTCAGCTACTCAGGAGGCTGAGGCAGGAGGATCACTTGAGCCCCCAGGAGTTTGAGGTTGCTGCCAGCTATGATAACGCCACTGCACTCTAGCCCCGGCGACACACAGCAAAACCCTGTCTCAAAAACAAAAACAAAAAAAACCTTTATTTTTTTCTCCTTAGTTACCAGTTTTCAGAGTAATGCCAGAAGGCCTCACCACTGTACAATTCATCCATGTAACAAAAACACTTGTACTACCCCCTAAATCTATCGAAATAATTTTTTTAAAAGAAAAAATACGTATTTAATCACCACCTCAAATGTAGGTTTCTTTTGGCTTTCTATTTCCTAAGTAGTAGTATGGACTCATGAACTTTTATGAATTTTTAAGCCAATGATTGAATTATTTCCAACACTGCGGTCTTCTTTTTTTTCCCCCATATTATTTTCCCCCAAGCTCATATCATTGTAGCTTTGCTCTATGGGGCCCCTTCGAGGTGACTAGTTTGTAATTTTGATACAAACCCATCAATTTTTAAAAAATCAAACTCACAATAGTGTAATGAACACCGTATGTCTTACTTGGATTAACCAATGTTCAACATTTTGCTCCATTTGCTTTATTTCCTCCTTCCCTCTCTTTCTGGGAGCTGAATCATTTGAAATCATTTGCAAACAACATGATACTTAAACCTCTAAATACTTCAACACAGGTCTCCTAAGAACAAACATTGCCTTATATGGCTAGAATTCAATTATCACATCTAAGAAATTTACCATTAATATGATATTCAATATATATTTCATATTCAAATACTCCCAGTTATTCCAATTATGTCTTTATAGCCTGAAGGAGGGAGTATTTTGATTCAGAATTCAGTGAGTACCACACATTACATTTGGTTGTCACATGTCTCTTGTTTTTTTAAGACATTTAACTGTTTTGAGGAAGCCAAACCAGATGTCTCATAGAATGTCTCACAGTCTACATTTTTGGCAAAAATACTACATAGGTGTTATTTGCCCTTCTCACATCACATCAGGAGACACATTGGCGATGCTAAATTTGATCACATAGTTAGGGTGATATCTGTTAGATTTCTACTTTGTAATTAATAAGTTATCTGTGAGGTGATACTCTGAGATCACATGGAGATCATGTGAATATTCTGCACCTTTAAGATTTTTAACTGAGTAGTTTTTTGTCTTGATTTGTGATCCTGCCTGGATCACTTACGTTGCTGGTTGCAAAGTGATAATTTTCTGATTCTCCTGTTCTTGTTTATTAGCTGGCATTCTTCTATAATGAAAAACTTCCTCTGCCCCACTTTTGTATCCCAGTAGACACAGATTCTTTTTATATTCAATATATTACAATCCATTACCATCATTATTTTTTTGGTACTCAAGTTGGGCATGTGGTCATGATTCCATTAGTTTTTTTCCCCTTAATTTTTGGAAGCCTTTTGGTACAACAGGATATCCCAGGCTCACCTTGTACCTTCTTTGCCCTATTCCTGGGATCAGTTGTTCTGATCAATCTTGGTTCCTCTTAGTGTGGGATGGTATCAAAGACCACTATCTGGGTGCTAGGGGGCATGTGTGTATGTGTATACACACACACACAGAAAAAAAAAACCACGTAAAAACAGAACCGCTCTGGTTTTAGTGGGAGCCTACTTGGCCTCACACACTTTATTACACTTAGAAATCATATCACACCTCCAACTGCAGCCCCTTTGGCACTTGTACTAAACCCTAGGCATCCCTACAGAGTATAGTTTGAAATCCACAGGACTTAAAATGTTTATCATACTCCTTTGAGCTCTTAAGATTTGGGAACTAAGTGTGCTGTTGGTTCTTTTGTTTTTGTTTTGTTTTATACAGCCTGAGTGTGTCTGAGAAGTGGCTTGCTTACTTGCATGTGATCATCCAGGATACATTCTGACTTCCAGTCAAGAATTGTTCCTCACATGCTTACCACAGCCCCATGAAATATGACGTTGATTTAACCCTTGCTTTTTTTTTTTGAGACAGAGTCTCACTTTGTTGCCCAGGCTAGAGTGAGTGCCGTGGTGTCAGCCTAGCTCACAGCAACCTCACACTCCTGGGCTCAAGCAATCCTACTGCCTCAGCCTCCTGAGTAGCTGGGACTACAGGCATGTGCCACCATGCCCGGCTAATTTTTTCTGTATATATTTTTAGTTGGTCAATTAATTTCTTTCTATTTTTAGTAGAGACGGGGTCTCACTCAGGCTGGTTTTGAACTCCTGACCTTGAGCGATCCGCCCGCCTCAGCCTCCCAGAGTGCTAACCCTTGCTTTTGGGGTGGATTCCTTGAAGACCTTTAAGTCAAATATTCTTTAGTTCTGTGACCTCTTTCACCTTTCTTAGAAGCTTCTGTTATAGGAACCTTAGTGGCACTTAAAGGATACCTGGTATTTCTGTGCTCAATTTATCTTTATCTTCCTTTATCTTAGTCCCAACATGGCCAACACAGTCAATGCTGCTCTGAAGCCTTTAGAAACACTTTCCCGGATTGTGAACCAGCCCAGTAGCCTTTTTGGCAGCAAGAGTGCTTCCAACAAGAGCAAGTCTGAGCAGGATGCCCAAGGAGCCTCTCAGGACTCCAGTAGCAACCAGCAGGACCCAGGTAGGGAATCAGAGCCAGTGGACTGGAGAGCTGGAGGGATGGGAGTAGTTGCTTTACGGGCCTGGGATCACAACTATTCTGGTTTGGTATTGTTTCCCTGGGAACTTGCTGGCCTTCCAGAGATCTGTCATAGTGGCGTGGGAATCTGCCCCACAAAGAATTCCTTCAAATTGCAGCCTTGTTTGGCTGTCCTCACACGTAGCCTTGTCTTTTCCTTTGTCACCCATTCGTTTATTCTCTGAGAACTTGTAAACTTGCCCAAGGAAGGAACCTTATTGTCTTCGTGCTTGCCTCATGGTGCCCAACACATAGGCACCCTTTGATTATTTTGCTGGTTGGTTGATTGTTTCAGGCGAGCCTGGGGAAGCAGAAGTGCAGGAGGAGGATCATGATGTCACTCAGACAGAGGTGGCAGATGGGGATATCATGGATGGGGAGGCTGAAACCGACTCAGTGGTGATTGCTGGGCAGCCTGAGGTGCTCAGTTCACAAGAGATGCAGGTAGGGAGGCAGATCACCCAGCATTTCCCTGTTGCGGCGCTGAACCAAACTCCCAGTGGTGTGGGTGGGTGAGTACTTGAGATCCTTGCCTCAATGCTGTCTGCTTTGCAGAGGAGCATGGATGGTATGCTTAGTAGATGCTCAGTAAATGTGTTTGATCGTATAAAGGGAGGGGTGGGGGCAGAGCCAAGATGCCATGTACTATGAAATGGTATAGATCCCAACTAGAAAACTTAGGCACAGGTGAGATGTTGACATAGAAAGCTGGCCTGAGGCCTTTGGGCCCAGGGTCTTTGATTTACTTGGCTCTGGTCATTAATGGAAGCTCCTAAACACCACCTTATGCCTATAGCACCAGCTCTCGCTGGGTCATTAAAATTGTAGTCTTCTAAAGACCGTCAAGAAAGCATTGTAATTTCTAGAGCTGGTAGCATTGAGTAAGAAATTGGGCCTGCAATCCTAACCTGCTGACTCTTAGGAGATCTGCATGTATTCCTGGACAGTATATAAAGACTAACTTGGTATCAGATAACTGGGATGGACCCATTTGAAGGACAGTCTGAGTGTGGATTGGCACGTGGTAGTTTCTGTGCTATTAGCGCCCAAGTGTGTGGTTTTTATGTAATATCCTCTCTCACACATAATCCTAGAAATGTATGCTCCCTTGCTGGCTTTTTTCAGGGTTTCAGTGCTAGCACAATGATAGACTTGTGTGCATCCATATGTATGTTCTATTTCTCTCCAGGTTGAGAATGAGCTGGAGGACCTGATAGATGAGTTGCTTGAGAGGGATGGCGGATCTGGGAACAGTACAATTATAGGTGAGAGCCCCAGAACTGAGTATAGCCTCTTCCTTTGCCTCAGTCTCTCTTGGGAGGACCCTTTTTCTCATCATCTGCTTGCTCAGCTCTGCCTAAGGGCTCATAGCCAGCCTAGATTGCTGCTTGTCTTGATGTTGACAGTCTTACAGATGAGAAATTCACAAGCCATCTACAGGCCTGTGGCAGGTCTGAAGCGTTGCCTGTGGAGGTGGGTGGGGAGGTGGGAGTGACCATCAGCATAGATGATATGTCAGGCACATCAAAAGAATGTTTATTCATGGAGGCCTAGAGGAGGCGGTAGGGTGAGGAAGTGCTTTCTTTTCAGTTCTTCAGTGAAGTCTGGGGGCTTTCTGCCTCTTAGTCTCAGTAGTGTAAAAAGAGTGATAATTCCCTAGGGTGGCCCTTTTTAAATCTCAGAGAGAAAACAACAAAGGTACCCTACTGTCACCAGGCTCCGAAGGTGTATGTGTTACTTACATTTTAACTTTGTCAATCAAGGAAATCAAAGGATAAATGGAAGTAGACATATATTCTTAAGTTTTACAAAGCTTTTTCACACCCAATATCCTCTGTGGTTTCACAGTTAGTAGGATTGGCAGGGCAGATGTGATTGTCCCATTTTACAGATGAGGAAACTGAGACTCAGACAGGTAAAGTGACTGGCCAAGCTCACCTAGCTAGTTGACAGCCAAGAATCCAGGTCTTCTCCCTCATCCAAAAAAAGTGGATATCTGCTAGGTGTACATAGGCTACTTTAGGCACACCCAATCTGGAAAGGGAAGTCCTCTGTTGTTCAGTGAAGGCTCTGCTCTGTAACCTTCAGTGAGCAGAAGTGGAGAGGATGAATCACAAGAGGACGTGCTGATGGATGAAGCTCCTTCCAACCTCAGCCAAGCTTCCACCTTGCAGGCCAACCGAGAAGGTGAGAGTGCCGAGGCCAGAAAGGCCTCCCTTCTTGCCCTGCACGTCTGACAGACACTACACTAGGGTTTTCCTGGAGACAGCTGCCCAAGTGCAGAATGAGGAAGCATCTATCTGCATGCGCTGATATACACCATCCACCTTATCCTCAGCCAGTTTTTCAAATAACATGTTACTACTGCTTGCCCAAAGTTTGTCACTTCTTTCTTGGTTCGCTTTCTTCTCACCCACCTGCTATCATCGCTCCAGATTCCCTCTTACCAACAGGATATAGTGAATAACAAAGTAGGGCTGGAAAAGGCAAGGGGGCACCAGCAGACTTGGCTAAGTCTTAGACCATGGCTCCTCAAGCATGACCCTGTAGCCAGCCTCCACATTCAGCCACCCTGCTCAGCGTGTTGATGCATTAATTGGCACTCTCAGGAAATCAGGGCTGGCTCACTAAGTCTATACATCATCCCAGATCTGGTTCTTCCTCTCCTAGAGTCAGATACCCCATCACCTTCCCACTCAATCTGCTGGCCTGCACAGTAGCCTGTTTTCTAGCTACTCAGTATAGTCCTCCAATGTGCTCCCTTTGTTTTAGATTCCATGAATATCCTGGACCCTGAGGATGAGGAGGAGCACACTCAGGAAGAGGACAGCAGTGGCAGTAACGAGGATGAGGATGATAGTCAGGATGAAGAGGAGGAGGAGGAGGAAGATGAGGAAGATGATCAGGTGAGGGGGGACTGTGTTTGGGTTGGTTCAGATGACTTCTTCCATGGGAACGCAGAGCTGCAGAAAACCAACAGTCTGGGTCGCTAGACTCAAGCACCTCCCTCCCTCATGTGCACATGTGGCCATGACACCAGGCTTCAGAAAACCCTTACCTCCAGCAATTCTCCATCTCCTATTTTCCCTTAAGGAGGATGATGAAGGTGAAGAGGGAGATGAAGACGATGACGACGATGGCTCTGAGATGGAATTGGATGAGGATTACCCTGATATGAACGCTTCTCCCTTGGTCCGATTTGAGCGCTTTGACCGGGAGGATGATCTCATCATTGAGTTTGACAACATGTTCTCCAGTGCTAGTAAGATACAGGGGCTCAGCTGGGTTTTATCTCTTGATTCTTATACCCTTCTCTAGGGTAAGCCAAGCAGTGAACCAAATCAGTCTGATACAGACAGCACTTCTTTTCCTATGCTGACTTCCTGGGGCAAGGGATATCTGAATCCATCTCTCTCAGTAGTGTATACCTAGAAGAAGGACTAGTGAGAGGCTGCTTTTGTTCCCTTCACCTCAGTAAATAGGCAGTCATTTTAGAGCCTGGACAACTTAATGATTTGCTTGATTTAAAAAAATAATGTGAGACCAAGGCTGACTGCATCAGGCACCTCTGCACACTACAGTGACAGGGCAATCAATAATCCTTATGTCTGTAAGACTGGTTCTTGAGGGTTTGGATGGACACCTTTGAGCTTGGCATTGGGGAGTACATTTGAACATATTCACTCTGTTCATCAAGGATGCATCTTTTCAGGGGAGAGAGTGAATCTCTTCCCTCCTCCCCCATCAACATCAAAGTTCCCTTTTAGCATCAAGTTAGAGTCGAATTCTTAGAATCAAGCTGTCTTGATAGGGCAGGTCTTGACCTTAAGTCACAAGCACGGTATAGCAGAAAACACTGTTCTGGTCTGTTGTCTTGGCCAAGTAATCTCTTACCTCTTTGAGCCTCAGTTTGTCACCTGTAAATTAAAAATTTGAAAAGTAAACAAAATGGGTTGGGATATCGTCTATGATTCTCTTTGCAGTTTTGTGATTTTCATCAGTATTCCTTATAGTTGAGCCTCTGTCCATTCAGCAAATTGAATAATAGCAAAGTGTCTACTGTGTCCTAGGTACTAGGGATACAACAGTAAAGAAGAAAATAGTCCTGAGCCCTCATAGGAGCTTATGGTCTATTAGGAATTATAAATAAGCAGGCATTACATCGCAGTATGATAAGAAAGCACAGATTAAAGGGTTGTTTTACCCAATCTGTAGAAGTCAGGCTTTAGAGAGGAAGTGACATCTTAGGCTAAGAACAAAAGAGGAGTCTTCAAGATGGAGGGAGCAGCATGTGTCTGGGGGGCCTAGAAGCATCACTGTCGCTGTAGTATGGAGAATGGATTGGGAGAAGGTATTATTTAGGAAGCTATTGCAGTATTTAGGTGAGAGATTATGGCATAAGCTATGGTAGTGTCAGTGATTATAGATTAGGTGTGGGAATGAGGGAGAAAGGACAAAGCTCAGGTTTCCGTGTGAGGAGGTAAGGCCCAGGAGACATGGTTCTGTTTGAACAACCATGGAAGAAATTTCTTTTTGGCACTGACCTGTTTGCGTATTGTCCTTGCAGCAGACATCCCCCCATCCCCAGGAAATATCCCTACCACCCACCCATTGATGGTACGCCACGCAGACCATAGTTCTCTGACACTGGGCAGTGGCTCCTCCACCACTCGTCTCACCCAGGGCATCGGGCGTAGTCAGAGGACCCTAAGGCAGCTGACGGCCAATACAGGCCACACCATTCATGTTCACTACCCTGGGAATCGCCAGCCCAACCCTCCTCTTATACTCCAGAGGTGAGTTACAAAGATCTGTTGGGTTCATCAGAACACTTGTAAGAATCTTCACTGTGCTTCAGTCTTAAGCTCGAGGAAACAGTCGGTACTTAATGCTATTGTCACACACACAAATAAGATATCTGTCCCATTTCTTCATGAGTTATATATGCAGCCTTTTGGAGAATACAAAATTATATGGCGTGTTCTTTCACTTAAAAGTCCTGTGCATACATTCAGCAATTAAATATCTCATATGCCAAGCACTTAACACTTTAGATATAGACAGGACAAGATGTCTGCTTTCCAGCTTAGAGTTTAGTGGGAGAAACAATTTTAAGTGGTAAAAGAAAGGGATGTACGTGTTGTAGTAGTTGGTGTACAGACTACTGAGCGGGTATGAGGGAAGCAATGTAATTTAATACAATGCCTGGCACATGGAAGCTTATCAGTGTCACTGACTCTGTGTCAGGAACTATGGAATAATATGCAACCTCAGCCCAAATAAAGTTCTCACACTGGTGAGGTACTCAGAAAAGTAACTAAGACTTATGTGCAGCATGATAAGGTCCATAATTGTGTTGTAGATTTAATAGAGGATAAAGAAAAAGGATCTCACTATAACAGGTTGCAGGATGCCTGTGCACTTACAGTGACCATGGTATCCCCAATATCACCTTACAGGTTGCTTGGTCCCTCAGCCGCTGCTGACATCCTTCAGCTGAGCAGCAGCCTTCCCCTACAAAGTCGGGGCCGGGCCCGCCTCCTGGTGGGCAATGATGATGTCCACATCATCGCCAGGTCTGACGATGAACTGCTGGATGACTTTTTCCATGACCAGAGCACAGCTACCAGCCAAGCAGGCAAGTTTCTGTGGTAAAAAGGAGGGTAGAGTTTATCAGATTCTGCTTTCTCCCTGCTGAGGAAAAGCAGAACAGTGCCCTGGAGGGAAAATCCCATTTTGTAGGAGCCAGAACCACTCAGTGACTTAGCCATAGGCAACAAAAACTTTATTGTTTCTTGGGTCCTGTTAGGTAAATACTGCAATTTTTAGATCAGTTGACACTTGACAAGGCCAAGAATCTCACTCCGCATTGTTCTTCCTACAGGAACCCTGTCCAGTATCCCCACAGCCCTGACCCGCTGGACAGAGGAATGCAAAGTTCTTGATGCTGAGAGCATGCATGACTGCGTTTCAGGTGTGTGACCACTTGCTTATTATCAGGGTTGAAGTCGGCCTTCCCAATCTAGGACAAGTGTGTGGAGAGTTGTTTCCCTGGTTCTCTGTGGCAACAAGCTCTGCCTCTTGGCTTCCTCCCTGATCCCACCAGAGCAGCCTCTGATCTTTACCTCTTTAATACAGTGGTTAAAGTGCCCATTGTCAATCACCTGGAATTCCTGAGAGATGAGGAGCTGGAAGAAAGGCGTGAGAAACGTAGGAAACAACTGGCTGAGGAAGAAACAAAGATAACTGACAAAAGCAAAGAAGATAAGGAGAACAGGGATCAGAGTGCACAGGTGATTCTCAGGGGCTGGAAGGATTCATCTTTGGCTACATCTGCCCTAATGTGGTTTTGGCATACACGTGGCAAAGCAGAGTCACTGAAGAATCCTAGGACGTTCACATTGAACCTGGGAAGCTTTTAATTCCAAATTCACCATACACTCACCTGATTTGTAGGGGAAAGAATTCAAATTCAGAGGGAAAATTTTTTCTGCAGCATCTCACCAGACACCAGAATAGCTTCTCACTCAACAAACTGTCATAGTCTCTACCTCCAAGGACTGCAACTAGACAAGGAAAATGACCTTGACTAAGCTTATGCTCTTGGTTGTTCAATTTCATTTCTGTTAATAGACTGCCAGTGTGGGGAACCTTACTCAAGATGACCTCCTTCCATCATTTGAATATGCTTGGCTTGGGCATCAAATCGGAGAAAATATTCATACCCTGAACCCCATCACTACATGTCATTTTCTAGGGCTCACATTTATAAGATTGCTAATAACGTGATTTTGGAAGCTGCCTACTTTTTTCTGAAACTTCCGAGACCTCAAGACAGTATAACTTTTAAATATGTCTGAGTAAAACTGATAGAGATAAAAAGAAATTAAAAGACTTTAGTATACCCTACTCAACAATTAGAGTATCAGATAGATTAAAAATAAGGATATTGAAGTGCTCAGTTGTAATAACAAGCTTGTTCTAATAAATATCTTTATATAGAACTTTTTACCTAATAAATAGTAACATTGTTTCAAACACATGATAAAGGATGGGAAGTAAGCATAGCATGTGACTGAAAAGGCTAGAGTGGACAAAATAAGCCTAAGGAAGGGAAAAATATGTAAGTAAAACTAAGAAATTGCTAGTCTCATGATCATTCCCAGCCCTGAGGTGGTTTTTATTTTTATTTATTTTTTTGAGACAGAGTCTCACTCTGTTGCCCAGGCTAGAGTGAGTGCCGTGGCGTCAGCCTAGCTCACAGCAACCTCAAACTCCCGGGCTCAAGCAATCCTTCTGCCTCAGCCTCCCGAGTAGCTGGGACTACAGGCATGCGCCACCTTGCCCGGCTAATTTTTTCTATATATTTTTAGTTGGCCAATTAATTTATTTCTATTTTTAGTAGAGATGGGGTCTCACTCTTGATCAGGCTGGTTTTGAACTCCTGACCTTGAGCGATCCGCCCGCCTCAGCCTCCCAGAGTGCTAGGATTACAGGTGTGAGCCACCGTGCCCGGCCTCCTGAGGTGGTTTTTAATATCCTTTCCTCCCATTATTCAATTCCCCCACTCCTTGCAATTTCCCCCTTGCCCCCAAGCCATTCTTGAACATGAGTATATATAAAGAAATTGGACATGTATTTGCATGATGAAATGAGCACTTTCCTTTGTTCACCTAGCCAAAGCATTTTCCATCAGGTCACTGAGCTCCTAGATTGTTTAGGTGCAATGTGGTGACTATTACAGTTGACCTCTGTCTTTGTGCTTGCAAGGTCCCATATTGGTCTGTCCCTTCTCTTTGCAGTGTACTGTGCCTAAGACAAACGACTCCACTGAACAGAACCTCTCAGGTAACTCTCCTTTCTTTTCCCCCTTTTTGCTGATTGATCATTTGGTTCTTTCTCCTAACCCTTCTGAGTAGCTGGCCCTTGTAGGCTGAAGATGGACACTGGTGCTCTGTGGGATGAGGTAGTAGATTGTATAGTTTTAGGGTCATACCCCATCTTGGAGATAACTATACAGTCTACTGTCTTTCCCACGGTGGTACACATTCCCTCCTATGCTTTGTTCAGGTTCTTGTTCTGGTTATGCTTCATTCTGACATGGGTAGTGAGAACTGAGTGTGCACATCTCTGAAGTTGTTGGTCCTTTGGTGACCATGATGGTGTAGTGCTTCATGAGAACAATTGAAGACAGTGGTTCTCAAATGCCAGTCCTCCATGGAAATGCAAAATCAGGGAGCTTTAATGCCTTTTTCATAAAGCTGAATTTATTCCATATTTAGAAATTACATTCTTCCTAGTTCTTTGGTATCAAAATATTTTTATTAAATTATGTTGATGGGATGTCCTGTTTAGATTTTATTGGTTCATGGAATCTATAAGTCTAAACATTTATTGATCTACACTAGAATGTTTATAGCAGCACAATTCACAGTTGCAAAGATGTGGACACAACCC
The DNA here is from genome assembly GCA_008086735.1 of Cheirogaleus medius. Lineage (NCBI taxonomy): Eukaryota > Metazoa > Chordata > Mammalia > Primates > Cheirogaleidae > Cheirogaleus > Cheirogaleus medius. Next base: position 3,120,710 of record VBSM01003162.1, read on the forward strand.
AAGTGCCCATCAATACATGAGTATATTAATTAAATGTGGTAAATGTATACCATGGAGTTCTACTCAGCCACAAAAAACAATAGTGATCTAGCACCTCTTATATTCTGGGTAGAGCTGGAGCCCATTCTACTAAGTGAAGTATCACAAAAATGGAAAAACAAGCACCACATGTACTCACCATCAAATTGGTATTAATTGATCAACACCTATGTGCACATATAGTAGTAACATGCATTGGGTGTCGGGCAGATGTGGGGGAAAGAAGGGGATGGGTATATTCATACCTAATGGGTGCGGTGCACACCATCTGGAGGAAGGACACACTTGAAACTCTGACTCGGGTGGGGCAGGCAAAGGCAATATATGTAACCTAAACATTTGTACCCTCATAACATGCTAAAATAAAAATAAATAAAAGTCTAAACATTGTCTTGGGCACTCTGCTTTTTGGGAAGGTAGATCTGTGGGCTAAATGGTATGATCACCATATGTTTTCTATTTCTTATCTTCTTAACAATGGTCAGTAGCCATTTTGTGATTCTAACAATTGGTCCATGTGGTATCATATGTCTCCTCCACCCCTATTTCCTCAGACCTTTCTTCTGCTTCCCTACACTTCCTGTCTTCTTTGACACTTGAGTTGGGAAATGATCATACCAAAGCCTACACAGTATTTTTTAAAGCAATGAAGGAGGATAAATGTCCTGGTGCCCTTAATTTAGCAAAGGGTCTGCCACCAGGTGAAATTGCCTTTTGCCTCCTGCCCTTACTAGAGGATTCTGCTCATGCCGGGGTGAGGTAGTAAGTTGTATTGTTGTGGGGTAGGGATATTAGGCCCCAATTAGAAGATAACTATACAACTTACTACTTTCCCTGGTGTGTGGCATATTTGCACTTAGTATTGGCAGTGTTGCCTCCATCAGACAAAGTCATGAATGTTCCTTGGATAATCAGGACTGGAAGGAAAGGAAGATGGAAGGGGACAGATGATATTTAGGGTGAGGCACAGATACCATTATAAAGTGACTTGTCCTTTATCAATTGGAGCATATAATTGAATATTTTACCTTTGGGCATGAACTCAAACATTTTCCTATTCTTCAACTGTGTAATAACTGCACTTGGTGATAGGACAAGAATGTACAGAGGGAATAGAAAGCATACGTTAAGAGTTGTGGGGGAAATTCTGACCATTTCTTGCTCTAAATAAATGAGGAAGTGGGAAGGTCCGTGGGCTTTTTTTGGTAGATAGATTTTCTGTGTATACCTACAGAGATATTTAGCCTCACCCTATCTATGTAGCATAAAATCTTCCTCTTCCACCTGGGATGCAAAAAGGATTTTATTCTTAGGCTCCACAAAGAGTCAGATCTCCAGTTCTTGGACCATAAATTGCACTGTGCCTTATCCCTCACCCTGGCTATACCAGACCAGAGCTGTTCCTTGGAGCAGTTGGTTGTTGGAGGGGAGGGGGAACCCTACATCAGTGGCTAGGTGGCATACTTGTCAAGCCACATGTGCTGTTTGGGGTGGCTTCCCTAGTCATTGGCTGATTGCCCCTTAACCCCCATTATTGTTCTTTCCGAGAAAGATGGGACTCCTATGCCTGACAGCTACCCAACAACTCCAACTGATGCAGCTACATCTGAGTCCAAGGAGACCCTTGGCACTCTGCAGCCCTCACAACAGCAACTAACACTCCCACCCCCACCAGCCTTGGGAGAGATTCCTCAGGAGCTGCAGTCCCCAGCTGGAGAAGCGGGGAGCTCTACACAGCTATTGATGCCTGTAGAGCCAGAGGAATTGGGTCCTACAAGGCCAAGTGGAGAAGCAGAAACAACTCAGATGGAGTTATCCCCAGCTCCCACTATAAGTGAGTAGAATTTCAACTTTTGGAGGGGGTGGAGCAGGAGGGAAGAATAGATGTCTTTGTAGCTTCTCTTCACTCTCTAGCTTGAGAGAAATAGTATTAGCTCAAGTCCTCAAATCGTGAGATCTCAACTTGCTCATTAGCTTTCTTGGGTGAAGTTTATTATGTTTGTTTCCTTTCTGTATCCTCGAGTGATTATGGTTGAGTGTCTAATACTGGTGATGATACCATTTGAGACAGTTACTCTATTCCTGGGCTATTATGCCTGGCTTATTATTTAACTTTAAAAATAACTCTCTAGCCGGGTATAGTGGTGCTTGCCTATAGTCCCAGTGACTCGGGAGGATCTCTTGAGCCCAGGAGTTCTAGTCCAGCCTGGGAAACATAGCAAGACCCTGTCTGTTAAAAAAAACAACTACTACTCTCCAAAGTAGATGGTGTTATCTCCATGAATAAACTTAAACTCAGAAGTGAAATAATTAGTCCAAAGTCACTCGGTAAGTGGTTGAGCTGGAATTAAAATTCATATCTGTCTGACTCTAGAGCTTACTCTCCTTCCATAGTTCCCAGGATGGCACGCACATCACACCACACATATAGCTCTCCCATCTTCCTGGTAGACACTGGCACTATTGCCCCCTGGTTTGAATTGGGGCCTCAAAATTTGTCTCAGCACAATATTCCAGCAGGGTAAATTGAGACCTGCTTGCCATCCCTGCTTTATACCATGCTGCTTGTTATGTGTTCTGGAGAGACCTTAAGGCAGGCGTCCTCAAACTATAGCCCGCAGGCCACATGCGGGTGTTTTTGCCCGTTTGTTTTTTTACTTCAAAATAAGATATGTGCAGCATGCATAGGAATTTGTTCATAGTTTTTTTTAAACTATAGTCCGGCCCTCCAACGGTCTGAGGGACAGTGAACTGGCTCCCTGTTTAAAAAGTTTGAGGACCTCTGCCTTAAGGTGTCGAGGTGTTCTCCGTCAAGGTACCTTGTTTATTTAGATAAACAGATGACATGCATGTGCAAATGGTACCTGCAGGGAATCTGAAAGTGGCAAGATCCCTTACCTGGGGTGCCTAGGGAAGATATTTCACAGGCTTGCCTGGAACACAGTAAATGTTCAACAATTGATAAAAATAGCTTAACCTGAGCCTTAAAAAGCAGGTGAGATTGCTGAGGAACAGCAAATCCAGCAGGGGAGAAGTGAGAAGTCTGAGCTGACTGGCCCTAAGGAAGCAACCTATGAGAGACCTTGTCTGTCATGTTATCCTGATTTGAGGCAGAGATTTAACCTCTCCTTATGACTTCCTCCTAGCCTCTCTTTCCCCAGAGAGAGCTGAGGATTCTGATGCACTGACAGCTGTCAGCAGTCAACTGGAAGGCTCTCCCATGGACACCAGCAGCCTGGCTTCCTGTACCCTAGAGGAGGCTGTGGGTGACACCTCAGCAGCTGGCAGTTCTGAGCAGCCTACAGCAGGCGGCTCCACTCCTGGGGTTGCCCCGCCAGTTGTGGCAGAAGTGCAAGGCAGGGGTGATGGGACAGGGGAACCTTCCCAGCCACCTGAAGACAGGTAAGCATTGTGTCAGAAGAGAAGGGTAGGATGTGTTGGAGAGTATCTCAAGCCATGTTCATACTTGTTAACAAATGGGCATGCTTGTTAGACTGGGGAGATCAACCTTGTTTCTATGAGAAAGGGGTATTGTATGAGTGTTTTATAAATGGGAAGACAATACAGAGAACAATTTGAGCATAATTTCCCTCAGCTCTCCCCCTGCATCCTCTGAGAGTTCTTCCACCAGAGATTCTGCTGTGGCCATTTCTGGAGCAGATTCCCGAGGAATCCTAGAAGAGCCACTGCCTTCAACAAGCAGTGAAGAAGAAGATCCCCTTGCAGGTGAGCTCCATGTGGGCTCAGGTCATCCTAGAGTTGTTTTGGCTTCTAGTGGCCTTTGGCATGGCAATGCCCACCAGCTAAACAGTTACAGCCAGATGGGGAAGTCATGTGTGTGTAAAGGGAGAAGGACTGGCAGTAAGGGGATGATGGTGTGGCATGATAGGATGAGCCCAGCCTTTGGGAGTCAAAATGATCTTAGCTCACTCAGATTCACCTACTCTGCCACATCCTACCTTTACATCTTAGAGCCATTATTTAATTTCTCTGATCCTCATTGATACTAAGAGGGTGTTAATATCTATCTACATGGTAGGATCTTTATAAAGGTTAAGTAATAGTGTACACAAAGAACGTGGCATATAACAAGAGCTAGTCTGAGCCCTGGGAAGGTGAGTGAGCCTTCTCTGCATGTCCCATGTCCTTTGCAAGTAATGAAGACATGTAAAGCTGGTTTCCCTCAAGCAGTGACATGGGTTTCTTTTCTCCAAGTACATCTTAGGCATCAGTAGAGGTGTAAGTCCCTTCATATCTTTCATCTCCCATCAGGTATAAGTCTCCCCGAAGGCGTGGACCCCTCTTTTCTGGCTGCTCTGCCTGATGACATTCGTCGGGAGGTCCTACAGAACCAGCTGGGTATCCGTCCACCAACCCGGACTGCTCCCTCTACAAATAGCTCAGCTCCTGCTGTGGTGGGGAATCCTGGTGTAACTGAAGTGAGCCCTGAGTTCTTGGCCGCCCTGCCTCCAGCCATTCAGGAGGAAGTATGTGAGCGGGAAAATGGTGGGACAAGACTGCCTGGCAGGAGATATGCCCCCATTGACTTTTTCTGCTCTGTAGGTGCTGGCGCAACAGAGAGCTGAGCAGCAGCGACGGGAACTGGCACAAAATGCCAGCTCAGACACCCCCATGGACCCTGTGACCTTCATCCAGACTCTGCCCTCAGACCTGCGCCGTAGTGTCCTAGAGGACATGGAGGACAGTGTGTTGGCTGTGATGCCACCTGACATTGCAGCTGAGGCTCAAGCCCTGAGACGAGAGCAGGAAGCCCGGCAGCGGCAGCTCATGCATGAGCGTTTATTTGGGCACAGCAGCACCTCCGCACTCTCTGCCATTCTTCGAAGCCCGGGTACAGAGGGAGGCAAGTGGGAGGGCTCTGGAATGTCTAGCTTTGCCCAGATGAGGTTCTGTTTGCTCTGCTTTGTATTTCCTAGACCCAGCTCACCAACTTCCCCTATCTCAATTTTCTTTTTCTTTCCTTCCAGCCTTCACCAGTCGCCTAAGTGGCAACCGTGGGGTCCAATACACTCGCCTTGCCGTGCAGAGAGGTGGCACCTTCCAGATGGGGGGTAGCAGCAGCCATAACAGGTACCTTTGTCTTTCTTCACCTTACCATGCCACCTCTCAAGTCTGTAAGTCCAACTCCCTTAATTTTATGGGTGGAGAAGCTGAAATCATGATAGTCTGGCTAAGATGACCTCTCTAGGCCATTTCCTTGAAGGAGTGGGAAAGCTAGATCTTTGGATTCCCCCTTCAAAAAGCCAAAACTTCTGGGTAATCTAGCTACTGATGAGCATAATCACAAAGGCAGGCTGACAATAGGTTCCTAGCTATGGTTTTAGCAAGAAGGAAAACCAATTTGCCTTGCTTGTAGCATCTAGGTAGGGAAAGTAGAGAGGAGTTAGTTATTAACCTGGCTAAAGCACAGTGGGCCCAACATTACAAAATGTAAAGGGAGTGATCACTTCCCATAAGTCAGACAACTCCTTGGTACTCTGGAGAAGGCAGAAATAAGCATTGTCTCCTAGACCTTAGGTACAGTGAGATTTTCACCAATCAATAGATGATACAAACCTGAGCTGGAATCTCTGCTCTCTTCTCAGTTGTGTGATATAGGGCAAGTCACTTAACCTGCTTGATCCTTGTTCATCATCTCAAAAATGGGTAATTCTCTAGTCTGTACAGCAGCCCTGTGAGGAAGATATTATAGCATTTTAAAGTGCATGGTACATAGTAGACACCTAAGAGGGCAGCTATTGCTATGAAGAAGCCCCTGGGAGGTATCTAGCTCATTCCCCTTCCCCAGGCTTATGCCTAATCCTAGAGCTCTAGCTGAAGTGTTACCCAGAAACCATGCTCTGTTTCTAGGCCTTCTGGCAGTAATGTGGACACTCTCCTCCGCCTCCGAGGGCGGCTCCTTCTGGACCATGAAGCCCTGTCTTGTCTCCTGGTCCTACTTTTCGTGGATGAGCCAAAGCTCAATACTAGCCGTCTACACCGAGTACTGAGAAATCTCTGCTACCATGCCCAGACCCGACACTGGGTCATCCGCAGCCTGCTTTCCATCTTGCAGCGCAGCAGTGAGAGTGAGCTATGCATTGAAACACCCAAGCTCACCACAAGCGAGGAAAAGGGCAAAAAGTCAAGCAAGAGCTGTGGGTCAGGCATCCATGAGAACCGTCCCCTGGACCTGCTACATAAGATGGAGTCTAAGAGCTCCAACCAGCTTTCCTGGCTCTCAGTATCTATGGATGCAGCCCTAGGCTGCAGGACTAATATATTTCAGATCCAGCGTTCAGGGGGGCGCAAACATACTGAGAAGCATGCAAGCAGTGGCTCCACTGTCCACATCCACCCCCAGGCTGCTCCTGTTGTCTGCAGACACGTTTTGGACACACTCATTCAATTGGCCAAGGTGAGGGGCTTGAAGAACTCCAATTCCTGGGGATAGAAGAGGGGTGGCAGCAACAGCTTAGGTGAAATCTGAACCCTTGGGCTAGCAGTTCTTCACTTTTTGCTGTTATTGTAAGTGTTGAGCCCTATGTTGTTTCTGGGAAATTGTCCAATTAATTTGTGGGATTTTTATCTTCACTCTTTACAACTTTTATGCATTGTCTTAATCATCAAAACAACTGTGATCTATATGATTTCTGTTTTACAGATGAGGCTGGGATTCAGAACATTTTAGTGGCTTTGTCATGTGACTAGGAAGTGATGGAGCTAGACTTAGAACTTAGTTCTGATCCAATCAGTGTTCTTTCAATAATAAGCATTGCTACCAGATAGTGAGGGGCCTGCCTTGTGCCAAGCACTGCGCAAAATGCGTTATGTCATTTAATCTCAACAACTTTGCAAGGTAGTATAGTCTTCCCCATTTTATAAGTGCAGAGGCTGAGGCTCAGAAAAGTTTGTTAATCAGTTTTGCTACAAAGCCCTTGTTCATTTCTCTAGGCTGCTTCACCATCTGTTGGATAAAACTCCTATATGACATCTCCTGTGTGGGAAAGGAGGGTCTGGGAACCAATTCAATTGTCTTTCCCTATCAGGAAGGCTTATCCTCTATGGAGATCCCCTAGACCAAGCCTATCCTTCTTTTCCTGGCAGGTGTTTCCCAGCCACTTCACACAGCAGCGGACCAAAGAAACAAACTGTGAGAGTGATCGGGAGAGGGGCAGTAAGTCCTGCAGCCCATGCTCCTCACAGTCCACCAGCATTGGCATTTGCACAGACTTCTGGGACTTACTGGTAAAACTGGACAACATGAATGTTAGCCGGAAAGGCAAGAACTCCGTGAAGTCAGTGCCAGTGAGCGCTGGTGGTGAGGGAGAAACCTCCCCGTACAGCCTTGAGGCCTCTCCACTGGGGCAGCTCATGAACATGTTGTCACACCCAGTCATCCGACGGAGCTCTCTTTTAACAGAGAAACTCCTCAGACTCCTTTCTCTCATCTCAATTGCTCTCCCAGAAAACAAAGTGTCGGAAGCACAGGCTAATTCTGGCAGCAGTGCTTCCTCCACCACTACTGCCACCTCAACCACATCTACCACCACCACCACTGCCACCTCCACCACGCCCATCCCCCCTGCTGCAACCACCCCTGTCACTTCTACTCCAGCCCTGGTTGCTGCCACAGCTATTTCCGTAGCTGCTTCGACCACAGTGACTACCCCCACGACTGCTACTGCTACTGTTTCAAGTAAGTGTGGATGTAGGCTGGGAGCTCTGGGGTGTGTGCTGTGGCACCTGGCTTACTCTTTCCCCCTCCCCCATCCCAGTAGTCTTCCTTAAATGATAGCAATCATCTTGGTTTGTGTTTGTGAGAGCAGAATGTGTTCGTTCTCAATCTCATCTGTCACAGTTCGTTCGTTCTCTCTCTCTCTCTCTCTCTCTCTCTCTCTCACCCTCGCTTTCCCCCTCATCTCCCCTCCCTCCCTCAGATACATAGACACTCCTGTGAAGGCCAACAGGCATTCACTGAATGTGGCCTCCCTAGGCTAGGCCAAAAGGAAAAGAGAGAGAAAAGGCCCTGTCTTCAAGGAACTCCTAGCCTTTCCAGCCTGGTTGAGGGAGCCAGTTCTCATAGGGTATAGTTCAGGAGCAGGCAGGATACAATGTGAATCAGAGTAGCCAGACCATCCTAAGATAGGAAGGGAATGAGCCCTGCAGCAAATTGGTAAGAATTGTCTGAAGAAGTAGGTTTTAAAGGATAGAGGGGGCTATGATGGTAGGGAAAGAGTTGGAAGAAATGCCTTGGGTTCTTTGTCACCTTAGAAAGTACAGTCATAAGAGTCCTTAGCATCCCAAGTCATTTAGATTTGGCTTTGGTGGGTAGATTTTCATTTTTACTCCTTTCCCATCTTAAAGTCCTGGACAGTTCAGCAGTTCCTTGGTTCTGCCACTTAAGTCTCTAGTTCATGGGTTTCACAGAGGCTTACCGTGTTCTTTCTGTTTCTTCAAAGCTTCTACTACTACTAAGGGCAGCAAGTCTCCAGCCAAGGTGGGTGATGGGGGCAGCAGCAGTGGAGACTTTAAGATGATATCCTCTGGCCTCACTGAAAACCAGCTACAACTCTCTGTGGAGGTGAGTCCAAGCTCTTCTGACCTGCCAAGGTTGGGGGGAAAGGGCAGGCAGGGTAGTGCTTTAGTTCTCAGTCTGGGAGTTACCAGGGCTTATCCCTTCTCCTTTCTTTTTCCCAGGTATTGACATCCCACTCTTGTTCTGAAGAAGGGCTAGAGGATGCAGCCAATGTGTTACTGCAGCTCTCTCGTGGGGACTCTGGCACCCGGGACACTGTTCTCAAGCTGCTACTGAATGGAGCCCGTCATCTGGGTTATACCCTTTGTAAACAGATAGGTAATGGTAGGAGTAAAGCATTCTGTCTTTCTGAAACCTTCCACTTAGGTGTCACCTCTTTCTGGAAGCCTTCCCCGAGTCCCCAGGCTGAATCAGCCTCCTCCATACTCCTGTAGCACAGCCCTCATGCTGCCTTTGTCATAGCACTGATAACACCGGGTTGTCATCTGCTACAATGCTGGGTTTCTCTCCTTATCCACATTGCCTGGCACACAGTAGATAATCAGTGCTTAGTGAAGGGAAAAGAGACTACATGGGAACAGCAGGTGCCCCCTTTCTTCTCCGTTCTGGGTACCCATACAAGCCCCATGATTAGGCTACTAAGGCAATTTTACCTCCTCAAAGATGTGCCCACACTTCACTCAGCCTCAGGAGTTGCAGAGTTAGAGTATACCCTCCATTTCTGTGTAGTTATGAGGGTGCAAAAATTCTAAGAACACTTGTGAATTGCTTAGTTTATATCATCTTCCTGTTTTACTAGGAAGAAATCTAAAACCCAGGGTGATAAAGTGATTGGATCAAGGAATAGAGCCAGGTTTTCTTTCAGTAGTCTCTCTGCTCTCTCCCACCCCCATCACAATCGTGGATCCCCCTAGCTCTTGGCTACCTACTTAGTTATCACTCTCCTTCCCCACAGTGTTCCTGAAGTTGAGGTGATAGAGTTGATTGGCCTGTTTAACTCAGGATGTTCTTTGCTCTGTGAGAATTATATGGCTCTTCCAGAAAGAATTTGTCCTCCAGCCTCTGACCTTTCTTGGCTGTTAACATTTATTCAACACCTATGGGCTAGGCACTCTACTACATAATTATCTCTTAATTCTCACAGCAACCTTGTGAGGTTAGGCAGTATTATTCCAAATATTAAAACGGGAAACAAATTGGGAGAGGTGTAGAGAAATTTGCCTGAGATCACCACAAAAACTTGGTAAGTTCAAGAGATATACAGGATTTAGACCTTGTGGCCTGTCTGGCTCCAAGAGAGATACTTTTTCATCTTCACCAAGCTGTATTTTGTGTAGATTGAACAGATTCCTGTGGCTAGGTAAATTGGTAGTCCCAGGTGGTTGATTCATGAACACACACAATAAGCTGACTAGAGCAAAATTCCTCCTCATTCTGGGTTCTCTGCAGCCGAGCAAAGAGAGTGGCCTGGGCAAGTTTCTTAGAAAGATTTGGGAAGTCTCTGAACACTTGCTGGCTCCTCTGCCTGCCCAGGTACCCTGTTGGCTGAGCTACGGGAATACAACCTGGAACAGCAGCGGCGAGCCCAGTGTGAGACCCTCTCTCCTGATGGCCTGCCTGAGGAACAGCCACAGACCACCAAGCTGAAAGGCAAAATGCAGAGCAGGTGGGTGCTAGCTACCCTTGGGCTGGGGGCTCAAATGTGGGACAGTCTGAAAAGTGGCTTTTGCTGGTTTCCTGGTCTTTATTTCTCTGGGCAATTTTCCTATCTGTCCTATACATGCTTGACTGAATTTTTTCTACTTCTCCCTGCTTATAAGACTTTTTTCTGAAGTTCCTTACCCTTGTGGTTGACACCAGGAAGCCCTGCTTGCTCTGGGTGTTTATGCTTTGATGCTGTCAATATATGCAAGCCACCTCTACACTATCCAGGTTTGACATGGCTGAGAATGTGGTAATTGTGGCATCTCAGAAGCGACCCTTGGGTGGCCGGGAGCTCCAGCTGCCTTCTATGTCCATGTTGACATCCAAGACATCTACCCAGAAGTTCTTCTTGAGGGTACTGCAGGTCATCATCCAACTCCGGGACGACACACGCCGAGCTAACAAGAAAGCCAAGCAGACAGGCAGGCTAGGTATGGAACTAGAGTGTCCAGTTGAAGGGTAGGGTTGGTGGTGAAGCCAGAGTCCCTGCAGGGGCAGGACATAATGTCCTGTCTCCTTCCTGTTTGACCTTTTCCAAAAGGAAAATGATGATCCTTTTTTAAAATGTTGATGGCTCTATTCTATATCTCATTGAAGCTATCTGCATAGGAAATTAATTAGGGGAAGTGGGAATTATGGGGGAGCAGAAATCTGGCAAGGAAGTTGGGGGCCAACCTTTTGCTGAATGAGGCTCAATTCACTGAGTACACTTCCTTTCTCCTACCTTGATTAAGTCTAACTAAAACACTGCAGCCATGTTGCCTCAGCCATGGCCTGCCAAATCATTTTCCCTACCTCTTCCTTCTGTTCCACAGAACCCTCATACATAAAACCATCTGTCTGTCTAGCACCATGCCCCCTGCCCTTATCTATAGTGGTAAATCTTATTGCCTGGTGATGAGTACTCTGAAGCTACCTGAAGTAAACCTCAGCAAGATGCCCTGTGATGGCACAGGAGATAGGAGAGAGAATACTGGGCATCCCCTCTTCCCACATTTTATATGTTGCCTTCCTTTTTTCTTTTTTTTCTTTTTTTTTTTTTTTTTTCCCTCCCAGGTTCCTCCGGTTTAGGCTCAGCTAGCAGCATCCAGGCAGCTGTTCGGCAGCTGGAGGCTGAGGCTGATGCCATTATACAAATGGTACGTGAGGGTCAAAGGGCGCGGAGACAGCAACAAGCAGCAACGGTTAGCATGATGCCTGTGGCCCCTCATTCATTTGTCTTTCCCATGCCCCCACCACATCATCAGTGGGGTTTCACTGCACTTACCCTGTATGCTTTTGCATTAAGTTTGCTATATGAATGCTTCTAGACAAGAGTGTGCTTTCTGTTGGTGGTTTCCTATTTGTTGATTGGTTTGGTTTGATTTAAAGCTTTGGCCATCATACCCCACTCCCAGCTATCCAGTCAGCAGTGGCGCTTTTGCAAACTGCCTGATGCTAAGTGTTTGGGTTTTAAGGGGGTGTGGGATGAAGATTTTTTTCAGTCTCACGGAACAATGCAGGTGCATCAGAGACATCTCAGGAGTCCTACCCTTGAAAGTCTCCCAAGCTTAGTACACATCCCACACAGCCACTTCTGTCTATGGCTGCTCCCTCCACCCTGGCCTCTGCCTCTATTCTCTGTAATCCCTTGGTACCTAGGCACTCAGGCACTTTTAGGAGGAAACCTTCAGATGCTTAAGTAGCCAGTTCAGTGTTGGGATCCCAACACAGAGTGGCTGCAATAAAAGCCTGACATTGCATATGTATGCCGTGGCACTCATTTTTTTCCTGTCCTTGCAACATGCAAGTCACCTTCCCAAGATCCAGGAAATAAAGATATCCTGAGACCTGGTTTTTCTTTGTGTATAATTACTCTTACACAGTATGATTTCATTGGGCCAACTGGGAAAAGCCTAGAATTTAGGGGCAGTGACTCCAGGAAGGTAGAAAGGGAAAATGGAGTTGTTATTCTAGAATGAGGTGTTTTTTTGTTTGTTTGTTTTTTGCCCAGTCTCTATCACCTGATAAGATGTTGGCTTTTTAAATAATCTCACCCATGAAAGTTTGCTCTAATTCCCCTATTATTTTTTCTTTTGTGAGCAAACAGAAACAAAGAACAAACCTACCTTCCACCCATCTGAGTCTTATACATACACACACACACACCTGTCCCAAAAGAAGATTTGCAGTCTGTATCCAAGAGGCTGGTTCTGACTGGGCACAGGTCTGGAGTAGAGTATAGGAAATGCAGGCATCCAGGGAGCTCTTTGGAAAAGCTTGCAAACTTAGGGTGGAAGACAGCAAAAGAGGTGGGAAAATCCATTCTTTTGTCCTGGAGAGCTGCAGAATTTCCTGGCCAAATATTAGAAGCTTCTTTCTAAGCTCAGTGTGTAAGAAGTAGAAAGACCAACCTCTAGCCTGTCCCGGAGGAAAGCAGAGTTGCACCCTTTGTGTGACTTTGTCTCCCTTTTATCCAGTCGGAGTCTAGCCAGTCAGAAGCATCTGTCCGGAGGGAAGAGTCACCCATGGATGTGGACCAGCCATCTCCTAGTGCTCAAGATACTCAATCCATTGGTCAGTACTACTTTTTGTGTCTAGCCAAGCAAAAGGGAGACCCAATCTTATGGAATGTCTGCTGGATCCCTTGCTCCCAACATATATAAGCTCAGTGCTTTCCAGTTTGTTCAGTGAACACTGGTCTCTGTAAATGTTAACAGGTATTTGACAACCAAAACACACTGCAATTCCTATTGTAAAGAAACCGTGATAGGAGACAGCGTGTGTTTTGAATCTTGGCTCTCCCATTTACTGGCTCTAGGACCTGAGGCAAACCTCTCTTTGTTCAGTTTCTTCATTTAAAATGGGGATGTTCATAATTGTTAGGATTAAATGAGTTAACACATGTATAATGCTTAGAGAAGTACCTGACACACAGTGAATGCTGTTAGTACCAGCATTTCTCAAAGTCAGTCATGCACTGACTTAACTGTCTCTCAGGACTTTGAGAGATACGTTATTCTCATGTTCTCTATCCATCTTCTTTTATCCAAGGTCACACAATCTACAAGTGTCAGAGCCCAGGATTCAAACCTAGGGCTGTCAGATCCTTGAAGAAAAGTCAGGATTTAGGTAGAGGATGAAAAGCAAAGATCAGGAAGAAACCTATGTAGAGCAGGTGTATGTGCAGGGGAGAGGAAGAAGTTGCTTCTTCCCTGTTCAGAAGATGAGCTGAGGCTTGCTGCTTGGCTACTGAGGAGAGTTTAGAATTTAAGCTCTCAGTTGGTACCAGAAAAAGTACCAGCAGTGGAGGTCTTTCTATCACACCATGGCTTCCTGGAATTTTAAACTGTCTCAGGACAAGATAACTAATTCAAAAGGCATCAGATTTAGAAAGATCTAGTTTTAAATTTTGGCCCTGTCCTTGCAAGAGAAAATAGAGGAAAGGCAGCCTATTTCCAAGGCAGCTATCAGAATTCAATGAGGATGATGTCCTAAAACACACTTTGTAAACTGAAAGGCAACCATCCAAAGTTCTACCTGGGAGCTAATGAGCCAATGGCCAGACTAGCACTGTCCAATAGGACTTTGTGGTAGTTACTAGCCACGTGTGGCTATTGAGCACTTGAAATGTGGCTAGTGCAAATGAGGAAATGAATTTGTTATCTTATTTTATTTCATTTAAATTTCAGTGCAATCCACTGTAGGGCTAGACTTTGCTTTTAGATATTGCTCAGTGAGTGATACTCAGCAGCCAGTGGGCCTGTCTACTTGATCTGTCTAGTAGCCAATGTATTTGCATTTGATCTGGGAAAAATCTAAGTGAAAGAGAAAACTCGAAAGCTTTCTGAGTCTCTCTTCTGTGTGCCCTATAGCTTCTGATGGAACCCCACAGGGGGAGAAGGAAAAGGAGGACAGGCCACCTGAGCTTCCCCTGCTCAGTGAGCAGCTGAGCCTGGATGAGCTGTGGGACATGCTGGGGGAATGTTTAAAGGAACTGGAGGAATCCCATGACCAGCACGCAGTGCTAGGTGAGTGATGGTCTGAGCGCCCAGGTCCCAACCCACTGGTGTGCTCTGGGGCCGTTTCTGCCAGTTTAATTTTCTTCCTTCCAAGGTAGTCCTCTCCTTCAGGGTCTCTATAATGTGAATACAAAGGAGAATTGTTTTTTAATTGATTACCTATCCCATTTTTCTTGGCTTTCAAAGAAGCTCTGACTTCTTACAAGTTTTTATTATTTCTTCTGTATTATTTTTGTAATTTGTTTATGAAGACAGAGAGGTTTGTATGTTGAAGTTTGTAAAGTAAAATGTCACCTCCCTGTTATTCCTACCCCCAGTGCTACAGCCTGCTGTTGAGGCCTTCTTTCTGGTACATGCCACAGAACGGGAGAGTAAGCCTCCTGTCCGAGATACCCGTGAAAGCCAGCTGGCACACATCAAGGACGAGCCTCCTCCACTGTCCCCTGCCCCCCTAACCCCAGCCACGCCTTCCTCCCTTGATCCATTCTTCTCCCGGGAGCCCTCATCTATGCATATCTCCTCAAGCCTCCCCCCTGACACACAGAAGTTCCTTCGTTTTGCAGGTACAGGGACCTCTTGGGCCCCCGGGTATAGAGGGTTTCATGTTACACAAGGTCATTTCATACAATTTATCCTTAGCTGATTGAGTAGAAAGAAGGTGAGAGAGAGAAAATATGTGTAGGGGAGGTGAAAAGTGAGCCTAGTGAGGTCAATAGGGGCCTGCTCTGGAAGCCCTTGTGAGCCACTCTTAAGGGGTTGTATTTTATCCTGAGGACATGGGAAGCCAAGCAGCGGGGGTAGAAATACTCAGATTTACATTCACACCTCAAGGATGGCCCCTAGCTTTGGTTAGTTATTTTTTAGACCCCTGAAACAAGAAAAAGGAAGAGAGAGTTGCTAACTGGTTGGCCATCTTGAAACCTTCTGGGGCCTGTGCTATGCTGATTACTGCTATCATTTCTCCCCTCAGAGACTCATCGCACTGTGTTAAACCAGATCCTACGGCAGTCCACCACTCACCTCGCTGATGGGCCTTTTGCCGTCCTGGTAGACTATATTCGTGTCCTCGACTTTGATGTCAAGCGCAAGTATGTGCCCTAGATGTTGTGGGGGCTGATGAGAATTCCCCAGATGTCATCTCCCTTCCCAGAAAGGAGCCAGAGTTGCTCCTGGTGCTAGAAGTTTCCCTTAGTGGAGGCAGCATTTGGAATGATGCTGGCGAAGAGGAAAGAGACTAAGCTGTGCCACTGACAATTACTGTACCTAAATATTCCCTGGCTTTCACCTCATCTCATTTTTCATCAGTGAAATGAGAGCCACATGATTTCTAAAGTCCTGTTCCAACCTTTGAGGTGACGCAGATGGCTGGGGTATGCTCACAGCAGGGCTCAGGGGTCTTCCACAACACTCCTGGAATTATCCCCACTCCTCTTCTCCTTCCTGCGCATGTACGTGGCTTACCTGCTTGTGGTAGAAATTCCATGCCATGATCTCTGTGGACTTTTATTCAGAGGAGATGGGAACGATTTAGAGTTGATAGTGGTCTACCTTTCCCAACTACTGGGCGTTTCCCAAGCAGGTAGGGAACAGAGATCAGAGTGTTTGGAGGATGGAGGGAACATCATTGTGGGTCTTCCACCTCAATCCTGTTTTCCTTCCTTTCATACCTCCCAAGATATTTCCGCCAAGAGCTGGAGCGTTTAGATGAAGGGCTCCGGAAAGAAGACATGGCTGTGCATGTCCGTCGTGACCATGTGTTTGAAGACTCCTATCGTGAGCTACATCGCAAATCTCCTGAGGAAATGAAGAATCGATTGTAAGGGCCCCAAACTGAGAAAAGACTGAGGGGTGGCCTTCTACACAGTAGTGATAGCATACTCCAGTCTCAAATATAGGGATGTCCTGCCCTCCCCAATAGGAATTCCCCATAGGGATCTGGCTGGGATAATCTCACTGAGCTGTCTCCTTTGTGTCTTCTGGACCTGGTCTGCTGGCTGGTTCTTTGGCTGAGCTATCCAACAATTCCCAGACAGACAGGAAAGTCTTTGTTTACAAGGATACACCTGATGGCTTTACTGTGAGAGCTTTCACCATTGTTACACTAGGAATGGGAAGCCTGCTGAGCAAATGGTACCCTGGGTTAGGGAAAGTCTGCACTTGTATGAGTTGCCTCCACCAAATCAATAACTGCTCACTGATGAGTCTGAAGCCACCTAGAGGAGATTGGCGGTTTGCAATACTAAGTATAAGAGCTGGTGGGATGAGAGACCTATTGGAATAGTTTAATGATTCCTCCCTCTACCTCACGGAGTAGGCTCACCATCTGTGCCATAACACAGGAAAGTCAGAATCTTCCCAAATGGCTCTTCCACCTCCAAGTACCTTAAAGAAATTGGACTCTGGGCTTAGCTCTTCCTAAACATCACTTTTCTCCCCACTTGCCCTAGGTGAGGCCTCATTTTGGCCTCTTATGCCTTTCCTATTGGTGTTTTCTGGAATATTGGTGAACCTTTACTGATATTTCAGAATGACATCTCTGTCAGTGATGCTTTTTGGTCCCAGATCCCAACCCCACCTCTGGGCTCTCCTGGCACTTTCCATTCACTTCATCTGACAACGCACTCCCTAAAGACTGCTTCACAGCCTATCACTCGCTCGGGTAGTGTTGCATGAATGACTGGATTGGTTCTGGGCTTTCTGCACAGCTCTCTTCTGTTTCTGCTCTCTTATGCAGGTATATAGTGTTTGAAGGAGAAGAAGGGCAGGATGCTGGAGGGCTCCTGCGGGAGTGGTATATGATCATCTCTCGAGAGATGTTTAACCCTATGTATGCCTTGTTCCGTACCTCACCTGGTGATCGAGTCACCTACACCATCAATCCATCTTCCCACTGCAACCCCAACCACCTCAGCTACTTCAAGTTTGTTGGACGCATTGTGGCCAAAGCTGTATATGACAACCGCCTTCTGGAATGCTACTTTACTCGGTCCTTCTACAAACACATCTTGGGCAAATCTGTCAGGTGAGGATGTGGCATAGTCCTGGGACTGTTCTCAGCCCTGGGGTTCAGGTTTTTTTCTTGTGTCCTATCCCTGTGCTGCCTCTCCTCCCACCCCTCCAACCCATAACCCTAATTGTGTTTTTCTAGATATACGGATATGGAGAGTGAAGATTACCACTTCTACCAGGGCCTGGTTTATCTGCTAGAAAATGATGTCTCCACACTAGGCTATGACCTCACCTTCAGCACTGAGGTACATCAGGAAATCCTGACCATAGCACATCTCAGCCAGTCTAGGAGACCCATTCCATATCACTTTAGAACTGACACTAGATAACCTCTCACAGTTTTAAGGATGCACTTTGACTTCTTAAAGCCCTACTGGGCAGAGAGCAGTGAGTGTTTGTGAGAGACATCACAAACAGAAAAACCAGAATTTGCAAAATGATTTAGAATGTTTCCTAGTTTCACCTTTACAAAAAATGCTCCCATGTGTAATTCTTCATTCCTGAAGGTAGTTCACTGTAGAAAAACCGTACAAATAGAAGTAAGTGAAAAACAAAAATTTTAAGTTTACTCTTCCCCCACGCATTGGTTTCCTTAAAAATTGTGTTGTGCCACATTACATATGTTAGCCATGCCTTTTTTCCTTTTACCTTTGACAGTTGCCTTACTCTCTGCCTTCTTTGTGTGTCTTAGGGCCAAAAAATAATTTCCTTCTTTCCTTCCCTCAGCCTTTCCCTATCAGGGGAGTTGTGAGCTAATGAGTAATGAGAAAAGTCACTGTTTTGTGTGGACTGGCCTCATCTCTCTACCTAGAACATGGCAAGTTTAGGATGTGTTCCCAGGTATCTGTTAGTCCCATCCTAGACAAAGCCTGATTTGTATGATTGATATTTTTGGTTGTTCTAGGTCCAAGAGTTTGGAGTCTGTGAAGTTCGTGACCTCAAACCCAATGGGGCTAACATCTTGGTAACAGAAGAGAATAAGAAGGAATATGTACACCTGGTGTGCCAGATGAGAATGACAGGTAGGGTAAATGTCCTTTAGACCTCTAGTTGCTCAATATGGGAAGAAGTAAGACTTCATTCATTTCACAAGCATTTCTTGTTCTCTTCCCCTGTGAAACTGCCACAAATACCTTGCACAAAAGGAGTCAAAACACCTGATCAAAAATACTTAACTTCATCCACTTTCTCATATAGCGGCCTAGAAACAGAATAGTAGATGAGACAAATCAGTCAGCATCATAGTAGCACCAAGAGCCAGATTGAGGATCTCTGGCCTCTAAGAACTCTGTGAGTTTAGAAACCATGTGGCTTTTTGGTTTTCTTTCCAGGAGCCATCCGCAAACAGCTGGCGGCTTTCTTAGAAGGCTTCTATGAAATCATTCCAAAGCGCCTCATTTCCATCTTCACTGAGCAGGAGTTAGAGCTACTCATATCAGGACTGCCCACCATCGACATTGATGATCTGAAATCCAACACTGAATACCACAAGTACCAGTCCAACTCTATTCAGGTTCGCTGTTACTGGCATCCCTCCCGGTATGGTCCTTTTACCCTAGGCAGTGCTAATTTGTGTGATAACAAATAAACCAGTACTCTTAGAGGAAGGGGGTTGTGGATGACAGTTTACCTACATCTAACTCTTAGTTATTCTGGAATGTATTTTCAGGTGATATTCTTACCTATCTTATGAAGCCCATCCAACAGAAGGGACTTGCCTAAGATTCCAAGTCCAGCCCTGTTTCCCAAATTCTATCCCCTCATCCCCCAGGAGCTCTCTACCTAACATTGGCTTCTTGTGTCCCTTCCTGCAGATCCAGTGGTTCTGGAGAGCATTGCGTTCTTTTGACCAAGCTGATCGTGCCAAGTTCCTCCAGTTTGTCACAGGTACTTCCAAGGTGCCCCTGCAAGGTTTTGCTGCCCTTGAAGGCATGAATGGCATTCAGAAGTTTCAGATCCATCGAGATGACAGGTCCACAGATCGCCTGCCTTCAGCTCACACATGGTAAGAGGAAGGGCTTTTTTCTCCTTTTCAATGTTTAGCTTGAGCTTGCATACTTGACACTTCTAGGCCCCTACCCAAGATTGGGAACACAAATCTGGCCCAGTTCTAGGCCGTGGGCAGCTCACAGCGTGGTGGTTCTAGGGAGAAGGTGATGTTTAAGATGAGAAGATGAGATAGACACAGCAGGATCTGGGGAGACATTGGCAAGTAAGCACCACTGCAGGAGAGCATGGTGTGTTCCAAGGCTCAGTGTGGCTGGAGCAAGGAGGGGTTAAAGGGAGCAGAAGGCTAAAGAACTCAGCATAGGTCAGATCACCAGTGACCCTGAATACTTCTTTAGAGCTTGTACTTTACCCTGTAGGCAAGGCCATAGTGTTTTAGGAGGAGTGACAGGGTCAGATTTGTGTCTTTGATGCCTAATGGCCAGTTTTGGAGCCAGATAGGGGAGGGCAAACTGGGCTAGGACAAGATTGGGAGTCAGCAAGAAGCAAGGAGTAGGTTCTGTCTATCATCTTTTGTCACAGAGTGATCTTTTTTCTTTCCCTAGTTTTAATCAACTGGACCTGCCTGCCTATGAGAGCTTTGAGAAGCTCCGCCACATGCTACTATTGGCCATCCAGGAGTGCTCTGAAGGCTTTGGGCTGGCCTAGTAAGGCCCTGCCCACCTCTGTGGGGTTTTTCTACCATTGTTCGGACCTGGGGAGGGGGGGATATTAAAGAAGAACCGGAAAGAAGTTGTCAAAAACCAATAAATGAAATCACCAACTCACCATGTGTGTGTCCCAGCTGCCCCATCTTCCCCAGCACATACCTGTTCCTCTTCTGCTCATTCTCTCTCCCCCCTCCCGTTTCCTCACCACCCCCCCCCTTTCCATGCCGTCCATGATCCCCACCCCATGTGTTTAAAAGGCAGTAGCCTTTGCAGGGACCTGTTTGTCCCAACTGTTTGAACAGTGTGCTCCTCAGATTCTGTGTTCAGAAGGATTTGCTGCATCGAGACTTGAAACCTTTGGATAGGGGAAAAAATTATATATATATATATATTTTTTTGTTCTGTTTGCATTTCTTAATTTGTGCTTGGAATGTGTTGATGTGCACAGCTAATGATTCAATGCGAGACAAGATTGGCGTCTGTGTTGTGGAGGTTTCAAATAAAGAGCACTCTTCATAACTCACTTTTCACAATGGAGTTTTTTTCAAACTTAAATAAAAAAAACTCTTAAGCACATGCTAGACATCTGGAGAAGAGATCCAAGTGTACTCTCCAGAAAACCATCTCTGCCCTACCTGCTTGCCCACCTGCCTCCACCACTGGTGCAACTTCTTCCTTCAAAATCTGTTTACCCATTGTCAGGAGAGATCGGCAGCCACCAGGAATTGGGGGAAGTCTTTTTTAGAATGGGATCTGCACTTGGGGACGGTGATGGTGTTAAGAGATTACAGCCAAGAACAAAGCATCACCTTGCTCAAGGGGGACAAACTGCAGCAGGTGTACAAAGCATCCAGAGAGCTCAACCCAACCCAACCAAGGGTCTTATTTTGTGAGCTTTTTATAAGTCTCAAGTCTGAGGCTCAGTTTAAAATTTTTTATTTCATTCATTGTTTTAGTTCATTTTTAATAAATTTTAATAAGCAAAAAATTTGACTAGTTCTCCAGAAGGCCATTCTTTCTGTCTGTTTTTGTTGTCTCTCCCTCTTGTGTGTCTCCCAGTCTGTTCACAGATCATCTCGTTGTCTTGTGGTTTTTACTCCATCCAGCACTTAGAGCTGATCTAAGGACTTCAATGGTTCCAACCTTCAAGGAAAAAAATAATTTAATAAAAGTTTAGTTAGAAAAATAACCCCCAGTGGTCTTTGCTTTGTGTGGTTTTTCTCATTCTCTGAGGGTACTACCCCTTAACAGATTTTCCCCTTGACCATGTGCCAAAGTGTGTGTATCTAGGAGAGCAGGAATGTGTCCCCTTAAGCTGATCCCCTGGTTCTGAAGCAAATGGCTGCTAGCCCTTTTCCTGTTCTTTTTAATATTCCCACTCTTCTGTACCTGGCCTTGCTCTGAGGACTGAGAAGACAGGTGAATCTCCCCTGTCCTTGTTTTTGAGGTTCTAGTCAAGGAGAGGAGACTGTGATCAGTTGTAGAAAGGAGTCTCTGCATGCACAAAGCAGAAGTGCCTGAGTTAACCTGGAGGATCAGGAAAGGCTTTCTGTTGTCAGTGCACTTGAGTTGAATCCTAAAGCTGTGTAGGAGTTTTAACACAAAGGAGGGAAGGTCAGCCAAATGGAGCAGGAGTTCCAGTTGCTAGGGTGTGGTTTGAACAAGGGATGGCAGCCTGAGATGAGGCTGGGAGTCCAGCAGAACAAAGAATAAAGCAGAGCAGGATTTGTCAGTAAACAAGAACTGGTTCTTTGAAATAAAATAGAATGAAGCTTAGGCAGATAAATTTGGAGGTGGAAGGGGTACACAGGTTGGGTGTGGAATTACAGATGGAACAATCCTGAAGGAAGTGGAAGCAAATCTAATTCAATGACATGCTACAGAAATAGAACATGATTAAATATGATTTGCCTCTGGGACATGAGTGTGGTATAATATTCATTGCCTCGACATCAAATGAAAAAAATGTCTATAGATGCCAAGGCATTTGCTAATAATTACCATTCCTGGTAACTTTTAAAGATAAAGATACTACCTTGATAAGGTCGTTTCAGACCAACAGCCAACATCACACAAGGTGGCCAGTTACCACCATTAGCACTGTTCTGCTATTCTGCACTGTTCTGACCATTTCAGTAAGACAGGAAACAAAAGGTGTAACTGTTTGAAGAGAAACCATTTGCTAAACCAAGAGAACCAGGTTAATGGAACTTAAAACTGTCCAGCAAGAGGCCTAGTTATAATGAACAAAATGTGAACAAACTTTTATTGTCCAACAGAAGTATAAATTGTAATAAGTGGAATCCTATACAGTAGTAAAAATGTATCCACTGCATATATCAACATGTACAATCTCAATGATAAGCAAAGAAAAAGTTTTGTATGTACTTAAAGACCTGTTTTAAGGCCAAGCGCAGTGGTTCACACCTGTAATCCTAGCAGTCTGGGAGGCTGAGATGGGAGGATCGCTTGAGATCAGGAGTTCAAGACCAGCCTGAGCAAGAGTGAGACACCATCTATACTAAATATAGAAAAAAAAAAAAAATAGCCAGGCGTGGCAGCAAGCGCCTGTAGTCCCAGCTACTCGGGAGGCTGAGGCAGAAGGATTGCTTGAGCCCAGGAGTTTGAGGTTGCTGTGAGCTAGGCTGATGCCACGGCACTCTAGCCGTGGCAACAGAGTGAGACTCTGTCTCAAAAAAAAAAAAAGAGATCTGTTTAAAAGCTGCAAAATAATATGTATGAAGAGTATGAAAACCTAAGAATGACAAAATCCTGCATGTTCAGGATAAGTTACAGGAGCTTGTGGGAGTGAACAGGAGGGGACGTAGTTGGGAAGAGCTTCATTACAGAGGGGCTTCAGCTACACACTGGTGATGTTTTATTTCTTGAGCTGAGTTGTGCTGGGTACATGAGTGTTCCTTATAATACTATATATAATACTATGATATTTTATAGCTTTTATACATCTGAAATGTTTCATGACACCTTTCTTGAGATACACTATTAAATTTCACAATGTATTTGAGGTAGGTAAAAGGAGGTATCAGTCCTGTCAAGTAAAACATAGGAGGCCATTGTTTTGGACAAAGCTTCTGCACTAGGCCCCTTCAGACTAGACTAAAAATAAAACCAGAGTCACCCATGCTAAAGTTCCACTTCATCAAACTGACCTGACTGACAAATCAGGAGAGAGAGATAACAACAGCCAGTTTCCCAAACAGGCCAGTTTAAATCTTCAATCGGTGTAACGAAATTCCCTCTGCTTTAATCCTTGCACAAAAAAAGGTAGCCTGAAGTAATCTGATGTTAACTAATCAGTTACTTTTCTATTGCTTTGTCTCCCTGTCCCCACCTTAGAAAAGTAACTTTTTTAGGCAACTAATACACTCTTTGTTCTATGCTTCTGATTTCTTCAGCCTTTCTCTGTCTATAAAGCCAAACTCTTATGCTCAGCTCACTGGACACTTACTCTTGTATGGAATGAAGTGTTGCCTGATTCTAGAATCATGAATAAAGCCAACTGAGATCTTTAAATTTGTTGTAATTTTGTCTTTTGACAGATCTGGCAGTGTAGGGACCCGAAGGAGACTGCTGGTTGCCCTGAGGCCCTTGAGGAACACAGGAAAAGGCACATCTAACCCCTTTTTGAGGAGAAGGGGATACTTTGTCTTCCTCATGGAAGCCCCAAGAGTCATGAGTGTTACCACCCAACCAGGTTCTGTTGCCTGCTGCACAGAAGGAAGCTAATGCACTGAGAGAAAGAGAGCTCTGCATCACTTGCCAGAAAAATATTTAAGGCTCCACAAACAGGCAGGTAGTGTTTGTGAAGAACTCCTGCCACCGCTCAGGAGTGACTGGAGGATTCCTATCTTGACTAGGAATGAGAGCCTTGTGTAAGTAACCTCTAATAAATTCATCTAACTTGCCAAAGTGGATTGGTCGGGGTAATTTCTTTGGTCTCTCAGCACCATCTCAGTTTGGGGGAGTGTTTTTTCTATACCATCCTGGGATTTTCCAGAAACACGCGCACCTGAGCAAAGAGGCAGAAGAAATTTCTCAAATCTGTCTCCCCAAGAATTTGGAGGCTAGGGTTTTTTAAGGATGGTTTCGCAAGCAGAGGGCTAAGGAATCAGTACTGCTGATGGATTGGGTTGGAGGTGAAATCAAAAGGTTGTAGAAATTGTCTTCTTGTGCTGAGTCGGTTCCTGGGTGGGGGTCACAAGACCAGTTGAGTCAGTTCCTTGGTATTGACCACTGGTCTGGTTGGGTCAGTTGGTCTACTAGAATGTAGGGTCTGGAAGATATTTCAAAGAGCAGCCTTAGCTTTCACAAGGGTAATGTTCTCTATGGGAGCAATTAAGAAAACTATGAATCTTATGGCCATCAGTTATGTGACTCCTGAGTAGTAAACAATTATAGGAAAGCAAGCTAGGGAGCAATGGCTGGTTAATTTTTAATTATGCTTATACCCTTGCAGAGATTAGACCCCTACCATAGTTTGCTCCTTGCAGCCCTTTAATAATTTATAATGGATGGTTTCAGTCCTGGGCTTGATCCTGCCTCATTCCTAATGTATGAGCTAATAAGATGGAAAAGAGCAGATGACCAATCTGGCTTCTTCCTGCTGGCAAGGGACATAGTTGGGGGTGAGCCCATGGTAAGAGGAATGAAATCATTTTGCAGTTATCTGCAAGTATTCACAGGTGCCTGGTTGTGGGCCTAAGGTTTGAACATTAGTACTCTCATTTACAGTCTTAGCCCAGCACTTCAGTGAATCGCAGACTATAAAACAGATAATGAGCCCTAGGATAAGGAGTGAGGGTCCTAGCCTCAGGAGTCTGCAGAACTGATCTGAAGTCTTGGGGGGTCCAAGTGAATAACCCTGAAAACCAGTCAGGTGTGGGGTCTCTAGTAGAGACCTGTTGTAGTCACACAGCTTGTGGAGAAAATTTTTCTATTTGGGTTTCAATTTTTCCTGAGGTATTTGTATAGATACAACAGGTAGTGTTTAATAGTACACAGACTTTCCTTTGGTTAGCCAACAGGAAATCTGCTGCCCAATTATCTAGGACTACCTGAACTAACAAGTTGAAGGGTCTTTGTTAGAGCTCTAAGGCTCTTTGCAGTTTCTTCTGCATTCAGTCCTAGAGTTGCAGACAGATTTCTAATCATGTCTCTGTTGGCATATACTCTGTTGATAGGGACTAGTATCCCCAACAGGCTTTGCCACCAGGTGTCCTGGTATCTTCTTGGCAACCCTCTCTTAAGGAGAGTAGGGGGTGGAGACTTTCATTGTTATGGAGGATAGTAAAAGGGGTTATGAAGTGACCTAGCAGGGAGGAACTTTCTATGTGTAGGCTGTCTGTACAATGGTGAGCACACCCCAGTGACAGAGGATCAGATCCCATGCCACAAACAAATGTATATCCCAGGGGCATGCATGTAATGCCTCTGAGGGTGTATTTATGAATTCATTTATAGGGAGTTTAGTCAGCACAGAATCAAACCAAAGGTCATGATATTCAGAAGCTTTCTAAAGTCCATCTCCATGACATTTCTGGTGTATTACCTGTTGGCAAAAAGCCAACACTTCTTTAACCAATTCCCCATCTAATCCTCGTTACATTTGTTAGTCCAGTAAACTAGGGATTGAGGTGGTCCTGTGGACCACTGTTCTCGGTTGACCTCGAGGAGTTGGGACAAGTCAAAACATGAAGTGGGGTATCTTGATGAGTGACCAACTGAACCTGAAAAGTGGTGAGGGACAGAAGAAGATCTAAGTGGGTAGTCACATCAGGAATGTCTAAAACGTAACAGGAGTCACAGATGTCAGATGTTTGTCTTGATGAGATGTCGTGGCCCGTTTGCAGGACCGGGGATGGACATATAACACAAAGAGACACACAAAGAAAGACACTGACACACATAAAGACGGTACAAGACTGCAGCGCCGAACACCCCAGTCATTTTATTCTTATAGTCAAAAAATCAAAGTTACTTCCTTATACGTGACCACTCAGGCATTGCAACAATGGCCATAGATTTCGGAACACGTAGCCTAAGGAAACAGATGTCCCATGACTCGGGGTCTTAATGGGTTGCTTAAGCCTACGGCCATAAGCCAGAGTTTGAGATAAGGACAGATAAGCAATGCAGCCACAAAGGGGAACTTTGTTCCCATCCCTTCCGGCCTGGCCCCCTGCGGCTGTGCCTGTCTTAGGTTATCCCCCGCCTGAGGGATCTTACCCGTAGTGGGCTAACCAGCCATCCCATGAGCTCAGGCGGTACCCATAAGGGCAAGATGTTTATCAAGTGGCCTCCAGACCCCCAGGGCTGTGGGGCTGGGCAACATTTGCTTACGTGCAAAAGATCAAACTCTTTGTTATGCCTTCAAGCAGCAACCCTGTTTGTTAGGTTAACCTAAGCCAGAATCTTATGCCATTCTGGGCTGGGCACGTATTCCTTCTCCTAAGATTAATTCTTAAGCTGCACAATTATATGGCAAGTCTGCTACAGTTAGATTTGGGAAGATGCAGGCAAATCTAACAGTCAGATTTTCCCCTGTTGCAATACTTTGGGATAGTTTAACTATTGTGTCATTATACCATTCTAGGCTGTGTGACAAAAGAAGGAAGGGCAAAAGGGTGGCTATGGTCACAGCACTAAATTGTGGCATCCTCAATAAGCCTAGAGATAAAGGGTGTCTAAACAAGGGGAAATAGGGAACGGTTCTAGTGTGGCATAGATCCCAGATACAGATAATTCTGGCAATAATAAATAGGGTGATGATAAAATAACTGAACTATACACATCTAGCAAAGGAAGAAAGGTGAGAGCAGGTATCTCACCTTTTTACATAAAGCAACAACAGTAGCAAAGATTTTTATGATGTTTAAGATGATTATAATCAATAGGGGGTAGATATTTTCATTTAAATTTTATTGAAAAGATAAACTATCTTGAAGAGATATTTAAGGTCTGTCAGGGGCTCACTTGTCCACTTGTGAGAGCCAAATGGATCTTCTTGATTGTTCTCACTGGGCTGGGAATCAGGCGGGCCTTGTTTCACTCCACTATAACAAATCCAAGGCTTGACTCCCACAGAGGAGTGAGTCACCAGCAAGACTTCATAGGGCCCATTCCCTTGGGGCTTTAATTGGTTGTCAGGATGTTGATTTTTCCAGGTCTTAAGCAGTGTCCAATCTCCAGGCTGGATATAATGTAATGCAACGTCCACTGGGAGCCACAACCTGCTAGGAGCAAACTCATGAATAGTAGTTAGAGTCAGATCTGTGGGTTGACGTAACGGTATCTAATCTTTGACAAGTAAGCTGTTGAGGTCCCATAATCTAGAGCTGGAGCACAGGAAGAGTCTCCTATATAGAATTTCAAAAGGGCTCAACTTTAGCCCTCTCCTAGGGGCCACTCTTATTCTAAGTAGGATAATAGGCAGTGCCTTATCCCAGGTCATATTAGTTTCTTGGCATATCTTAGATTTGGTCTTTTTAATAGTATGATTCATCTTTTCAGTTTTTCCAGTGGACTGTGGGCTCCAGGTTATGTGGAGTTTCTAAGTCATACCGAGGGCTTGGGAAACATCCCACGTGATCTGGGCCATAAAAGGCAGCACTGTTGTTACTCTGAATGGAAACTGGTACTCCAAACCAAGGAATAATCTCTTTTATTAAGGCCTTAATGGTTTTAGAAGCTGTTTCTGTCTGGTAAGGAAAGGCCTCAACCCAGCCCAAGGTGTCCATAAAATTGAGTAGATATTTGACATTTTCTGCTACCCTTGGCATCATAGTGAAATCAATTTGCCAGTCCTCTGTTGGGCCTTCACCCCTAGCATGAACTCCTTGTGCTGAAGGGGAAGGGCCAGTTTTAGGGCTGTTCTGAGTGCAGAGGAGACACTTTTTTATAAGCTCCTGAACAATTCTTTTATATGTGAACCAACTAGATATATTTCTGTATCCATTATAGAGTGGCATCTCTGCCATAATGGGTGGAGTCATGAATATGCCTGCCAGTGTCATTTATAAGATATTTGTGTACCAGAACCATGCCTGTCTTGTTGTATATCCACCAATCCCGAGTCCTGTGGTCGGGATCAAACCCCTAATCAAGTCCTCTTTTCAGGTCTTCCTCTGAGTATGTGGGAGGTTCAGGGCCAAGATCTATTTCAGGCAGCAAGGGCATCAGTAAAGTCTTGGGGGCCTTTTTGTTTGTTTTTTCATGGCCTGATCTGCCCAATGATTGTTCCTTGCCACCAGACTATCTGTCCGCTGATGTCCAAGGCAATGCACTGTAGCTATTTTCTTGGGGGTTAAAGCAGCATCTAGCAAGGCTGGGATTTCTTTAGCATCTTTTGTTTTTTTATTACAGTTTAGAAGTCTCTTTTCTTTCCAAATGGCCCCATGAGCATGAACAACAGAAAACGCATGTAAATGGTCACTCACACACCTTTACGTAGTTGGAGTGCCCTAATAAGGGCTATGAGTTCTGCCTTCTGTGCTGAGGTTCCTGGGGCAGTGTTTTGTCATCTAATATTTGTCAGTGGGTTACCATCACATACCCGGCTCTCTGTCGTCCCTGATCTATAAAATTGCTTCTGTTGATAAACATCTCTAGGTCTGAGTTTTCTAGGGCTATGTCCTAGAAACTGGTTCAATTATTTATAAATAATCATGTGCAGATTCAGATGGCATTTGAGGAAGTAAGGTGGATTTAAAGTAGAAGCCACTCTCAGAGTTATATCTGGGTTGTCTAAAAGGATGGTCTGATAACTGCCAAGCCTCCCAGAGGTCAGCCAATGTTTCTGTTCCAGCAGGGGGAGCACATAGAGGCGGTGTGTACTGTGGTGGGCTGGCCTAATGTAAACTTCCCTGCTTCTTGAAGCACGTCACAAGTGGTGGCAACAGCACAAAGGCAAGAAAGCCATCTCTTTGTGACAAAGTCTAATTGCTTTGAAAAATAAGCAACGGGTCTCTTAGTATTTTCTAGGTCCTGAGTTAACACTCCCAGACTCATTCTTTGCCTCTCAATGCGTGAAAAGATCAAAAGGTTATTTCATATCTGGGAGCTCCAATTCCAGGGCAGTCAACAGCTTTTTCTTGATGTTTACAAAGCCCTTCCGACAGTTCCCAGTCCACTCTAAGGGTTTATTATCTCCTCCCCTTAAGGCATCATATGGAGGCTTAGCAATAAATCTAAATAAAGTAGGAATCCAGATACAGCATAATCCAGCCATGCTTAAGAAGTCCTGCAGCTGTCACCAAGTAGTAGGTCTGCCTACTCTGGGGAGGGCATCCCTCCAATCACGGAGCAGATTTCTCTGTCCTTGAGAAAGCCTGAACACAAGATATTTAACTGAAGGCTGTGAAATTTGAGCCTTTTTCTTGGATACCTTGCACCCTTGCTCAGCCAGAAAGTTTAGAGTTAATATAATTAATACGTTCTGACCAGACATCTCCTTTGTGGTACTAGCAACTAATGTCATTGACATATTGCAATAAAGTCCCATCCTTTAACTGGAGGTCTCTGAGGTCTTTAGCAAGAATCCCCCGAAGATGGTAGAAGAACTTCTAAAACCTTGGGGAAGGACTGTGCAATAGTATTGTTGCTTTGCTTTCATTTCTGGGTCCTCTCATTTAACCACTTCGGTACCAGCGTCGACTATAGTCAACAGCCACAGATGAACGCGCACAGCTGAGCGTTTTTAGTCGACAGCCAAAAGCTTTTACTTTTACAGCTTTTATCTCTGCAGTTGCAGTGTGTACGTTCAGCTAATAAGTTACTACAAATATGTGACCTTTTAACAAGCCCTTAGTAGGAGTTATTATAGTTCTTTTCTTAAAGCTGCCTGTAAAGTAAAACAAGCTTTCAGTGCTTTAAAGCTTTC
>VBSM01003162.1:3153521-3166005 GCA_008086735.1 Cheirogaleus medius
TTCTTTCTATTTTTAGTAGATATGGGGTCTCGCTCTTGCTCAGGCTGGTCTCGAGACTCCTGACCTCAAGTGATCATCCTGCCTCGGCCTCCCAGAGTGCTAGGATTACTGGCATGAGCTGCCATGCCTGGCCTACACCTTTTCTACATTGGCTTATTTTGCCAGAGTAATATAAAACACTGCATATAGGAGATCACATCCCATTTCTCTTCCCTTTTACAGAAAAAATCTAACCCAGAAATTGTATTATAGTTAAGGGATCCATTCACCAGCCACTGTTCTCTTGATCCCAATGAGTATTGTGGCCAAGCAGTATTACAAAGAAAAACTGTTTGTGGGTCAACAGGGAATACTTGAAGGACTTCTAATGTTTGAGGAGGCATCCAGCGGGCTACCCTCTGGTATGGCAGATGGTTCCTCATACTATTTTGTTTGTTTGTTTGTTTGTTTGTTTGTTTAAAAGCTAGACTTTATTTTTTATTTTTTATTTCAATGGATTTAGAGGGTACAAGTGTTTTTTATGACATGGACGAATTTTGTTACATGACATGCTGAAGTCATGGCTTTCAGTGTACCTGTCACCAGAATAGAGTACATTGTATCTGATAGGTAGATTTTTATCCCTCACCTCCTTCCCACCCTCCCCACTTCTTAGTTTCCAATGTCCATTACACCACTTTCTGACCATTATATCCCTCATTTAGCTCCCACTTATAAGTGAGAACGTATAGTATTTGTTTTTCCATTCCTGAGTTACCTCACTTAAGATAATGGTCTCCAGTTCCACCCAAGTTGCTGCAAATGACATTATTTCATTCCTTTCTATGGCTGAGTAGTACTCCATGGTATATATACACCACATTTTCTTTATCCACTCATCTGTTGATGGATACTTAGGTTGATTCCATATCTTTGCAACTGCAAATTGTACTGTGATGAACATTCAGGTGCAAGTGTCTTTTTTTTATTAATATAAAATGACTTCTTTTCCTTTGGGTAGATCCCTGGTAGTGGGACTGCTGGATCAAACAGTAGGTCTACTTTTGATTCTTTGAGGAATTTCCATACTGTTTTCCATAGAGGTTGTACTAATTTACAGTCCCACCAACAGTGTATAAGTGTCCCCTTTTCACTGCATCTGTACCACAACCTATTATTTTTTGACTTATTGATAATGGCCATTCTGACAGGAGTAAGATGGTATCTTATCATGGTTTTAATTTGCATTTCCCTGATGATTACTGATGTTGAGCATTTTTTCATATGTTTGTTGGCCATTTTTCTATCTTCTTTTGAAAAAAATCTGCTCATGAGGCCGAGCGCGGTGGCTCACGCCTGTAATCCTAGCACTCTGGGAGGCCAAGGCGGGCGGATCGCTCAAGGTCAGGAGTTCCAAACCAGCCTGATCAAGAGTGAGACCCCGTCTCTACTAAAAAATAGAAAGAAATTAATTGGCCAAGTAAAAATATATAGAAAAAATTAGCCAGGCATGGTGACGCGTGCCTGTAGTCCCAGCTACCCGGGAGGCTGAGGCAGGAGGATCGCTTGAGCCCAGGAGTTTGAGGTTGCTGTGAGCTAAGCTGACGCCACGGCACTCTAGCCTGGGCAACAAAGTAAGACTCTGCCTCAAAAATAAATAAATAAATAAATAAATAAATAAATAAATGATCTGCTCATGTCCTTTGCCCACTTTTTGATGGGATTATTTGGTTTTTCCTTGCTGGTTTGAGTTCTTTGTATATTCTGGATATTAGCCCTTGGTTGGATGTACAGTTTGTGAATATTGTCTCCCATTCTGTACAGTGTCTATTTACTTTATTGCTTATTTCCTTTGCTGTGCAGAAACATGTTAGTTTAATTGAGTCCCATTTATTTATTTTTGTTATTCTTGTATTTGCTTTTGGGGTCTTAGTCATAAATTCTTTGCCTAGGCCAATGTCCAGAAGAGTTTCTCCTATGTTTTCTTCTAGAATTTTCATGGTTTCAGGTCTTACATTTATGTCTTTAATCCATCTTGAGTTAGCTTTTGGATATGGTAAGAGATAATGATCCAGTTTTATTCTTCTGCCTGTGGCTATCCAGTTTCCCCAGCACTACTTATTGAATAAGGCGTCCTTTTGCCAGTGTATTATTTTGTCTGCTTTGTTGAAAATCAGTTGGTTGTAGCTATATGGCTTTATTCTGGGTTCTCTATTCTGTTCCATTGATTTACTTCTATACCAGTACCATGCTGTTTTGGTTATTATAGCCTTGCAGTATTATTTGAAATCAGGTAATGTGATGTTTCCAGATTTGTTCTTTTTGCCTAGGATTGCTCTTGCTATTTGGGCTCTTTTTTATTCTATATGAAGTTCAGGATTATTTTTTTTAGATCTTTGAAAAATGACATTGGCATTTTGATGGAAATTGCATTGATACGTAAATCATTTGGAGCAGTATAGACATTTTAACAATATTGACTCTTCCAATCCATGAGCATGGGATGTTTGTCCATTTATTTATTTATATTTCATCTATGATTTCTTTTTTTATTATTATTATTTTTGGAGAGAGTCTGACTCTGTAACCTGGGCTAGAGTGCCATGGTATCAGCCTAGCTCACAGCAACCTCAAACCCCTAGGCTCAAGCAATCCTCCTGCCTCAGCCTCCCAAGTAGCTGGGACTACAGGCATATGCCACCTCACCTGGCTAATTTTTTCTATTTTCAATAGAGACAGGGTCTCACTCTTGCTCAGGCTGGTCTTGAACTCCTGACCTCAAGTGATCCTCCCACCTCAGCCTCCCAGAGTGTAAGAATTACAGGTGTGAGTCACCATGCCTGGCCATCTATGATTTCTTTCACCAGTGTTTTGTAGAGATCTCTCACATCCTTGGGTAAGTATATCCCTAGGTATTTTTTTTCTTTGCAGCTATTGTAAATGGTATTGAATTCTTGACTTGCCTCTCAGTTTGACAGTTATTAGTATATAGAAATGCCACTGATTTGTGTATATTAATTTTGTAACCTGAGACTTTACTGAATTTATTTATCAATTCTAGGAGTCTTTTGGTGGAGTCTTTGGGATGTTCTAGATATAAGATCATATCATCAGCAAACAGGGATAGTTTTGCCCCCTCTTTCCTGATTTGGATGCTCTTTATGTCTTTCTCTTGCCTGATTGCTCTAACTAGGACCTCCAGTACTCTGTTGAATAGAAGTGGTGACAGTGGGCATGTTTGTCTTGTTCCAGTTCTTAGGGGGAATGTTTTCAACTTTTCTCTATTCAGTATGATGTTGGCTGTAGGTTTGTCCTATGTGACTGTTTTTTTTTTAAATTTTGAGGTATATTCATTCTATGCCTAGTTTGTTGAGGGTTTTTATCATGAAGGGGTGCTGGATTTTATTGAATGCTTTTCAGCATCTATTGAGATGATTGTATGGTTTTTATTTTTAATTCTGTTTATGTGGTGAATCACATTTATTGATTTGTGTATATTGAGCCATCTTTGCATCCCTGGGATCAAACCCACTGGATCATGGTGGATTATCTTTTTGATATGCTTTTGGATTCAGTTTGCTAGTATTTTGTTGAGGATTTTTGTATCCATGTTCATGAGGGTTATTGGTCTGTAGTTTTCTTTTTTTGTTGTGTCATTTCCTGGCTGATATCAGGGTGATACTGGCTTCATAGAATGGGTTAGGGAGAATTCCCTCCTTCTCAATGTTATAGAATAGTTTCAGTAGGATAGATGCCAGTTCTTCTTTGTAGGTCTAGTAGAATTTGGTTGTGAATCCGTCTGGTCCAGGGCTTTTTTGTTGTTGTTGTTGTTGGGAGATTTTTTATTACCATTTCAATCTTGCTACTTGTTATTGATGTGTTCAGTATTTCCATTTCTTCCTGATTCAAGCTTGGGAAATTTATCCATTCCCTCTAGATTTTCTAGTTTGTGTACATAGTGGTTTTCATAGTAGTCATGGATGATATTTTGTATTTCTGTGAGATCAGTTGTAATGTCTCCTTTTTCACTTCTGATTGTGCTTATTTGAGTCCTTTCTCTCCTATTTCTGGTTAATCTAGCTAGTGGTCTATTGATTTTGTTTATCTTTTCAAAGAAACAATCTTTTAATTTGTTTATCTTTTGTATTTTTGTTTGTTTGTTTCCATTTAATTCAGTTCTGCTCTGAGCTTTGTGATTTCTTTTCTTCTCCTAGCTTTGGGCTTAATTTGTTCTTCTTTAGTTTGTTCTTTTACTAATTCCTTGAGGTGTGACATTAGGTCAATTTGTGATCTTTCTTGGTGTAGGCTTTAAGGCTATGAACTTCCCTGTTAGCACTGCTTTTCCTATATCCCAGATATTTTTGGAAGCTTGTGTCATCTTTGTCATTCAATTTAAAAAATATTTTGATTTCCACCCTTTTTCTTGAAACAGTGTCTTGCTGTGCTGCCAGGGCTAGAGTGCAGTGGCATCATCATATCTCACTGCACCTCAAACCTCTGGGTTCCAGTGATCCTCCTGCCTCAGCCTCCCAAGTAGCTGGGACCATAAGCACACACCACCATGCCTGGCTAGTTTTTCTATTTTTTCTAGAGATGGGGTCTCACTCTTGCTCAGACCAGTCTCGAACTCCTGGCCTCAAGCAATCCTCCTGCCTCAGCCTCCCAAAGTGCTAGGATTACAGGCATGAGCCACAGCACCCGGCCCTTGATTTACATCTTAACTTTATCATTGACCCAAGGATCACTCAGCAGTAGGTTGGTTAATTTCCATGTATCTGTGTAGTTTTGAGAGTTCATTTTGGAATTGATTTCTAGTTTTATTCCACTGTGGTCTGAGAAGAGATATGGTATGATTTCTATTTATTGAATTTGCTGAGACTTGTTTTGTGGCCTAATATATGGTTTATCTTGGAAAACGTCCCATGTGCTGGTGAGAAGAATGTATATTCTGCAGTTTAGGGGTAAAATGTTTTGTAAACATCTGTTAGGTACATTTGTTCTAGAGTCTACTTAAGTCCTGTGTTTCTTTGTTGATTTTTCTGTCTCAGTGATCTGTCTAGTTCTGTCAGTGGAGTGTTGAAGTTCCAGGTCATTATGGTATTGCTATTTATTGATTTGCTTAGATCTAGTAGAACTTGTTTTATGAATCTGGGAGCTCCTATGTTAGATGCACATATATTTGGGACTGTTATATCTTCTTGTTGAATTGCTCTCATTATCATTATATAATGACCATCTTTCTTTAACCATTTAAAGTCTATTTTATCTGATATGAGAATAGCTACCCCTGCTCGCTTTTGTTTTCCACTTGCGTGGAATACTTTTTTCCACCTCTTTATCTTGAGTCTATGAGAATCTTTGCAACTTAAATGGATTTCTTGGAGACAGCATATATTTGGGATTTGCTTCTTTATCCATGCAGCCAATCTGTATCTTTTAAGTGGAGCATTAAGACTGTTGATGTTCAACGTTGGTATTGATATGTGAGATACTGTTCTGCTCAGTAGTGTTAATTGTTATCTAGTTGCTTTGTTTTTCTACCTTGTGTTACTGTTCTATAAGAGCTGTGAGTTTTAACTTTTGGTTGTTTTTACACTGGTGAGTATTGATTATTCTGTTTCATGTACATAGTACTTTTAAGCATTTCCTATAGGGTAGGTCTAGTGATAACAAATTCCCTTGGTGTGTATTTGTCTAGGAAAGACTATTTCTCTTTCATTTGTGAAACTTAGTCTTGCAGGATCCAAAATTGCTGGCTGGCAGTTATTCTGTTTAAGAAGACTGAAAATGGGACTCCAATTCCTTCTGGCTTATAAAGTTTCTGCTAAGAAATTTGCCATTAGTCTGTTGGGTTTTCCTTTGTAAATTATACTTTCGCCTTGCAGCTTGAGGTATTTTCTCCTTCACTTCGACTTTGGCCAGTCTTATGACTATGTGTCTATTTGTCATGAATCTTCCAGGTGTTTAATGACTTTCTTGTATCTGGATGTCTAAGTCTCAAGCAAGACCAGGGAAGTTTTCCTCCATTATTCCCTCAAGTAGGTTTCTCATACTTTTTGCTTTTCCTCCTTCTTCCTCAGGGATACCTATAATTCTTATGCTCAGTCATCTTACATAGTCCTATAATTCTCAAAGAGTTTGTTCATTCTTCTGGATTATTTTTCTTGATTTTTGACTGGGTTAATTCAAAAGCCTTTTCTTCAAGCTCTGAAATTCCTTCTTGTGCTTGATTTAGTCTATTGTTAAAACTTTCTACTCTATTTTAAAATTCCCTAAATGGCACTTTAACTTCTAAAAGTTCTGTTATATTTTTTATATTATCTATCTCTTTAGTGAATTTTTCATTCATGTCTTGAAATATTTTTTGTTTGTTTGTGTTGGTTTTCCATTTTCTCATCAGTCCCATTGATCTTATTTGCCATCCATATTCTGAATTCCATATCTGACATTTCGACAATTTCCTTTTGGTTGGGTTCCATTGTGATTCTTTGGGGGTATCAGAATGGCCTGTTTTTCATGTTGCCAGAGTTCTTATGCTGGTTCCTTCTTATCTGAAACTTTGTCTCTGAGCTCAAGATAGACAGTTTTACAGTATGTCTTTTCTCCTCTGCTGGGAATTCTGTTGCTCAGTAAAGAGGGAGAGGTCCCTGGGTGGCGTGCTTGAGTCCTACTTTGGGAGATTGACCAGACAGGAGAGGGGTGGATACACTGTGAGCCTTTAACACTGCTATTCTCCTGTGTCTCCCCATTCCCCTGTGGTTGTCACAGGTGGTGGGCACACTTGGGGATACACGGCAGGTGGTGGGTGTACATGGCATGAGTGATACCCCTGCCCAGGTCTGGTAGCAGCAGCATTACCCAGGTGACAGTGGCAATGGCTGTGCCAACCAGATGGCAGCAGCAGGTACCTAGGGCTGTGGGTGGTCTCTCCATCTAGGCCCTGTGGTGGTTGTGGCTGTTTGGGGCTGACCAGGTAGCTGCAGCAGGCACTGGATCCATGGGTACACATTTTGCCTGAGTACCCTGGCAGCAGTGGGGGCACGTGGCACCCACCTATGGGACACATGAGAGCACTTGGCCTCTCCACTCTCTCCCTGGCCCAGCAGAAGCAATGGGGAGGTGGCAGCAATGGATCTGACCCCCAGGTAGACACAGTACTCTGGGGCTGAGACCTCAAAATGGCACCAGCCACAGTGCCCAGAGTTTGTAAGCCTGCAGGAACCCACTGTGCCTTGTCTCCAGAGAAATACCACTGCACAGTCTCCAGTCAGCTCCCTGTGTCAGTTTGTTGGCCTGCTGCACTGGAGGGGTCTCCTGCAGCTCTGACTGCAGTGTCTGCAGGGGAAATATGGAGCCCCGGGATTCTTTCCTCTGTCCTTTCCCAAGGCACAGGTGCCTTCCCCATGTACCTCCAACCCTGCCAAGTGGGTTGCCCTACCGCCCTCTCCTTCCTTCACTTTGGTAGCCCCCTATCGCCTCTCTGTTGATTCCCAATGTTCTCTCAGGTGATAAATCTGAAGGTGAATATCCACTTGCCACTTTCGATGCTGTCCATGAGAGTGGTGTGTGCAGGCTGCTTCTAGTTTGTCATCTTGGCCCCTCCTCTCTCCCCATACTATTGATTTTCTGTTCCAAGTTTGTCTCCAGCTCCCAATAGGGAGTCTCCAATGGTTTCTAGGGATACACAATCTGCTGGATTAGACCCAAATCAAATTTTCAATTTTCTTGGCCTGTTAGGAAGCCCAAAATGCCAAAGAGTGAACTTAGAGGCTTCCCCACAGGTCAGAGAAAGCAACATAATAAGAACAGGTATAGTCCCACATGATAGATTGGAGTGCTTCCCCACCTGAGTGGTACCTCATGATAACCCTCCCAAAGTTGATTTCGGCAGAATTTTCAAACATATGCTCCTACCACTGTTGTACAGAGTCCCATGTTCCCAGTATAGAAACCCCTTTACTATCCAGCAGTTGTCATAAAAAGGCTGAGGCTACCAAGTCATGGGGAATGTCTCACTCAACCCTTCAAACTCAAGCTGAGTGAGCCCAGTCAGTCCCTGCAACAGTTGGAACTGGGATCTGAGGGGCAGCTCAAATTCAATGTTGTTGAGAGAGAGCTCTGAGGGTGTATTCCAGTGGGTGGCCTATGGGGGTCCCACTAACCTCCCAGCAGTGTTGAACGAATACTGCCATGGGTTCTCAAGCACTTCCCCTCAGCTCTGGTGGGGGCAAGAGGTAAGATATCCCAGAAAGTCTTTGGAAGGTCCTGCAGGGATGGTGGACCACCCATCATCCTCTGGGAGGTGTAATAGGGAATAAAGCAAAAGAGAGGTGCAGGGGCATGTAAGGGAGCAACGATCAAAGCAAAGCTGATACCACATATACACGGCACATAGACAAGTCAAACAACAAGGCCTTCCAAAATAAGTCAAACCAAAAGTTCAAGAGTATTTATGCAGACAGACTTCCTATCCTCCATCCGGTTGGAGAGAAGTCTCCCCAAGATGAGACTTTTTCTATAATATAGGGAAAGCCAACCAAGACTTGCAAAGGAGCCACAATGCCTCCAGAGAGGCCAGCAAATTTGGAGATGGAAGGGGTTGCTGGTTGCACTTAGAATACTCACCAAAGACATATTCTAGTTCCAGAAACTGTTTCTCCACTGCAAAGAGGTCCAAGCACCATGGGTCAACAACATCTCACTGGTAGTGACAGCATCAGAGATGGCTCTCAGTCCAAGAGAACTGAGAGGTTGCTAGGGCATATCTCTAGGTTCACCAGGAGCAAGTGCCCACAAGGGCAATCCTAATAAGCCCCCGAAATTTGTTACCACTCAACCAGGTTCTATTTCTTGCTGTGCAGTAGGAAACCAATGCACTGAGACAGCAGGAGTTGCAGAGGAAAAAGAGTTTATTTATAGCAGGGTCCCTGAGCAAGGAGACTGGAGAAGTTTCTCAAATCCATTTCCTCAAGAATTTGGAGGCTAGGGTTTTCTTAAGGATGGTTTTGCAAGCAGAGGGCTAGGGAATCCGTACTGCTGATGGATTGGGTTGGGGGTGAAATCAAAAGGTTGTAGAAATTGTCTTCTTGTGCTGAGTCGGTTCCTGGGTGGGGGTCACAAGACCAGTTGAGTCAGTTCCTTGGTATTGGCCACTGGTCTGGTTGGGTCAGTTGGTCTATCAGAATGTAGGGTCTGGAAGATATTTCAAAGAGCAGCCTTAGCTTTCACAAGGGTAATGTTCTCTATGGGAGCAATTAAGAAAACTATGAATCTTATGGCCATCAGTTATGTGACTCCTGAGTAGTAAACAATTATAGGAAAGCAAGCTAGGGAGCAATGGCTGGTTATTTTTTTAATTATGCTTATACCTTTGCAGAGTTTAGGTCCCTACCACAGTTTGCTCCTTGTGGCCCTTTATTAATTTTCTAAAAGGCAGTTTCATGAGCAAGTCCTTATCAGTTCTAAGCTCTGTTCTCTTTTGCATTTAAGATCCCTGATCTCTTTGACTCTGGAGTACCTAGGGTTAATTTGTGCTGTGGCAGGACACATGACTTTTGAATTTGTGGCAGCCGACAAGTCACTGGAAAAGGCTGCATTTTTTCTTTTCTTTTTCTTTTTCCCTCCTTTGGAGATATCTCTTGCATGGTTCCATGAAAGGCTTGAGTCAAACCCCCAAGAATATGGCCAGAAGGTAACATGAGTTGAACCCATTTGTTGCTAGTATAAAGGTCTGCAATTTTAAAGGTAATTGATAGCAGTTTCAGTAAGTACTTATTACTGTAGGGGTATGTGAACTCCAGCTTTTGGCATTCATAGGTATGTGAGTTCTTGATTCCTGAATGCTTAGGTAAAGGAGGCCTCAGGTGTCTCAGACAGAAACTGGAAAGTCATTGGGTAAGTTGGTCAAGGAGATCTCAGAGCCAAAGCCATCTTGGCTCTGAGACCCAAGATCCAACATAAAAATGGGACCTTGAGACAGGCACAGTGGCACACAACCTGTAGCCCCAGATACTCAGAAAGCTGAGGCAGGAGGATTGCTTGAGGCTAGGAGTTCTAGGCTGTAGTAAGCTATGATCAAGCCTCTGAATAGCCACTGCACTCTAGCCTAGGCATCATAGTAAGAACGCATCTAAAAAAAAAATTTTTTTTAATGGTATTCCCTAATTTCCAAAGATCTGAGTACTTCACCTTCTGATAGACCTGCCTTTTTCATGTATAATATTTCTAGCCTTGGCAGCTACAAATATTTACAAAAGTCATAAAATCTTACTTTAGTAAGATAACTCAGAATCACAATGGCCATTATATTGAAAGTTACAGGTAAACGAAACCATATATGTAAGAAGTACACTTGAATCCCAAGCTTCCTGAATTAGGCAGAGAGAATGGGATTCTTATTGGCATTCAGAAGCCTGAATGAGGCAAGAGGATTCTAAAAGTCTTTTTTAAAGATTCACATTGCAAAGAGTTAATGAAAAACTGGAAATTTAAGACATTCCCCATACCAAGGAACATGGAACTGACATGACTCCTACTGCTCCCCTCTATCCTACTTTGCCTGAATATTCACAGTCTACTAACTCTCTGTCTGAATTGCCTTTCTTCCCTGAAAAAAAAAACAGTTAAACAGTTTCCTTATAAGAA
The DNA here is from genome assembly GCA_008086735.1 of Cheirogaleus medius. Taxonomy (NCBI): domain Eukaryota; kingdom Metazoa; phylum Chordata; class Mammalia; order Primates; family Cheirogaleidae; genus Cheirogaleus; species Cheirogaleus medius. The sequence goes on from VBSM01003162.1 coordinate 3,164,145, forward strand.
CCAGCTAAAAATTCAGGACATAACGCTCAAGTGACATACATTCGTTGAACAAAAATGGAGCTCGGGACCATAGTTTAAAAATTTCCAAAACCTAGGGAAGAACTTTGAAAGTTTTCTGAAGAATTTTTGGTCTTAATTGCAACTTATGACCCAGGATATCTGACCTCTATTATGTTGGTGGGACTTGGGGAGGCCCAAAATGGATAAAGGAGACAGAATGATATTCTCGTGAGAATGCTATCAAGGACCTGACAAGCCCCACCTGGTCTACTTATGGGCCACGGAAACCCTGAAAGATCGCAAGTGACCTTTTGAAACCATTCCCAAAGTGTTTCAGCTCCATAGCCAACAATGTAGAATGACTTTTAGGCCTTTCCCAGGGCACTTCTCCCAATAAACAACCACTAAAACAGCAGTTTCCAAGAATTTGTGCAAACAAGCAGGACATTGGAAAAGGGACTGCCCCCCAAAGATTTGGAGGAAAGCCCCTAAAATCAGGCTGCCCACCCTCTGATAATAATCTCCATGTTAACAACTAGGAGCTGATGGGCCTCCAAGGGAAGCTCTGGTAAGTTTCTATGGTTATTCTTTGTCCTAAAGAGCTCCCCACAAAGCCAGTAATGTAATTAAGAAACAAGTTAAGTTGAAAAGACTGCCTATGTAACTAAACTGGCCTCCAAAATACCATTTTCTGACATTTACCTAGCAATTTTGAAATTCTTTGTAAAAGAAATGTAAGGCTATAAAGGAAATTTCCATTTGTAAGGGTGTCTCATTCTCTGAGCCTAAACCACTAGAAACTTTTACACTGGCAAAGACATTGGCTTAAAGTTTATATCACAAACCTTACCTTTGCTTAAGGGACCTTTCCTAGCCATCTTGTCTTAACTGGGCCTTTACCTATGCCTGTCTTTGTTTCACAAATAATAGTGTTTAGATCTAAGTTCTGTAAATTGTCTACCTTGTTTCATCTGGCAGTCATTCCTTTAGAAGCACAAATTTAGGGCTATATAGCTAACAATGACAATGGAAACGGTAATAGGAAGACTGATACTCAAGGGGTGGGGAGGGAAACTACCGTGTTTCCCCGAAAATAAGACAGGGTCTTATATTTATTTTTCCTCAAGAGGACATCCTAGGGCTTATTTTCAGGGGATGTGTTATTTTCCCCTCAAAGCCTCAGCTTGCAGCATGCACAAGATGGCTGGGACCTGACAGGGGGAGCCGACCTTGTTGATGGGGCTGCCCGCACCTTTCCGGTCACCTCTGGGATAGTAGCTGTCACGATGGGGCAGATGAGAAGGGCTGCTTGTCTTCTTTACCACTCTGCGACGAAATGCATGGGTTGTGCAGATACGCTGCATAGCCACGCCCATCACTAGGTCTTATTCTCGGGGTAGGGCTTATATTGTGCAAATGCTTAGAAATCCTGCTAGGGCTTATTTTATGGGTAGGTCTTACTTTCGGGGAAACACGGTATTTGAAAACTGGCAAATGAAGAATCTTAATGAGTGTGTAAGATCTGTTTCTGTCTGTGTATCTGTATGTCTATATGTCTATATATGTGATATTTCTCTACCAAAATATATGAGAGCTCTAATTATTTGGCTTAAAGAAAAAGTAAGCTTAAATAAAATATCTTAGAAAAATAAAACCTTTGTAGAGACAGGGTCCCACTATGTTGCCCACAGTAGTCTTGAACTCCTGGCCTCTAGTGATCCTCCCGCCTCAGCCTCCCAAAGCACTAGGATTACAGGGGTGAACCACTGTGTGTAGGCCATTGCATTATTATTAAAGTGGACTCTCAGGGCTGGGTGTGGTGGCTCATGCCTGTAATCCTAGCACTCTGGGAGGCTGAGGC
>VBSM01003162.1:3215977-3227287 GCA_008086735.1 Cheirogaleus medius
AAAAAAAAAAAAAAAAGAAGCCAGTGTCTCAGTTGGAAGGTAGTCAGGCAGGAGAATTCTCTCTTACTCCAGGGAGGGTCAGCCTTTTCGTTCTATTCAGGTTTTTGACTAATTGGATGAGGCCTACACATTAGGAAGGGCAATCTGCTTTACTCAGTCTACTGATTTAACTGCTAATCTCATCCAAAACACCCTCAGAGTAACACCCAGAATAATGTGTAGCTAAATATCTTTGCACCCTATATGACTCATTCAAGTTGACATATATAATAGAAGTAACCATCACAAGTGCAACCCTTGTCAACTTGACACCAACACTCATCCCCTTAAACCATATTTAATCTCCAAATGAAGACAATAACAAGATGATAATTCTGCCAACACAACTATCCTGCATACAACTGAAAACACATTAACCTTTTCCCCAAAAGATGTAAAGTCTTTGAGTGATGTTTACTCTTCTCCTTGACATTGCATAACTTAACTATGAGGTAAAGTTAACATATCTTATGTTATATGATATGGGGACAAGGGAGGGAAGAAAACAAAGAATAGATTTGTGTGCGCGCACAAATGTATTCACGATAAGATAAACAGGAAATTCTCATGACCATTACAGTCCTCATTTCTGGTCATGTGGTCATAGCTGGCATTCATATCCACCTTCTTCCACTACCCATTCCGTACTCCCTTTGCCTTCAGCAAGCACCTCAACTGGCCATGGTTCTTTTTTTTTTTGAGACAAAGTCTCACTCTGTTGCCCGGGCTAGAGTGCCGTGGCATCAGCCTAGCTCACAGCAACCTCAAACTCCTGGGCTCAAGCAATCCTCCTGCCTCAGCCTCCTGGGTAGCTGGGACTAAAGGCATGCGCCACCATGCCCCGCTAATTTTTTATATATTTTTAGTTGACCAATTAATTTCTTTCTATTTTTAGTAGAGATGGGGGTCTCGCTCTTGCTCAGGCTGGTCTCGAACCCCTGACCTTGAGCGATCCTCCTGCTTCGGCCTCCCAGAGTGCTAGGATTACAGGTGTAAGCCACCATGCCCGGCCTGGCCATGGTTCTTTACCTGGCAGGGTGACCCAAACCTTCATTCCCGAATGGGCTGGGCCATTTGTAGTCCTGCCTGAATTAGGTTGTTGTAGTTTTCCATTGACCTTAATCACAGAGAATGGTAATACTTAGAGATGCCCAAAGGGATCTCCTGTATTCCAGAATACTCTTCCTTGTCTCCATTGTGGAGTAGCAGTCCAATTTCCCCTCGGTGGTCAGGATCAATCACCCCCGGCCAGCACAGCAACTCTGAAGGCAGAGGGGCCCAAGGCGGCTCGTGGCAGTCTTAACTTCCAGTTCAGTTTAATTATTGTTGTGTCTCCTGGGAGAAGCATTCCTCCCTCTGAAATTGCGATCTCTAAGCCAGCAGAGTATAAAGTCACAGGAAAAGGAAGCACCCCATGGTCTAGTCAAATTAACACATAAAATTAACCATCACACCCTAAAACCCCATTAAGACCTACAGTTTATTGACCCTACTACCTTTTCAGTGTTCCATACTTCTCTCTTTCTTTATTTTTTATTTTTTTAATTTTTTTCCCAATGATCCACTATCATTCCCAACCACACCTCTCTCATGTCCTCACTTCCCTCCTTACCCTTAAATTCTAGGCTCTATAATTATGGTTCCTCTTTTTTATTCTCCCTTTCTTCATTTAATTCAACAAGCAAAACTCCAGCCTAGCTTCTAATGAAATCATGAATCCAGCAGTGAACGCCAATGGTTGTCACGTCCTAAAAAAGATACTGTATATTACTGGGTGTGCATGGCCATATCCCCTTCTGTGTACCTATGTATGACAGTACAGTGCATTTTGGGAGAATTTCTTTGGCCAGGTCTGGGTGTGTGTGAGCCCCCTGCATGCCCCTTTGTTTCTTAGTACCTCTGCTTGTGTCTGTGTATCTGTGTGGCTGTGTCCGCACAGGTCTGCATTACGTATTGCTGTATGTCAGCCTGTGTGTGCTCTGCCCATGTCTACGCTCATGGGCTGTGTGTCTCTGTATGGCATGTGGGTCTCGGTGTGACTTGTGTTTCTCTGTGAATGACTGATGGTCACTATACTGGGTGTCTCTTTATATGTCTCTGTTTGCTGTCACCATATGTTAGAGTGCGTGTGCACTCTGTGTCTATGCTTGTGTACTGTGTGGGTCTGTATGGATCTGTGTGTGTGAATATCACATGGTCACTGTATGTACATGTCTGGGTGACTCAGGGGCTGTGCCTGTGCTGACCTCTATCTATGTGTCTGTGCCTCTGACTGGAAAAAGAGAGATTGCAAGAAGACCCTCATGTATAATCTTCCCATCCACTCCCATAGGGCAAGGCTGCCACCTTGTAGCCTCAGGCATGTGCCACAGGAGTCAGGTGATCCACTGCATAGAAGACACCTGCCACCTTCACCCAGGGGTCTCCCCAGGTACAGGATTTCCCCAAGGAGGGAGAGAAGGAAGGAAGACCCTACTCTCCCTGCCCACCCCTCCCTTCTCCCTGATTCTAATCCTGACTTAACCAGCCCTCAAGGCTTAATTCTATACTGGCCCCACACTAGCAGAGCCATCCAAATGCCATAAACCCATACTACCTCATGTGCCCAAGGCCCTTCCTGCCACCACTTGCACCTGCCCTGCTCCAGGAGAGCCTCTCCCCTCCCTCCTTTTCTCTTTGCCCTTCTCCCTGAGCCAGCAGATTGGGCCAAACTGGAGTGCGTGCCTGACAAAATCTGAGCCCCAAGTATTTCTGCCTTATTGAATCTTTGTCACTAGTCAAGCTCATTCCCAACTCAGGACCTTTACACTGTCCTTGCCTAGAACACCCATCCATTCCTCAAATCCATGCGCAGCTGGTTCCTTCAGATCATGGTTCAATCTCAGTTCATGTGTCACTTCAGGGTGGCTTTCCCTGGTCACTGTTAGTAAGTGCCCACTCCACTTCATCCTCTCTAACTCACCTCCCTGATTCATTTTCTTCAGGGAATCAATCACCACCTGACATCTTCACTGTTTGCTGCCCCTGCCAGGATGGCAGCTCCCCAAGGGCAGGGATTTATGTCTGTTCTGTTCACCGTGGTGTGTCCCCAGCACCTAGGACAGTGTAGGTACTCAATAAGGAATTGGTTGGATAAATTAAAAGATCTCCTGGTGTTAGATATGAACTCCAATCTCCCGCCACCCCCAGCTGTTGATCTCACTGCCCATGGCTTCCAGGAGGGCAGGATGGATTGGACTGAAGGTGAAGTCACAGAACCAGTTAGGTCAATGGCACCAGGCCAACCTGCTCCTGGCAGTTCCCACAATGGGCACACTCCCTACACCCACCCACCCCCTGGCTCCTAGGGAGCTCACGGGGGAGGGGGGGTGCTAGGTAGGGACTTTGCCCTAACCATGGCTGCCCAGATAAGCAATATGGAGGCGCTGTTGAGCTGAGAGGAGCCTTTGCTGGCCTGGGGTGAGGGGCAGGCCCAGAGTCCCTCCAGGGAGGATTCCCCTGCCACCACCCCACACAGACGCTGAAAGTGGCAGAAACCAAGAGGCTTTCAGAGTTTCCATATGGCCACCCTGGCCCTGGGATAAACAAGTGCATTCCTTTATAGTTTATCTTTCCTGTGTTTCTTTCTACAGAAATAAGCAGATACATGTCTATATTCTTATTTCTTCTTCTTTATTACCAAAAGATAGCAGTTTCTTTTTGAAACCCAATTGACTAAATGACCAGTTCACCAAACCATCAAATCTCCCAGAATCCAACTGACAAAAGCTAATTTGCTGCAAAATCAATGTGCTGAATTCTTGTAGATTTAGGGAAATTTTGAATTTCCCTCTAGTCCCAGGTGGTACCAAACACCAAAACCAAGTCTAGGTCAACTCACTGCAGCTGTTCAACAGCCAGCGGCAGAAGCATGAATGATGGCAAGGCAAAATTCTGGGGAGAAAAAATCCCAAGGCACAGGTTGACTTCGTCAGTTCACAATCGGACATCGAGGGGAGAGTCCTGGGCAGCAGGGTGGCCTCTCGCCATTGGGGGTCAGGAAGCAAAGATGAGGAGTGGAAATGTCTATCTGAAAGTGGAGCTTTTTCAAGATACTGAGAACCACGAGCTGAACACCATTCAAGAAGAGGCTCTAGTACATCTTCATGCCCTTGGGTTTGGCAATGGATTCTTAGGTATGACACCAAAAGTACAGATGAAACAGCAAAATAGATAAATTGGACTTCGTCAAATTTAAAAACTTTTGTGCATCAGAGGATATTATCAGGAAAGTGAAAAGACAACCTACAGAATAGGTAAAAGTATTTGCAAATCATATATCTGATAAGGGTCAAGTATCCAGAATATAAAAGGAACTCTTACAATTCAACAACAAAAAGAAAAACAACCTGGTTTTTTTAAATGGGCAAAAGACCTGGATAGACATTTCTGCAAAAAAAGATATATAATACAAATGGCCAAGAAGCACATGAAAAGATATTCAACGTCATTAGTCATTAGGGTAATGCAAATCAAAACCAAAATACGGTACCACTTCATCACCACTAGGATAGCTATAATCAACGAAACAGAAAATAAGTGTTGGTGAGGATATGGAGAAATTGAGACCCTCATACATTGCTGGTGAGAATATAAAATGGTTCAGCCACTATGGAAATAGTTTGGCAGTTCCTCTAAAAGGTAAGCATAGAATCACCATATGATCCAGCAATTCCACTACTAGGTATATACGCAAAAAACTGGTACTCGAACAAATACATCCAATACATGTTCATAGCAGCAGCATCCACAACAGCTGAAGGTGGAAATAGCCCAAATGTCCAGATGAACAGATAAACAACTTGTGGTACAGGTTGAGTATCCCTTATCTGAAATGCTTGGGACCAGAAGTGTTTCGGATTTCAGACATTTTTAGACTTTGGAATATTTGCATATACATGACGAGATATCTTAGGGATGGGACCCAAGTCTAAATACGAAATTAATTTATGTTTCATATATATACCTTACGTACATAGACTGAAGGTAATTTTATACAATGTTTTTAATAATTTTGTGCTAAGTTTGTGTTAAGTACTTATGTATAGACTTTTCCACTTGTGGTGTCATTTCAGTACTCAATAAATGTGGATTTTGGAGCATTTCAGATTTTGCATTTTCAGTTTAGGGATGATCAGCCTGTATACACATACAAATGGAATATTATTCAGCCATAAAAAGGAATGAAGTGCATGCTACATAATGTCAAAGATAAACAAAGCCAGATATTAGTTAAATGTGGTGAAAACAGATTTTATTCAGATAACTACTGATAGTAGGGGAAAGAGCTGAACTCCATTCCAATTTGTGCAGTGATTTGGGCATTTTAATGATAGAATGAGGGAGTAGGGAGAGCTGGGGCTCAGTGGAGTCAGAGAAGTGAAAAAGTACAAAGGGCTGGCCAGTGTAAATGCAAGTAGGCCAGCTGTGGCTGCTAGCTGGATTCCATCCTCCCACACAGACTGGGAGAGAGAGGCCCTGTCCTTCCTGGTGATTACATTTCAAAGGAGCAACTCTCAGATCCTTGAGAGAGATGTTTCTGAGTTGTAAGATACATGCATCCACAACTGTAAGCCCTCTTTATTAAATGCTCTAAGAGAGGGAGGTCAGGGCCTGTCATCAAGGGTTGGCTAAAACAAATAGTAAAATTCCCTGGCAACATTGAGCTTTCTCGCACAGGCATTTTAATGGGGAACTGGGGTCATTCTAGGGACATGGCCTTATCCTGCTAGAAGTCATGCTAGTTTGGTCAAGTCTCTCAGTGCAGGGGTTTGGATAGACTTGTTATGTGCCCAGAGTTCCACAGTTCTCAATGATACATGTTACAACGTGGATGGACCTTGGAAACAGTACCCTATGTAAGAGAGGTCAGACACAAAACGTCACATATCATATGATCCCACAATAGGTAAATCCATAAAGATAGAACACAGATCAGTGGTTGCCAGGGGCTGGTAGGGAGGGCGGGGGGCAGGTGTGGGGAGAGACTGCTTAATGAGTACAGGTTTTGGGGTGATGAAAAATGTTTTGAAACTGGACGCTGGGATCAGTGGCTCATGACTATAATCCCAGCACTTTGGGAGGCTGAGGCAGGAGGATCGCTTGAGCTCAGGAGTTTGAGATCAGCCTGGGCAACATAGCAAGACCTGGGGCATGGTGGCATACTCCTGTAGTCTTAGCTATGATCACACCACTGCACTCTAGCCTGGGCGACAGAGCAAGAACCTATCTCTAAAAATAAATAAATAAATAAATAAATAAAATAAAGACAGAAACTAGATAGAGGTGGTGGTTGCACAACATTTTAAATGTACAAACTGTCACTGAATTGTTCACTTTACAGTGGTTAATTTTGTGTTATGTGAATTTTACCTCAATTTTTTAAAAAAGAAAAAAAAGAGAATCTAACTCCCTGATGGGACCTAGACAGCTGAGGTTCCCTTCAGACATTTTTTCCAAAGTAATTTATTAGAGTAATTTATAAGTCCCACATCCTGAGGGGCTTATGGTGAAAAACAAAGTCTCTACCTCCCCAACCCCAGTCCCAGCCCCAGAGACAACCATTTTTACCTCTTCAACCTCTTTCTAATTTTAGTTCTTCTGTCTGGGAGGCCTAGGTGGGAGGATCCCTTGAGCTCAGGAGTTCGAGACCAGTCTGATCAGGGGAAGACCCCATCTCTACAAAAAATTAAAAAATTAGCCAGATGTGGTGGCGCATGCCTATAGTCCCAGCTACTCGGGAGGCTGAGGCAGGAGGATAGCTTGAGCCCGGGAGTTTGAGGTTGCTGTGAGCTATGGCTGTGGCACTGTGCTCTATCCAGGGTGACAAAGTAAGACTCTGTCTCAAAAGAAAGAAGAAAAGAAAGAAAGAAAGAAAGAAAGAAAGAAAGAAAGAAAGAAAAGAAAAGAAAAGAAAAGAAAAGAAAAGAAAAGAAAAGAAAAGAAAAGAAAAGAAAGAAACTAACTCAGATGGTGATACTGAGTGCAAAGCCGAGTGAAGGGAGAGGGAGTATCAGGTGGCTGGGGATAAGGAGGGCTGGCTAGTTTATATGAGATGGTCAGAGCAGGCCTCACTGAGGAGATAACACTCAAGCAGAAACCTGAAGGAAACCTGCATTAGGCTGGTTACTTCTTATGGTCCTGTTCAACATGTTCCTCTGTCACCTGGATCTCTATCAACTTAGTAGTTAGATCTAGAGGTTGATCTGCTACAGGTTCAATTTTGGGGTAAGACTCCTTGATAGGTAAGGTTGTGAGTTCTTCCACCAGGAGGAATATATGTCTGGCTCTCTCTCTTGTGACTTTGTGGCCCTAGACAGCCATTACCTGAATCCATTAATTCATCAGGGGTTTGTAAAATGATGAGAGTCAATCATTCCTTCTTCAATATAAGAGTTCTTTTAAAAACCCTTAGTGTGGGGTCGGGCGTGGTGGCTCATGCCTGTAATCCCAGCACTCTGGGAGGCCGAGGCAGGAGGATCGCTCGAGGCGGGAGGATCGCTCAAGATCAGGAGTTTAACACCAGCCTGAGCAAGAGGGAGACCCCGTCTCTACTAAAAATAGAAAGAAATTAGCTGGCCAACTAAAAGTATAGAAAAAATTAGGCGGGCATGGTGGCACATGCCTGTAGTCCCAGCTATTCGGGAGGCTGAGGTAGAAGGATCACTTGAGCCCAGGAGTTTGAGGTTGCTATGAGCTAGGCTGACGCCACGGCACTCTAGCCTGGGCAACAGAATGAGACTCTGTCAAAAAAAAAAAAACCCTTAGTGTACAGAGGACACTTTCAAATAATTCTCCCTCCCTTCTTCCTAAAACCTCCCAGTTTTGACTCTCATGTCATGAGAGTCCTGATTTATGGAAATCATCTACCAACCTTCATTTCTCTAGAATTCTAACTCCTGGCTTACTATTACTCTCTCCAATTTCACCCCTTCCTTTACCGTTGATGATTTCGTTTTTACTTAAATGATCCTTCCAAAGACCTGGCCTTTCACTTTCTTGACCCCTTCTCCTCTAGTGATCTCCTCAGCCACTCGCTCCCACAGAGAGAACCATGACATCATCACCTAAACTGGAACAAGTACAATATCACATTCATACATCTCACACTCTAACAACCTCCTCCTATTGTTTTAGCTCATTCCCTCTAGTATCCCAACTATAATAATGACCATACCCTAAAAAACAGACACTGAAACATCTTGGAGACTTCGCAACCATGGATACAGACACCTAGGCATATCAAAGACAACTCTTCATGGACACATCCTCCCAAACTGCTCTGACTTCCAATCCTGATACAGATTCTAAAAATCTCAGAAACCTCCAACCACGGACAGAGTCTCCCAAATTCAGGTACTTCACAGACTGGAGACAAATCTCCCAAAAGATCAGAGACCTCAAGCCCTGAGACACTCCCCGCCCCCGGTAGACTAGAACAGAGGCCTCATAACCTGGAATGCACCTGCAAACAGCTGAGATACCTCACATGTTGGACACATACCCCCAAGAGTTCTGAGACTTCAAACCCTGACACAACCCTGCCAAAACGTCAGAAACCTCAAAATCGAGAAAGAGACTCTCCAGTCACCTCAGATACTTCACACACCAGGCACAAATCTTCAGAGAGCTCAGAGGCATCACACACCAAATCCCAAACACCTCAGAAACTACACACCCTAAAACACTTAGCCATGAGAACTCCACAGACCACATATGGTAAGTAGAGACACAAAATCCCAAATAGATTTGAGACCTCACACCTTGGGACACAGAAATCCTGAAAGAATACAAATATCAGACCCTGGGATGCAAAACTTAATTCAGTTCAAAGAGCTCATTATATGACCCGGCCCTACAAAAGCATCAGAGAGAACTTATACCCAGAGACACAGTCCTAGATAGAGCTCAGAGACCACACGTCCTGGAAACAGACTCCTAGACAGAGGACAGATATCACCCTATGATAGAATCCCCCAAACAACCTGAGATACCATGCATACAGAGATACAGATCCATAAAATGCTTGGGTACCATACATTTTAGACAACAACTAAGTGACTCACTTTCTAGACATAGGTACAAAATCAGCTCAGAGGCCTGAAACATAACCTCCAAACAGTAAACAGGATTAAAAACCTTAAAATGCCAGAGCCTCCACACTCAGGGACATAGACCCTCAGAATATCAAACCTGACCATCCGGGAAAGAGTCCCACAAAGGTTGACAGTCCCCACATCCTGGATACCAGAATGCCAAGAAGCTAAGAGGCCACATACCCAGGTAGAAAATAAACAAATTGGCTTGGAGAATTCACAGTCTAAAAAACAGGGCACCAAACAGCTTTGAGGTCTCACACCTTAAATACAGATCTCCCAAGAGCTCAGAGACCTCACACCATGGGACAAGGCCACAAAAGAACTCAGATTTCACTCCAAGGAACAAAGACCCAAGTAACTCAGATACCACACACCATGATATAGAGACTCTCAAAGAGATTAAAGATATCATAACCTGTACAAAGTCTCTCAGACAGCTCAGAGACCTCCTACCCTGTGAAACAGAAACGCCAAACAGCTAATATCACCATATGATAAAATGCTCACATCAGCTTTTGAGGTTTCACAACTTGGAATACAGACTCCCAGAATTATTTGTACATTTAACATCCAGCAAAGAGACACTGCAAAGAACTCATTAACCTCGCATTTTGGACATAGTTGCTAAATCACCTCAGAGACCTGACACATGGGTAAACACACCTTGGAACAGCACTGTGGCCTCAAATTCAAAAGTTCAGAGATGTCCACACTCAGGGAAAAACAACCTATAAAAATGTCAAATACCTCACAATGATAGAAAGAGTTCATACGATAAAAAATAAACCAGCTCAGAGAACTCACACTCTAGGAAGTGTGAGATGTCACATATGGGAAGGTAGAACTTCAAAGAGTTCAGAAACCTCACAGCCTGGGAAATAGATTGGAGACCTAGAATATAGCCTAGAGACCTCAAACCTTGAAACTCAGACTCCCAAGCATCCCAAGGAATTCATAGCCTGGGGCAGAGAAACATGAACATCTCAGTGCCCTCACATCCTGTGACACAGGCTCTCAAACACCTGAGGACCTCATACTGTGGGTCAGCAACCCCCAAATACCTCAGAGAGCTCACACCTTGGAAACATTAACCCAAAGTACTCAAGGTCTTCACATTACTGGGGTGAAAGTTGTCAGAATCAAAATGTAATCACTCAGGGTAGAAAAAAAAAATCTTGACAGATAGAGCTGGGGAAGACCATACAGAAAGAGTTCTCATGCTTGCATGCCTGATACCAAAAACTATCACAAAAGACTCTGCAAAAGCCACAACCTTGCACAAATGTCATTACAACCTTACACAAAAAATACTTCCAGAACATCTGCCAGCAACTGCCTGTCGAACCTTTGGCATCATCTTTGTCATCGATCCTTGTAGCCAAGGCTAATCATTTCAAAACAATTATGTAATCCTCCTCATTTTTCCTTTAGAAACCTTTGTCTTCCTTTACTTCCCTGAATACAAACATAGTTAATTTACCATGGCACGCATATTTCCATTGCAATGCCCTATTCCCGAATAAATATCGTTTTCTTTGAAAAGTCTTTCTGTTTGTTATTTAGGTTGACACTGGGAAGCAGAACCCCAATCCCCACATCCTAGGACACAGATCCCCCACACCTGGGACATAGTCCCTCAAACAGGCCAGAAGCCTTACACTTCCCCCTGCAGATTAAGCCTTTTGTTCTGGAAGGGTGACAGGTAGTCTAGGCAGTGTGTGGCTGCTGTTTCCCTCCGCCAGCCTGCACCATGGGGACAGGGAGGAAGCTTTCTCCAGATTCTCCCTGTCCTTCCTGCGAGAGCCTGGTGGAGTTCCTAGAGTAAAAACCTGCAAAAGGGTGGGAACTCCCCTTTGACAGTGTCTTTAAAAGTTTCACACTGTCTCCTTAGCATGCACTTGGCCTCCAGAAATTCATCAAAATTTCTAGTTTAAACTTCCTATCAGCTCATGTAGCATCCAGTGGCTTCAGCTCCAGGTAAGCAACTGCTCTGGTCCTGTATCTCTCCAGATTTCAGGATGCTCCTCCGTCCTGTGATCTCAGTTCTCTGATGCAGTTTTTCACACTTGTTAATTTGCTCCCTGCCCAGCTTTTTGCTTGTTGTAAAATGGGAGTTTCTTTTTTTTTTTTTTTT
>VBSM01003162.1:3241231-3264949 GCA_008086735.1 Cheirogaleus medius
GCCAATTAATTGCTTTCTATTTATAGTAGAGACGGGGTCTCGCTCTTGCTCAGAATGGTTTCGAACTCCTGAGCTGGAGCGATCCTTCCGCCTCGGCCTCCCAGAGAGCTAGGATTACAGGCGTGAGCCACCGCCCGGCCCAACATATTTCTTTCTAAGTGCCTCTCTGTATCTCAGAATCTCTATCTTTGGACCTTCTTGTCTGAGAGTTCTACAACTTGGTTCTCTGTCTCTTCCTTTGTCTGTCTCTGTACTGTAATTATCTTTCTCCAACTGGACTATGCCCTCCTGGAAGGCATGAACCTTTCATTATTCTTCTGGGTCTCCCCAGTGCCCTGCACAGAGTCTGGCATATAGGAGTCTCGGATACATTTATGAATATACTTGAATGAAGGCTTTTTCTGAGAAGAAAGGGACTCACTGTCAACTTCCAGACTCTCTGCCCCCACGCGGAGCTGGCCACTTGCCGAAAGGCCAGCTAGAGAGTAGGGCGGAGGGTGTGGTGGTATTGTGCTGCTGCTTTTGGGTTCTTTCCCCAGCTGAAATACCTGAGGACACCTTACCACGAATTCGCCCCCTAGCCGAGAGACAGAAGCAGCAGGACACGCCCCTACGCCCTGAGCAGCAGACGCCTGCTCGTCGGACCCGCCCCGCGCCTTGGCCAATCAGCGGGCGCCTGCACAGCCTTCCAGTGTGAAGCTGGGTGCAAGATGGCTGCGGCATGTCGGAGCGTGAAGGTACGCGGCTCCTTGCCTCTGCTGCCTGCCCTTCTTGTTGCACAGGCTGGGATAGCACGGCCGTGGAACTAGGGGGAAGAGATCGGTGCCGGGAGAAATTTTGCTTATCTAGTCCTGATATTTCGACGGTTGGGCTCGGGAGGTGAAAGTCAACACTCCGCGGCACGTGTATGTGGGGTAATCAAACGGGCTGTGTGGGTGAGACGCCCCTCCAGAGGTCCCATCCGTGAGGAGAGGAAGCACACCTGGGTCACACTGCAGAGGTGACCAGGAACACGCCCCCTTCGCAGACGCCTGGAGAACAGGCAGGTGAAAGGGTGTGGGTGGTCTGGACGGTGTAACGGCTGTGTCTCTCTTCACAGGGCTTGGTCGCAGTAATAACCGGAGGAGCCTCAGGCCTGGGCCTGGCCGCAGCCGAGCGACTGGTGGGGCAGGGGGCCGCTGCTGTGCTTCTGGACCTGCCCAGCTCTGATGGGGAGGCTCAAGCCCAGAAGTTAGGAAAGAGCTGCGTCTTCGCTCCAGCCGATGTAAGTAGGGTCACCTCTCCTCTCTCAGGGTGTGCAATCAGGTTATGCATGAGGTTACCAGCACGGGCCTGGGAAGCCGTGGGGGGGTCCCTCCCATAAGTTTGTCTTCTGTTGGGGTAGTGGACCCACCTTGTCCCTTTTGCCCTGAGCCTTCAAGCACTGTGGAACCACCTGCGATAAGGATTCTCTGAAGCCAGGACTCACAACAATGAGAATGGGGATTGAACATAACAGAATCTCCTGGAGGGGATATAGATGGTTTGAAAATGCATATTGTGCCCTATGACTTTATATTTACAAAGCCTAAAAGCTTTTTATGAAACAAACTATTGGAAGTAAAGTTTGATTAAATCATCTTAGGAGGTAGAGATACAAAAAGCTAGTTTATTTTCCTATCAATAATTCTCACAACAAGGTTGTATTAGTGCTCTGATCCACAGCAACTGAGAATCTCCAGGGACATGTGAATTTATCAAAAGAAGATATTGATTTGAAAAATGTTTTGCAACACCGCTCTATAGTACGTAACATTATCACCTTTGCTCCACTCTCCTCGCTCAAATTTTACCACAACCCTTTCTCTTGGCCTCTTCCCTGTTCTCACTCAAGGACTGGGCCAGGTCTGCC
Source organism: Cheirogaleus medius (assembly GCA_008086735.1). Classification (NCBI taxonomy): domain Eukaryota; kingdom Metazoa; phylum Chordata; class Mammalia; order Primates; family Cheirogaleidae; genus Cheirogaleus; species Cheirogaleus medius. Next base: position 3,243,123 of record VBSM01003162.1, read on the forward strand.
CTCCCCTCCCCCAGTTTTAGAAGTGAGAGTGTGTGCTGGGAGATTAATACCTTCTCCACTTCTCCCTTTGAAGGTGACCTCTGGGAGGGATGTGCAAGCAGCCCTGACTCTAGCAAAAGAAAAATTTGGCCGCGTGGATGTGGCTGTCAACTGTGCAGGTATTGCAGTGGCCATCAAGACATACAACTTAAAGAAGAGCCAAGCCCATACCTTGGAGGACTTCCAGCGAGTTCTCAATGTAAGTAAGGCCTTGGAGGTTCTCCAGGGGTAGGAGTAAGAGGTATCTAGCTGTGGGTGCCCCCAAAGCTTTTAGGGGACAGAAAGCTGCCTCTGCCTCAGGTCCTACACCATGTCTATACCTGCCCTCCAGGTGAATCTCATGGGTACCTTCAATGTGATCCGCCTAGTGGCTGGTGAGATGGGTCAGAATGAACCAGACCAGGGAGGCCAACGTGGGGTCATCATCAACACTGCCAGTGTGGCTGCCTTCGAAGGCCAGGTGTGTAGGCAGGGACAAAGCTTGTGCCTCCTCAGTGACTTGTTGGGGTCCTCCCACCTATGATCTCCACTCCTTCTCCAGGTTGGACAAGCTGCATACTCTGCTTCCAAGGGGGGCATAGTGGGTATGACACTGCCTATTGCTCGGGATTTGGCTCCCATAGGCATTCGGGTGATGACCATTGCTCCAGGTAGACATATCCCCTTTTCCCTGTTACACCTGGGATTGGGTGGGATCTGTGAGCAATTGAGAAGGGAAAGTATCCACTGCCTCAGCAACAGCAGCCTTTCACCTCTGGGCCCCAGGGAAGCACCAAGAAATAGGGCTAAAGTGAGGAAGGACTGGGTAAATCTGAAAGCAAGGGTGGGTCTCTGACTCTGGCTGTCTTGTCTAGGCCTATTTGGCACCCCTCTGCTGACCACCCTGCCAGAGAAGGTACGCAACTTCTTGGCCAGCCAGGTTCCCTTCCCCAGCCGACTGGGCGACCCTGCTGAGTATGCTCACCTGGTACAGGCCATCATCGAGAACCCATTCCTCAATGGAGAGGTCATCCGGCTGGATGGGGCCATCCGCTTGCAACCTTGAAGGGAGAAGGCAGAGAAAACACGCTTCTCTGCCCTACCTTCCTTTGGGGTACTACTCTCCAGCTCAGGAGGAAGCCTAGTAGCCATTTTGTAACTGTTCACCAGTCACCCTCTGTGTCTAATAAAGTCTCTGTTTCTCACAGGGTGTGGGCAGTGTTGTGTGCTGGGGGACCTGGCATGGGGGAAAAAGGTGAAGTCTCTGACAGGGTTGGATGCTAAGAGCCCCGGGGTGGAGTAGGAAAGGCAGTACCTCACACTCTTTGTGTCCAGTTATAACACATGGCCTCGATTTTGGTGAATAACTTTATTACCTAGGGTAGAAGGTGGGGGTATGTAGCATTTTCCTCTTTGACTTCTAGGCATCTGTGAGCTTGATGGGGTAAAAGGGAGAGAGAACCATCCTGGAGCTCAGCGGCTACTGGTGTTGAACTGTTGGTAATATCGGGCTGTAGGTTGATTGGTGTAGATTATTGAATTCAGATAATTCTGCCTGTGAAAGAAATCCAGAGGCCTCAGCTGATGTGCTTTCCCTCCCTCCCTGGTCCTCACTATCCTTCCCTACCCTCCCTTGGCATTCATCCCCATTATCACCCCCCTAGAACTCACTGGGCTTTTTGCTCCTTAGCCAGCTGCTGGTTGAAGGAGCCTAACCCCCTCCGAAATTCAGCACACAATTCCCTCTCCTGCTCTTCTAGCTCCCGTGCTGCCTGGGCTGCGAGCAGGGTCTGGCTTTCCCATTCAGTATCCAGTGCTTGTTCTGCCTGGTGCTGTGCCTCCTTCTCAAGGCGTTGCACCTCTTGGACTTTCCTGATGGCAGCTAGCTGCTCTGGAGTCATGCCCTTCCAGCAATAGGGCAGGACTCGGTGGGGAGCCGTAGGATGTTGGGCAACCTCAGGGTTCTCAGTCAGCAGGTCACTCTTGATCTGGTTCTGGATCTCCATGAGGTTGGCTGCCTGTTCACGCTCATGCTCACGGTGCTGCTGCTCAGCCAGCTCAGCTGCCTGGTGGGGCCCCAAATGTAAGTATTTGGGTGCCCAACCTCAGGGAACTCTCCTTTGAGGGGGAGGGGGGACCATGGCCCTACTCCATCTCAGGGAGAGAAAGAACAGACACCATATGGCTTTTAATGACTGTAAGCTGGGGGAGGGGTGGAATGGGCAGGGATCTTTACCCTCAGGAAGCCCTTAGACTGAGAGGCTGGGGATGAGAGGGCAATGCTCTGTTCCCAAGTCATCCCATGTCTGTAGGTGGGGAATAGTAACTTGTACCCTAAGAGGGACCTTAGGTAAAGGGGGAGTCCTCAGGTAGATGAGAGGGCTGGTGCTGACTTGAGAAGGGATTGTGAGAGGAATGATGTGGCTGAGGTTCCCCAAGACCTTGGTCAGGGGTTGGAGAGAGCCTGGTGTACTGGATGGCTCAGGCCATACCTGGGCTTTGTTGACGTTGACCATGGTAGACATCATGGCTATGCGACAGGACTCCTCCAGCTTGGCCAGCTGGGTGGCCTGCGTGTCCATGGCTAGGCACAGCTGGTCATTGAGCATATCTATACAAAGAAATATGGCTGGGGCACCGTACTGGCTTGCTCCATTCTTGGTTCATTCATTCAGCCATTTGTTCAACAAGTTTTGTGTACGCATGTGTAGGTTTAGGAGAAAGATAGTGTCTGAATTGTAGGGATGTAGAAGGAGCTACTCTTTGGGGCTAGGGATAGCCAAAGTACAACAACAAGGGTTTCTCAAGTGCCTAATTGAAAGGAGCCTCCAATAGACCTAGGTCTCAATGTCAGCTCTGTCACTTCTGAGCTGTGTGGACTTAGGTAAATAATTTCATATCTCTAAGCCTCAATCTAAGGGCCATGTGTTGGGTTCTAAGGATACCATGGGATTAGGTCCTGTCCTCAGAGAACTCCCTGTCTAGTGGGGGAGACAGATCAAACATAGATAATCAGACCACAATCTGGCAAGAACAATGGCAGAGACATGTACAGGGCATTATGAGGGCTTTGGGTGGTGGATGGAAGGAAGGCTGCTAGGAGGAGGTGATCCTTGAAATACATTTTGTATACAGGCTAAAAGAGCAAAGAGCATTCCAAGCTGAGGGCACAGCACAAGCAAAGGTACTGACATTTTTTTCCACTCCAGCCACACTGAGCTCTTTGTTTTTCCTAGGACCTGTCAGACATTATGACAGATGATGTACTAGGCAATTGCAAGATGGGGTGGACATGAGAGAGATGGTTCATCTTCAGTCAGCTGATATTTTGGGGAGAAGACAGATATTAAATACTTTCATAATTATGTTCAACTATAGTAAGTGGTCCAACAGAACAGGGTGTTGTAACAGTTGATTTGAAAGGTGAACAGTGCAAGTAGATGAGACATGTCCTTGCCCTTGAAGGGCTTCCTCTAATGGAAGAGAAGGATGTGGTCATAGACAAAATCATAATAATAGTAGCTACTCTGTGGTATGGATTGTCATCCCCATTTTAAAGATAAAGAAACTGAAGCACAGAGGAAAACTCATTTGCCCAAACCAGCTAATAAGCAGCAGAGCTGTTAGGTGTGTCTGTACTGTGCTGCCTCCAGGTTAATCAGGAGCAGTGGCTGCACTGTCAAGTTAACTGAAGGAAGTCAGGGAGGTTGGGGTCTGTACAGCCTAAACTTTCAGCATCAGCCCTATGGGTAATTGGACCTTCCCACACAGTTCTGGTCTCCTGGCTGCCGTACCAAGCTCAGGACAGTTCCCTGCTAGGCCTCAGGCTTCTAAGCCTGGAGGGCCAGGCTGCTTACCTGCATACTTCTCATCACCCCTGGCTTGCTGTTGCTCCTGTTGCTGCCTCTCCAGGCTGTACCTGAACTGCTCCTGCTGCATTCTCAGGCATGTAGCCCTGTCTAGGTCCTCCCCAGAGAAGCACTGAAGGCTGGCTGGGCCACAGTAAGGATCATTGTTATTGAGATTGGCTGGAAACTCCTTCCAGAGTTGGTCTGGATCCCAAAGTTCAAATTCACGCCTGTTCTTGAGCTGCTGCTTCTGCTCCCGAAACTCCTGGACTTTCCTGGCCAGCCGGCGTGTCCGTTCTGCCTGTTCCTCCTCTAGCATCTGGGCTACCAGGTCATACTGCACCTGGTTGGCACCTGGGGGTGGTAGGCAGGGACATGGAGAAGGTACCACAGAAGGGACAGAGCCCACTTCAGCATGGCCTTGGCTCTCAAGGTCTACCGGTTTGTCCCACCTCCCCAGGGCTTTGGGCCCCACTCAGAAGCAGAACTGCCCTACCTCATCCCACTCAGGCTCTCACCTTACCCCCTTGGCCCCTGGCCTTGAACTTTTACCATAAGCTGCCTCCATGCTCCGCTCTGTTGCCTCCCGAAGCTTTCGTTCTTCCACCTGTTTGTTCAGGGCTTCGACATCCACCTGATCCCAAAGAAAGGAGCTAAGTCAGGGTAGGGGCCCAGCAAAGGGCCTTGAATGCTCTAACACAAACTGCTTAGAATTTGCCCACTTCAAAATTCTCCTGTAGCTGCCCAATACCTACTGGATACATTTCCAACCCCTCAGCATGGTTTGTATGCCCCTCCATGGTCCAGCCTCTGCTTCCAATTCATCAAGACCAGCTCAGGCATGTTTTACTCCCATAGAATCTAGGATCCATTGTCCACTTTATACTGAAGTTTGCCTGTCTCTATTTTTTCCTCCACCAGACTGTGAGCCCTTTCAGGCCAAAGACTGGGCCTTAGTCATGCATGTATCCCCACTGCCCAACGCAGTGCTTGGCACAGAGCAGGACCCGAGGAAACACTTGCCACGTGCATCTCAATCAGACCACTCACCTCGGCCAATTACTCATGTCAGGCACTATGCTCTGGTTTTCAGAGCTGCCACTGTATGTTAATATACACCTCATCACTTGCTTTATTTAGCCTCATTTTACAGAGGAGGAGCCTGGAGCTCAGAAAAAACAGGTGACTTATCCAAAGCCACACATTTAACAATCGGCAGACCTGGCCTTGAACAGGTATGGTGTTTTTTCCAGAATACCATGCTGCATCCCCTCTATCCACCTACCCAGCAATCTTTTTTTCCTGTAGAAAAATATGGTATGTGAATTAATCTTTCTTGTTTGTTTCTTAAACTATCAATATTTTCTCTATTTTGATTATAATTCATTTAAAACATTTCAAAATAGTACAAAAGGGAATATAGTTTAATGAGGACTAAGTGTCCCTTCCATCTCTGTCCCTCCACCTGGTTAACAGTTTCTTATGTAGCCTTGCAGAGATAGTTTAGGTACATGTAATACCAAATATTCTTTAGACTTCTTCTGGCTCCATGTTGTCTGTCTCTCAAGAGCCAGGCCACATGGTCTGGAGTTGACCAAGAGAAGATCGAGCTGTCACCCTGAGTCTCCTCCCCTGCACCACTTCATCCCTCTTCTTGAGCCTTTCTCAGGCCTGTAGGGGTGGAAGCCTTCTTTCAGTCTCCTTCCTTTCCAGCTGTAGGGCCTGCTTGAATCAGGGGAACGGCTATAACAGCCACTGCTACGTTCCTCTCCAGGTGTAACAGTGAGGTAGCCCTGGTCCTGAGCGATAGTCCTCACTGCCCACTTACCCCCATGACTCGGTTCCGCACATTGAAGAATCGTCTTTGTCGCTCTATTTCTCGATTTCTTCTAGCCTCGATGGCTGCTGCCTCCTTGGGATCTAATGACAGGTCCACCCTATACATCTGGAGCAAAGGGGGAGGTAGAAATGGCCCATCAGTGCCGACCACCATCCTTTTTTTCTTTTTTTTTTGAGACAGAGTTTTGCTCTGTTGCCTAGGCTAGAGTGCCGTGGCGTCAACCTAGCTCACAGCAACCTCAAACTCCTGGGCTCAAGCAATCCTCCTGCCTCAGCCTCCCGAGTAGCTGGAACTACAGGTGCATGCTACCATGCCCAGCTAATTTTTTCTATTTTTTTAGTTGCCCGGCTAATTATTTTTCTATTTTTTAGTAGAGTTGGGGTCTCGCTCTTGCTCAGGCTGGTCTCGAACTCCTGAGCTCAAGCGATCCTTCCGCCCAGAGTGCTAGGATTACAGGTGTGAGCCACCACGCCTGGCCACGACCACCATCCTTGACTATACCCCATCCCCCTTTCCTTTCTCCCTACAATATCTCACCAGTTATTGATTCCTATTGACTTTAATTCCTGATATATTTCATCTCTGTGTCCTCCATCTCTGCTATCATCACCTAATTCAGGCCTCACATTCTGGTGTCAGGCAATATTCCCAGGAGCCTCACTGGGCTCTCTTGCTCCAGTGTTACCCAGTCTGCACTAGCTACCAGAGTGATCTTTCTGGAAGCAAATGTGACCATGGCACTCCTCAGCTTAAAACCTTTGAAAGCAGCTTTAAAGCAAATGGCTCCGCCAGTGCTTACAAGATAAGGTCTAACCTCCTTTGCCAGATTTATAAGGTTCTTCATGATCTGACCCCTGCTCACCTTTCTAAACCTCAAACGCATTTACAACACCTCCCCTTTTTCATTATGCTCTACTCAGTTTTATTCTGAATGGCACTACCATTCACCAAGCTGCTCAGGCCAAACACCCAGAAGGCATCCTTTAATCCTTCCTTTCCCTCCTTCTTTCAAAATAACCCTGGTCCAAGCCACCACTGCCACCTCCCTGAATGACCACGATAGTCTCCACAATGGCCTTCCAGCTTCCTCTGTTGTCTCCTATAGCCTGCTCATCACACAAAAACCAGAAGCAGCTTTCTTTTCTGAAATAAATGTTCCCCTTTAATTACTTATTTTCTAGTCAAATGAAAGGCTAGATGGCTTAAATTTGCCTGTGTTCCTTTCATATTTTGGGAAGCCCACTCTTGGCATGTGACCCAGCCAACGCTGCAGCCAAAATAACTTCTGCAAACATAAGTCTGATCATGTCTCTCACCTGCTCAAAAGCCTCCACTGGCTTCCCACTGCACTTAGAATCAGATCCAAATTCCTTACCGAGGGCTTTCAAGATCTGGTTCCTGCACACCTCTCCAAATTGTCTCATATCACTGACTCCCTTGCTTACTGTGCTCCAGGCACAATGGCTAATTTTTTTTAAATCACCCATAACTTACTCTGCTGAGGTAACCACTGCATACATTTTGGTACATTTCCTTCTAATAATGTTTTATATGGTTGTGCTTATAGTCTATACACCATTTTGTATCTGGTCTTTGTCCCAGCGAATGTTCTATCCAAGTTCAAGATTGTGCTCAGTTGGCTTGCTGGCTCTACTCTGATGGGCATTGGCCAGCCCTGGGTCAGTCCCCTGGGTCTTGCACAAGCCACAGCAGGGTGAGTTCCCAGATGTTGGCCCAGGAAGACCCTGATCCTTCCTGCCTACTGAGTTCAGAAGAGGCTGGCAAGGCTGAGGCTGGCAAGGCTCTGGCTACCAGGGAAAGAAGAGCCCTCCTGTTTGTTGGTTCTGCCTGTCTGACGAGCTCAAGACTAGTTGGCATCAAAGAGGGGAAGCACAGGCTGGGGGTAGGGAGTGGGGGGACACTGTGGACAATGGGAGAAGTGGCGACCTCATGGAGGCCAGAACATGGATCAGGGAGCTGAAGGGAAGGCTGGTTGTGGGGAGGGGGGTTTCCTCAGTGGGTGGCCCTAAGCTTGTCCTAACTGAATGTACAGTCTGAGCCCCAAGTAGGCCTTATGGAGGGGTAGGGAGTAGGGGAGGGGAGCAACTGTAGGGACAAGACAGATTTTGCAGAGAAAGCAGCCTGTGAAAAGAGGCTGTGCAGAGCTGTGAGTACCTGAGGGCTGCCCCCCCGAGAAGAGTTCCCAGGGAGCCTTGGGGTGAGGTGGGGGAAGCCACCAGGCCCCAACTTCATGCTGGACTCTGAAGTTGTTTGATATGGTAAATTTTATTGTTAAAAAAAATATGTGCTGCTCCTCCCTATGGAAGGATCATACATCTCTATCTCACTGCCCTTGAGGTTAGCCATGTGATTTGCTTTGCCCCCTGCAATGTGAGGAGAATTGACATGTGCCACTCCCAGGAAGAACTAAGAGCCATTAAATGATTGCCACTTTTTCTCTTCACTCTCTGCTATGAATGAGACTGGCAATGTCTCATTGGTAAGATCTGCTCCTTCAGCCTGGGTCCTGGAATGATGACATAGAGCAGAGATGCAGCCAGCCCACAATGGACAAGAAGCATGAGTAAGAAATAAAGCTTTTTTAAAAGCTATTGACATTTTTGGGTTGTTTGCAACCTCGTCATAATTCAGCCTATCCTGACACAAAAGAATTTAAAGCTATGAGACTGTATGAGATCTCTAAGAGAGTGAGTGTATATGGATAAGAATGTCCCAGGGGAGACAAGGAGAGGAGGAGCCAGTATAGGAGGCTAAGGAGTAGCCAGTGAGATGGGAGAAAAACCAGGAGAGTGTAGTGTCCAAGAAGCCAAGTAAAGAAAGTGCTTTTGTACAGGCATGGTGGCACATGCCCATAGTCCCAGTTACTTGGGAGACTGAGGCGGAAGGATCGCTTGAACCCAGGAGTTCGAGGTTGTAGTGAACTATGATGATACCACAGCACTCTAGCTCAGGTGACAGAGCAAGACTTGGTCTCAAAGAAAAAAAATGTGCTTTTGGGAGGAGAGACTGATCAACTGATGATGGATTAAGATGAAGACTGAGAACTGAATGATTTAGTAACATGAGGGTCACTGAGGACCTCGACAAGATCATTTTTGGAGGGGTATGGGGATGAAAGCCTAATAGAAGTAGGTTCAAGAGAGACTAGGACTGCAGGACAAACAACTCAGTTAATTTTTTTTAATTGCAAGAGAAAAAGAGGAACCTGTAGATTAAAGAGATTTATATACACAGGTGGGAAAGTTTTTCTAGTATATACCTAGGAGTGGAAGTGCTAGATCGTAGAGTATATGCATATTTAACTTTACAAGATAATGCTAAGTTGTTTTCCAAAGAGACTGTCACAATTTACACTTTCACAATAGTGTATAAAAATTCCAGTCACTCCATATCCTCACCAACATTTGGTATAGCAGATTTTTACATTTTTGCCAATTTGTGGGTATAAACTTATAATTACTGATTTTAATTGGAATTTTCCTTATTGCCAATGAGTTTTCATATCTTTTCATGTGTTTCTTGACCCTTTCTGTTTACTTCTCTATGGAGTGCCTATTCATATCTTTTGTTACTTTTTAAAAAAATGTACTTTGTCATTTCAAAATTAATTTTAGGAGTTCCTTACATAGTCTACACACTAATCATTTCTTAGTTTATATATTTATTTTTGAGACAGGGACTCAGCTAGAGTGCAGTGGCATCATCATAGCTCACTGCAACCTCAAACTCCTGGGCTCAAGTGATCCTCCTGCCTCAGCCTCTCGAGTAGCTGAGACTACAGGTGCTCGCCACCAAGCCCGGCTAATTTTTTTGTTTCTATTTTTAGTTGCCCAGCTAATTTTTTCTATTAATATTTTTAGTAGAGACAGGGTCTCACTCTTGCTCAGGCTGGTCTCAAACTCCTGACCTCAAGCAATCCTCCTGCCTCGGTCTCACAGAGTGCTAGGATTATAGGCATGAGCTGCGTGAGCCACAGCACCCGGCCTCATTTAACTTTTTAATCCACTTGTCATTGCATTTCATATATGATGTGCCATAGGGATCCATTTGTTTTCCCCAAACTCCATGTGACCTTTTAAAATGGAACAATAGTTCACTGTGAATTATATGAGACTGCTATCCTTTGGCCATTTTATTCCCTCAGCCTGATCCTGTTTCTCCTGTTTGAATTTCACTTATAGCTCCCCTACTAGATTCTATCAACCAAGCTTCCTCACTTTCCTGGACTTGTCCTAAGTCTCTTCTCAGCCTTCAGATATAATTATTTTTCTTCTTTTTTAGCAGGCCCATGAATCTTAATAGTCATAAGTTTTTAAATAGTTACAGGAATGGCTATGGCAACCACCAGATCCTCTCCATGTCTAAGAATAGCACCAACCTCAGTCTACAGGCTCCAACTGCCACTATAAGGTCAATGAAGGGGAAAATTCAGCAGACATTTTAAGCTTCTTGGACTGCTAAAGGCCTTAGTAATGAGCAGGTATAAGGTGATAGTATGGGGATGAGGGGTGGAGGAGAGGGACAGAACAGGTAGGGAACAGACTGGAGAGGAACAGTGGTGCAGAGGAGGAAGATAGGACAACAAAGGGGTGAGGAGGTGAAGGACAGAGAGCAGAGAAGGAAGAGAAAGGGGGAAAAAGAGGGACGATGGCAGAGGAGTATAGAGTGATGGGAATGAGATAAGGGAGATGCAGGAAGGGAAAGAGATGGAGAGGGGAGACGGTAAGGATGGAGGTGGAGACCACTGGCTTAGGGACCCTGACTCCTGGGAGTTCACACAAAATACCTTTCTCAGTTAGAAATCCTGATTTTGAAGTTCCTGGGTTGGATCTGGGTTCAAGTCTGTTCTTGGGTTACAGCGCCAGTTTCTGAACTCTGCTTGGAGGAACAGGAGGGAGGCAGGGGATAAGGGTAATAGCTCAGGCCCTAGCCTGTCCCCGCCTGTATCCCTGTCACCTGGGAGTACTCCTGGGTCCATCCACACCCCATTCTCCTTCACATCCCATCTCGCCTCCAATCCCACCCCAGCATTAGCAAAGTCTGAGCTCATCTATGATAACACTGAATCCTCCCGTTGCCCCTCCTTCCCGCCCAGCCCTGCGCTCCCTCGGGTCCTTCCAATTCCCAACCCTGTCCTTGTCCGAGCCAGCCAAGCTAAAGCCACAGCCAAGCTCCCACTTTCCTCTTGCCCTGAAGGGCATATCCCTGCCCTGACTTCAGACTCGTCTCAGCAAGCGTAAGCTCAGGTCCTGCCTGCCTCTTTGGATCCCAAAAGCTGCTGAGTTCTCCCAACACCAAACTCCTCTACAACTTGGTCCGCTGTAGCTGCGGTTAGCTGTTGCCAAGCAACGACAAAGGGGGGCGGGGCCTAAACGCCTGCCGTAAACTCGCGCCCAGTAAACGGATCGATAGAACCCCTAAGCCAGACCGAAGTCCCCGCCCCTGACTCCCGCCGTGCCGGAAGCTGGAAATGCCGTTTGGCCTGGACGTATTCTCGCGAGGTTTGCCATTGGCCCGGCCTGCACTGCGGCGCTTCGCGCGCGGTATAGCTCAGTTCCCGGGCGTACGGCGCGGCCTTTCCCAGCGCCGCCGGGGCTGCAGCCGTCATGGGTTTCCTGAAATTGATTGAGATCGAGAACTTTAAATCGTACAAGGGTCGACAGATTATCGGACCATTTCAGAGGTTCACCGCAATCATTGGACCCAATGGCTCTGGTGAGATAAACCCGGCTTCGGCCCTGCGCCCGTCCCGGCCTGGACCCCCTATCCGGCGCCAGAGTAGTACAGTCCAGCCCGTGCAACCTGAAACGTCGCAAACCCTTATGGGTTCCTTGCCCCTGCTGAGGGGGTTCGGCTCGAACCCGCTCTCCCTGCGCGGTCGCTCTAACTCAAACCTCTTCCAGGTGTCAGTTGCTCGCACTTTCCGCGACCCCCGTTCCAGCCACTTGGTACGGGCCGAACTGTACGTTACCCCGCCCACTGCCCCCTCCCGCCGAAGGAGGCGCGTCTGAGCCGGCTGCCAGCCAGCTGCCTGCCGTCAGCTAGTCGCCCGCCGCGCGGCTCCCTGCCGGACCGCCTGGATCCGGCCTCCCAGCCTTGTTTGACTCCCTCCGGAAAATGTGGGACGGCTGCTAGCTCTCCTGTGGCCTCCGGTCCCAAACGGTACACTTGTGCTTCAGCCCAGCGCCCCCTCCCGCCTCGCATTGGTACGCTCCAATTTGTTCCTTTTTACTCTTCCCGAGGCGGCACTTTTGAATTTCGAACTCAGCGCTGGTGTCTTCAGAGTGCTTGCCGTCTCGATCCCCACCCTCAACCCCCATCTAAGAGGTAGTTGCCTCGAATTTGCCCTTTTCCTACCTCCGAAACCGTCAAAAGTCAGAACTCATTCGCTTAACAGATTTTTGAATGCTTATTGTTTATCAGTTGTTCGATTTCAAGTTGTAGAAACAGTGGAGAATAGAATAAGCCAAGTCTATGCTCACAGGAAAATTACATTCCAGAGGGAAAGAATATAAAGAAGGAGAAAATAAGATAATTTTAAGCTATCATAAATGCTATTCAGGACATGAGACAGGTTGATGTGATAGAGTGACTTAACTTGGGTGGTGTCTTTAGAATGGATAATTAGATAAAGCCTGTATTTCATGCCTTAACTCTCCATCTCTAAATCATACACCGTGGATTCCTCTCATCTGCCCCCAGAAGTGGTCCATTTGGAATCCTGCTGTGTTCTTCCACCCCAGAAATGTTCTGTTAATAGCTGAATCATTTCCTAGCCTGAGAGGCTGCCCTTGCTGAGGTAGCTCATTCTGAATACCTTCCCTGGATTCGTACCTGGGTTTGGCCGTCTGCTTAGAGCAGGATTTCTCCACTGAGATAATTCTTTGCTGTGGGATCTGTCCTGTGCATTGTAGGATATTCAGCAGCATCCTTGCCTTCTACTCACTAGATGACAGTAGTATTCCCACTCCCCAGGTATGACACTCAAAAATGTCTCCAGACATTACCAAAAGTTCACGGAGGTGGGGCAAAATCGCTCCTCCCTCCCACTTCATTTGAGAACCACTGGCCTGGAGGGCTAATGCTTGGGGTCCACCCAGTTTCTTAGGGTTTTGGTGTAGTGGCCCCTGAGGAAACAGCCAGGATGCGCCTCTTGGCATTCAATCCCCTCTGCATTGGTAGATTTGTATACCCAGCTGTTCTGAAAAGGCTCATGGCCTGACATCTCTCGCTTGTGCCGCTCCCCCAACCCTCCCCACCCCCATTCTTCAAGGCCCACCTCTACATGGCATTCCTTGATTCCCCTCAGTGAATTGCTCGTCTCTAGTGCACAGTAGACACTTAGTACACATTAATGTTTATTTTCTTCTGTCTTGTATTCATGGCGTATGTTTTTGTATCTTTATCACTGGTCTGTGAGTGTCCTAAAGAAGACATTCCTTGAAACATTTTATTTGTGTTCAGCCCAAAATATATATTATAAAAATATGTACAATATTGAATGGTTGTGAGTAGAGAGGCCTGTGGTTGTGAGATATTCTTGTCATCCCTGGAGATCATAGGAGAAGCCCAAAGGTTGGAAATTGATACCTAAAAGTCCTGCTGTGATGAGGGAACTAAGAGTGTTAGGATAGGATAGTACTCATTTATTGAGTATTTACTATGTATCAAGTACTTTATTTATTGGAACCCCTTACATTTACATTCTCACAATGACCCTAGGAGGGAAATACCATTAGCTTTGTTTTATTCATGAGGAAACTGAGGCACAGAGTTGTGATAACTTGTCCATGGTTCTCAGAGCCAGGATCAGAACTCATGCCTGTCATACTTCAAAGCTGGTGCTTCTGCCACTCCAACATAGAGTTAACGTGCCATGCATTTTTTTAGACTTATTAGTTGTAGTTTTTCATTTTTTTCTGGGCAAGGGAATGGAAGCTAAGCTAAGAAGTAGTAGTGAAATTAAGATTGGAATCTGATTTGTTGGACTGAGCCCAAGCTCTTAATCACAGTCTTATATTGCCTCCAGGGAAGGAATTGGACTTGAGCTGCTTTTTTTTTTTGGAGATAGGGTCTCCCTCTCCTCTCTTCCTCTCTCCCCTCATCATAATTCACTGCAACGATCACCTCAAAGTGATCGAGGGCTCAAGGGATCCTTCTGCCTCAGCCTTCTGAGTAGCTAGGACTACAGGCGTATGCCATCACACTTGGCTGATTTTTATATTTTTTGTAGAGACAGGGTCTCACTATGTTGCCCAGGCTGGTCTCAAACTTCTTGCCTTGAGCAAGGCCTCTGCCTCCCAAAGTGCAGGGATTACAGGTATGAACCACCAAACCTGGGCTGGGCTGCCATTTTTAAGGTAGAGTAGAAAGTCATGTAGAACATATTTAGGAAGAATCTTGAGATAGAATTTATACAGATTAAACTGTTCATCCTTACTGTCCAACCCTGGCCTAAGCTTTCAAAAAATGTCTTTTTTTCAGATTCTAAAATGAAGACAGTAAAAACTATAACTCCACTACTGAAAAGATAGCTATTCTTAATGTTAAAAACCTTATTTATTTGAATAGTTTATACATGCACATGGTATAAAATTCAAAAAATCCCAAAGGATATACAATAAAAAGAAGACTCTCCCCTGACCTTAGCTCTACCTAGTGTCCTTCTCAGAGGCAATCACAATTATACTGTTTACATTTTCATATATTTTTTCTTATGCTTTCCCCTATTCCCAAGTTTTTATTGTGAAAATTTGCAAATATGTGTTTCACATAATCATTTGAAAATAAATAGCAGACTTAATGACATTTTATCCCGAAGTGCTTCAGCATTCATCTCCTAAAATCATTTCCTGTATTACCACTATTCCATTATCACAATGAAGAAAATTAATTTCCTCATGTCATCATTTATCCAGCTTATATTCAGGCTTCCCTAATTTGCTCCCCAAATGTCTTTGTAGTTTTTTGGAACCAAAATCCATTCAAAGTTCATGCACTAAATTTGCTTATGTCTCAGTAATCTCTTATGTTCTAGAATGGTTCTCCCAACCTTTCTTTTTAGATATTGAATTTTTGAAAAGACCAAGCCAGTTGTCTTCTAGAATGCCCCACATTCTGTGCTTCTCTAAGGTTTCCTCATGATATCATTTTCTGTGTTCCTCAAGGTAAGTCTAAAGGCTTGTTTTGGTTCAGGTGAAATATGTCTGGCAAAACACTTCATAGATGATGCTGTGTGCTTCATATTGTATCACAATAGGAATATGCCCTTTTTTATTGCTATTTATTTATTTATTTAGAGGCAAAATCCTGCTCTGTTGCCCCAGCTAGAGTATAGTGGCATCAAAGCTCACTGCAACCTCAAACTCCTGGGCTCAAGCAATCCTCCTGCCTCAGCCTCCCAAGTAGCTGGGACTATAGGCATGTGCCACCATGCCCAGCTAATTTTTCTATTTTTTGTAGAGACAGGGTCTCGTTCTTGCTCAGGCTGGTCTTGAACTCCCGACCTCAAGCAATCCTCCCACCTTGACCTCCCAGAGTGTTAGGATGGCAGGCGTGAGCCACAGTGCCCGGCAACACTACCACAGGCTTTTTTTTCGATTGTGCTAAAATACACATAAAATTTACTAAACCATTTTTAAGTATACAGTTCAGTAGTGTTAAATATATTCACATTGTTGTGCAGCTCCTCTCTAGAACATTTTTATCTTGCAAAACTGAAACTATTCTCACTAAAAAACAGCTCCCATTGAGACAGGGTTTCACTCTTTTGCCCAAGCTGGAGTGCAGTGGCAAGATCATAGCTCACTGTAGCCTGAAACTCCTGGGTTCAAGCGATCCTACTACCTCAGCCTCCCAAGTAACTGGGACTATAGGCGCACACCATTGTGCCAGACAAATTTGTCTGTGTGTTTGTGTGTGTGTGTGTGTGTAGAGAGTCTCACTGTGTTGCCCAGTCTTAGTCTTAAACTCCTGGCTTGGTGATTCTCCTGCCTCAGCCTCCCAAAGTGCTGGGATTACAGGTGTGAGCCACTGTGCCCGGCCCCAGCCCCTATTTTGTTTTTTTTTGTTGGTTTGTTTTTCTAACATCGTTGAAATCAAACTATATAGGGTTTTGTATCCTGTTTGTGTCACCTATTATGGGCTTTTGTCCACGGCATTAAAGGTTGTAGAACAATCCGTTTTTTGAATATACTGTTTCCTTAGATTGGGTTCTAGTTTTTGGCTGCTATAAGTAATAACTACAAGAGGACTGTTTTTCCTAAGCCTTTGACCCCGAGCTTTGGTTGGGCCCAGTCTTTATGGGTGTGAAGGAATATTCTCTCCTCCCATTAGTCTGAGCACTGAGTGATTAGGGGACATTCCTGCTCCTCTCAGGTCTCCTTTATTCTTTTTCCTCTCCTCTTCCCTTCTTCCTGACCTTTTCTACTTTGTCACATCTTCCCTTAGGTAAGTCAAATCTCATGGATGCCATCAGCTTTGTGCTGGGTGAGAAAACCAGCAACCTGCGGGTAAAGACCCTCCGGGACCTGATCCACGGAGCTCCTGTGGGCAAGCCAGCCGCCAACCGGGCCTTTGTCAGCATGGTCTACTCTGAGGAGGGTGCTGAGGACCGTACCTTTGCCCGTGTCATTGTTGGTGAGTGAGGCTGTCCAGAAGGCTTTCCTTGGGTCCTAGGATATGGTTAGACTGATTGACTGGGATAGGAGGGAGGCCTGACTCTCACTGACTCATTCATGCATTGTCTTGTAGGGGGTTCCTCTGAGTACAAGATAAACAACAAAGTGGTCCAGCTACATGAGTACAGTGAAGAATTAGAGAAGTTGGGCATTCTCATCAAAGCTCGAAACTTCCTCGTCTTCCAGGTGGGCATTTTTAACAGTTATTGGCTATTTGCTTTTTGCCAGACCTTGTCCCATCCCCATTGGGCCTGCTCCATCTCAGGTGTCATCATTGCTTCCCTGAACTAAAATATCACCTTCCTCACTGGGCTTCCTGATTGCAGTCTGGCCCCTTCTCGTTTATCCCCTAGGCCAGGTTGATCTTATGAGGACACAAATCTGTTTCTCTCCCTTTTTTTCCTTAAAGCATTTCAGTGATTCCTTAATTGCCTTACAATGGTGATTCTTAAACTGTAATCTCCAGACCAGCAGTATCAGCATCACTTGGGAACATGTTAGAAATGCACATTCTCAGGCCCCATTCCAGATCTCCTGGCTCAGAAACAGCAATGGGGTTGGACACAGCAGTTTGTGTTTTACCAAGCTCTGCAGATTATTAGGATGCCTGTTGGAGTTTGAGAATCATTGCTTTAGGATGAAATCCAAACTCCTAAGTCTGTCATTTAGGAAACACCATCATTTAGTTAGCCTTATCTGCCCATGCTCTTCCCCTACAGCCATGCACTTCAGCCTAATTAAACCATTTATGGTTCCCAAAATTTATCTACTTTCTTTGGCCTGCAGGCCTTTGCTTATTAACTTTCCTCTGCATGGAATAACGCTTTTTATTTTCTTGGTTTTTCCTAATCTTCCAAATTCAGCAAGATGTCACCTTTGGGAAGCCTTCCCAGGTAGACATTCCTACCAGTTTTCCTACCCCCAAGCTTCATTTAGTTCTTTTTCTGTGCTGCTTCTGTCGCTGCACATAACACATTGTGTTGTCTTTGTGTCCGTCTCTTTGGTTCCTTGCGTTCCTCAAAAGGCAGGGAAATGTGTCATCAAAGCCCAGTGTGAAATGTGGCACCCAGTGGAAGGGTAGGGGTCAGTGAGCTTTTTCTGGATAGATGAGTGGGAGTAGGTAAGGGGAACTGGGCTGGCTGGGTCTAAATGGGAGCGGATTTTGACTTTTACTAGGGTGCTGTGGAATCTATTGCCATGAAGAACCCCAAAGAGAGGACTGCTCTATTTGAAGAGATCAGTCGCTCTGGGGAGCTGGCCCAGGAGTATGATAAGCGAAAGAAGGAAATGGTGAAGGCTGAAGAGGACACACAGTTTAATTACCATCGCAAGAAAAACATCGCAGCTGAACGCAAGGAGGCCAAACAGGAGAAAGAAGAGGTAGGTGGCCAGGCTACCTCTTGGCTCTGAGGGGCCAGGATGGAGCCAGTGCCTTACTGATGCAGCCCTACCCCCATTCCCATGTTTGCACAGGCTGACCGCTACCAGCGCCTAAAGGATGAGGTGGTACGAGCTCAGGTACAGCTGCAGCTCTTTAAGCTTTACCATAATGAAGTGGAAATTGAGAAGCTCAACAAGGAACTGGCCTCTAAGAACAAGGAGATTGAGAAGGATAAGAAGCGAATGGACAAGGTAGAGGATGAACTGAAGGAGAAGAAGAAGGAACTGGGCAAAATGATGCGGGAACAGCAGCAGATTGAGAAGGAGATCAAGTAAGAGGCTGACTGGGACCTGTACTTCATGGGAAACCAAGAGGCTATACTACTGTTCCTTAGGGCTCCTGTGAGCCTAGAGTCCAGTGCCCTTACTAGTTTCTCTGTTTTCCCCTTGACTTATTTTGGCCAGAACCAGGCACATTTCTTGACTTGCATTTTGGACGAATATAATATTGAAGTGCTTGGGCTCTGGGTAGATAGGTACTCAGAAGAGGGAGAAGTTGAACTGAAGCTAGAAGTTTAAAGGACAACAATTTAAAGGGGTCAGACAGGGGACAACTAAGTAAACACAGGGTGTTCTTAGGAGTTGTTAATGAGGGGCCTGGCATGGCCAAGGTTGAGGCAAGAGTGGTCACCTTCCCTTGTGGAATGGCTGGAATGCCAGGCTGAAGCCATAGGTGCCAGGGAGTAGACAGATTGCCCTTAATTCCCTGAGGCTGGCTCAGGGGCTCAGGCCCCCCTTTCTTTGAGTAAAAAGCCTGCGAATTCTCCCTTATTCCACAGTGCTAATTGGTTCCCCCCTCCCCTCTGGTAAAAGGGAGAAGGACTCAGAACTGAACCAGAAGCGGCCTCAGTACATCAAAGCCAAGGAGAATACCTCCCACAAAATCAAGAAGCTGGAAGCGGCTAAGAAATCTCTGCAGAATGCTCAGAAGCACTACAAGAAGCGTAAAGGTGACATGGATGAGCTGGAGAAGGAGATGCTGTCAGTGGAAAAGGCCCGGCAGGAGTTTGAAGAACGAATGGAAGAAGAGAGTCAGAGTCAGGGCAGAGACTTGACCCTGGAGGAGAATCAGGTAAGCCCTGGAAGGGGTTGATGGAGAGGAGATAACTGGGCTGACATGGGCTGACTTGGTCATATCTATTGTCCTTCCTTATCCCTAACACAGGTGAAAAAATACCACCGGTTGAAAGAAGAAGCCAGCAAGAGAGCAGCTACCTTGGCCCAGGAACTGGAGAAATTCAATAGAGACCAGAAAGCTGACCAAGACCGTCTAGATCTGGAAGAACGGAAGAAAGTAGAGACAGAGGTGCACAAGAGTTATAAGTTAGGGATGATTGTCCAGAGAAAAGGAAGTACAGGTTGAGCATTACCCCCAAAATTCCAAAATCTGAAAAAATTCTTGTCCCAAGCATTTTGGATAAGGGATACTCAATCCATAGTGATAGTCTTCACAATAATGACAATAGCTAAATAACATCTATCAAGCACTGACTGCCAGGCATTGTTCTTTACACATATTCACTCATTTAATTCTTCATTTATGACTACCTTCATGAGATGGCTACTATTAATCCCCATCTTCCAAATAAGGAAGCTACAGCACAGAGGTGAAGTAATTTGCCTAAGGTCACATAATTATTGAGCAGCAGAACTGAGATATGAACCTGGACACTCTAGCTCTAAAGCTGACACTCTTACCAAATGTACTTCACTTACTGCCTCCCTAATAGTAATAACAACAGTGACAAAAAATTGTTACAGTGTCCAAGAGCCTACAATGTTCCAGGCATTATGCTAAGCACTTCTCTTAAATATTTAAAAGAATATGGTAGGCATTAGTATTAACAGCAACCTTAGTCTATGAAGTAGAGATTACCCACATTTTACACATGAGAAAACGGGCAGAAAGGCCTGTGAAGCTTGTCTTTTATCTTGGTTTGAGCCTCCATGATCGATGAGAAGATAGCCTGGGCTGGCTAGAATACCTATGAGAAGTTCTGGAGCCCCGGGAGGCCCTCATCAGCAGATCCAAACTGAACACCATCTGTGTGTCTGCCTTTTAGTAGACCTCTTGCATTAGTGACAGATTGTCTGGGATTGTTGGGCTCTTGGATGAGTGGGCACATAGGGGGTGTAAGCCTGGGCCTCATGATCTTGGAGTTAACTTGTGCAGCCCCTGGTGATAGAATATATTTGTTTCCCAGGCCAAGATCAAGCAAAAGCTGCGGGAGATTGAAGAAAATCAGAAGCGGATTGAAAAACTAGAGGAATACATCACCACTAGCAAGTATGTGGCTCTGCAACCATTCTCCTTACTTCCAGGCCTATTTTTTGAGACAGAGTCTCATTCTGTTGCCTGGGCTAGAGTACCGTGGCCTCAGCCTCCCGAGTAGCTGGGATTACAGGCATGCGCCACCATGCTCAGCTAATTTTTTCTATATATTTTTAGTTGTCCAGCTAATTTCTTTCTATTTTTAGTAGAGACAAGTCTTGCTCAGACTGGTCTCTAACTCCTGAGCTCAAACAATCCGCCCGCCTCGGCCTCCCAGAGGGCTAGGATTACAGGCATGAGCCACTGCGTCTGGCCCCCAGGCCTGTTTTTTGTGACCCTACCTGTCCTGCCCCTCTTAAGGCAGGACCCCCAGAGTCCCTCTCAGCCAAGAATATTTTCTGACCAGCCCGAGTGACTTGTATGTTCCCTCACTTTTCAGGCAGTCCCTAGAGGAGCAGAAGAAGCTAGAGGGGGAGCTGACAGAGGAGGTGGAGATGGCCAAGCGGCGTATTGATGAAATCAATAAGGAACTGAACCAGGTGATGGAGCAGCTAGGGGATGCTCGCATTGACCGTCAGGAGAGCAGCCGCCAGCAGCGAAAGGCAGAGATAATGGAAAGCATCAAGCGCCTTTACCCTGGCTCTGTGGTAAGAATGGAGAGGGAACTCATTTCCTGAGCACCTACTCCCACAATCACTGTCGTATGATTTTCCCAGCAGCTCTGTGAGGACAGGGTTGCTGATCCAATTTTTACAGTTGTAGGAGCTGAGGCTCAGAGAGGTTAAATGACTTTCCAAAGCAGCACAGCTTATAAATGGAAGAACTACAATTCAAACCCAACTTGTTCTGACTCTTAAGCTCGTGTTCTTTTCCTCACACCAATTATAATCTTTCCGAAGGGTTTGTCTTGCTATGTCCACTCCTCTGTGGGGAAAACCTTTGGAAGGGGGAGGGGCCGTTGGGCTGGAATTACTGTCCTGGAAAGTATCTCTGTGCAGTCTTCTATATGAGCTCCCTTGGCATGTGCCAACCAGCCTATTATCTTTTCGGGACACCCTGGGCTTTATCAGATCTCTTGGCCTCTTTCACAAAATCCTGAGTTCCCAGCTTCCCTGAATATTATCCCGTCCCTGGGTTCAGCCTAGTTTGGTTCCACAAATATTCCCTATCATTCCTCTCTAGGCACTGCTAAGGAGGTAAGTATGAATTAGGCTTAGTCCCTGCCCTTGAAGAGTTTACCCTTTATCTGATAGTTCTTAGGGAACCATGCTTGGTTTTGGGGGTATGGGGGAAGGGAACTGGTAAAAGATTTATTTTGCCAGGTGCTCGTGAGAATTTGAGATAATGTATATAAGGTATTTGGCATAGTACCTCTGTGGCAATGTTCTGTGAAATGGTAAAAGTGAGGTTTAGAAAGATGATTTTGGATTCAGACATGACTGCTCAAAGTCATTGCTTGGGAGCTAGAATAGGTTTTTCCTCTAGCATGGGGGCTGTGTTCTTTTGTAAGATAGAAAACCACATTGCTTTTCCTACTCTCACACAGCCAGCACAACACTTCAGTCTGACACCAGACATGTGGGGGTTTTTCATCACACACGAAGCAGTTCTCCAGCTGGGTGTCCTATAATGTGATTCATTTCTGACGCTATGTATCTGCAGATACCGTGTTTCCCCAAAAATAAGACCTACCCATAAAATAAGCCCTA
>VBSM01003162.1:3271557-3287635 GCA_008086735.1 Cheirogaleus medius
GCGATCCGCCCGCCTTGGCCTCCCAGAGTGCTAGGATTATAGGTGTGAGCCACCGCGGCCGGCCAGGATATGTGTTTTTTAAGGATGTGTGTATGTGTATGTCATAGTAGGGAAGGTAGTGAGAGTGGAAATTGGGGATTGAAACAAACGGGACAAGGGAGGGGTCTTACACAGGCAGTTATGCTAAGTGTTATGAACTATGGGATATGATTAACTCAACTCTCCACCTGAAGTCCAAAAAGGGAGCAACCCAACAAAGTATAATAGATACTAAGAACCTGCTCAGAAGATCAGGAAAGGTTTTATAAAACAAGGAGTGATGAACTGGAGACCTGAATAGCGAGTAGGATTTAGCCACCGGGCAACTACATAAGACAAGAGTTGCAAGCATTGAGAACAGCATGCTTGGAGGTGTGAGAGTGCATGCCTTGTTCTAGATACTAAGTAGTTTTGAATGTCTAGAGCATAAAAACAGGGTCAGTAGGAAGGTGGGGGTGTGGAGAGGGCAGCAGGGGCCACATCACAAAGGCCTTTAGGAGTCATACTCAGGAGATTGGACATAAAATTGTATGGCTTAAAATTATAGAGTTCATTACATTCCATTTGGATTATAGTGACTAATAGGTTTAAACTGCTAGCATGACATCTGGCAGCATCTGTCATATCATATTGGGGTTTGGGGGCAGTTGGAAGTTAGCCCTGCCTGGTCTGCTAGTGTCTGTGTGTGCTAGTTACATATCCTTTGAGTTTCTAAAGAGATGGGGAGGAAGACAATAGCAGAAATCCATTGTTTTCTGCATGTTTTTGTACCATCCACGCTCTGCCCTTTAAGAGGTTCTGGAATCTTGGGGCAGAGGTTGGGAGCCCTTGGGCAAACATGAGCTGAATACAGTCAGTATACTTGGTAATGATGATGATAACTGAAATTTATTGAGTAGTAACTGTCTGCCAGGTATGATTCTAAGGACTTCATATAAATTAACTCATTTAAAAAATCCCCTAATAACTCTGAGGTAAATACTATTATTATTTCTATTTTGCAGATGAGGAAACTGAGGCCTGGAGAGTATAGCTAACTAGCCCGAGATCATACTACTAGTGAGTGGCAGAGTTACCAATCCTCTTAACCCACTATGTTACATTGCGATGATGATGTACAGGAAAGACCCTGAGTTTTCGTGTTAAACCTGGGTTCCAACTAGCTGTGTGGCCTTGGGCCAGGTCTTTTACCTCTTAGCCTAAATTTCCTCATTTGTAAAATTAGGATAATAATGGCTACTTAGGGAGCTGTTGATTAGAGGATTAGAGATAATGTATGTAAAGTACCTAGAAGCTTAATAAGTAAGAATTACCATACCTGGTGGATTCTAGGAACATGGGAGGCCATTAGAGTCTCTAGTGTTTAAAGGGGGGATAATTAGGGTTTGGCTCAATCTCCCCTGTCTTGTGCCATGTCCACAGGGCCAGGCTGAGGAACTGTATCCTCTAACTTCAGGGGACAGTTTTTATGTGCATATGGGTGGAGAAGCTGAGTGGTGACTGAATGAAATTCAGCAGTAGCTGGGTCCTTGAGCCCTGGGCCTGGTTCCCCTTTCTTCCAGTTTGGAGTTTGAGAATCAGAAGACTCGCTTGGGCATCCAGTTGGATTTTGAAAAGAACCAACTGAAGGAGGACCAGGATAAAGTACACATGTGGGAGCAGACGGTGAAAAAGGACGAAAATGAGATAGAAAAGCTCAAGAAGGTAAGCCAGGAGAGAATTAAAAGACTAAAAACTGGGAGGAAAATTGAAGGAAATATGACAGACAGAAGAATAATGTCCATAATTTATCAATCTCTCATCAAAATAAGAAAAACACCAAGACCTAAATAGGGGCAAAAATGGATAAGTGGCACAAACAGTTCAAGAAGAAGTTCAAAGAGGCCATAAACACATACAAATAATTTAGCTTTACCAGAAATTAAAGAAATGCAAATTAAAGCAACAGTCAGAGGTAATTTGTTTCCTATCACATTACCCCCAAATTAAAAAAGAACAATACTCAATGTCAGCCATGGCGCAGGAGACCAGTATTCTTATGCAGTATGGCACAATCTATCAAGAAGCTTCAGAATGCATTTATACCCTCAGTAGTACCTGAGGAGATAATCCAAAATGCTGGCAAAGCTTCGTGCAAACAGGTTGATGTTAATTACAAGTATTATTTATCGTTCCCAATTGGAAACTACCCAGTGCCCCTTGGAAAGTAGGAATTTAGCAAATAATGCCACATCCATAGAAATATTTGTATAGTTTAGTGGTCTTCAAACTTAAGTAACACACAGACTATTTTTAAAGGAAAAATGGTCCCTAAGATCACTAGTGTTGGCTTAAATCCTTAATGTTACTTAAATATATACAAACATCCAAATCTAATACAAACTTACAAATTAAACTAACAAAATGAGTAAAATTTACATTAACTGTGTAAATTCAGTACAACAGATGATGTCGTTTTGCTGAAACCTAGTCACTTCACAGTGTGACTACGCTACTGATTTCTCCAGCTCAGTGCTTTTGAGTTTAGCATGCCTGGACCACAGTGTATTGTGTGATGACTCAATTTTCTCACACCCATTCTCTTTAAATTACTATGAAACCTTCGTTCCTTATAGCATTCCCTCCTGAGGTGATTTGGTTTTCTCTTGGTTTGAAAATATCATTTGACTTTTATGTCTGCCTATGTTTGTTGCTCGTTTTTGTGTTTTCTTCATTAACACTTGATGATCAAGGTAGTCCTCTTTGGTGTCACTGGTAAATTGAGCAATTAAAATCTTGGGGCAGGACTAGGTAGATATCTAGATGATCCAGGCTAATATATTTATGTGACTTTTTGACTTTTTATTTTGAAATAATTTTCATCTTTGTGGAAAGTTGCAAGAATAGTACAAAAAACTCCCATCTACCCATCACCAAGTTTCATCAGTTATCAATATGTTGCCATATTCCCTTTCATATCTGTATAATATGCTTATTATTTTTTATGAGCCATTTGAGAGTAAGTTGCAGATATGTCCCCTTTATGTGACTTTTTAAGGTCAAAATGAAAAAAAAATTCTCCGTTAAAAAATCAGAATATTAAGGTAAAGCATTAGGAAAATAAAAAATTTTTAAAAATCAGAACATTATAAGTAAAGCTACACTTCCCTTTGGACTCTCAGTCCTACTCCCCTTCCTCTTCCCAGAAGTAATCCCACGTGAGTATGTATTCTTCCAGACCTTTTAGGGATTTACTTAAATACTTGCACATTCATATATGTGTATTCATAGACTAAAGTACACAGTATTGTTTGTGTGGGTTTTAAAAAAATCAAATGTCATACTACACATGACAAAAGTTTTGATGTGGAAAAATTATTTAAATATTAAGTCAGAATAAGAGTTTTAATTAACAATCTAGTCTCAACTATGTAAAGATGTCTGTAAATAATAATGCTGGGAGGAAATACATTAGAATGTTTTTTTTTTTTGGTTTTTTTTTTGTTTTTTTGAGACAGAGTCTCACTCTGTTGCCTGGGCTAGAATGCCGTGGCCTCAGCCTCTGGAGTAGCTGGGACTATAGGCATGCGCCACCATGCCCGGATAATTTTTTCTATATATATTTTTAGTTGGCCAATTAATTTCTTTCTATTTTTAGTACAGACGGGTTCTCACTCTTGCTCAGGCTGGTTTTAAACTCCTGACCTTGAGCGATCCTCCCGCCTCGGCCTCCCAGAGTGCTAGGATTACAGGCGTGAGACACTGCAGCCTGGCCCACATTAGAATGTTAATTGGTTACTTCTGGCTGGTGGGATTATGAGTGATCCCCATTCCTCCCCCGCTTTATACTTCCTCTATACTTTTAACTTTTCTATAGTAGGTAACTTGTATAACAGGGGTGTGTGGGAGAGGGCAACCAAATAATTGAGAAAAAGATAAAAGGAGGCTGAGGGCTGATGGGGGTGAGAAAGCAGAGCTCATTAACACCTTAAGGACCACTCTCAAGTTTTCTTGTTTTTCACTGTAGTTATGATGATTTAAATAACATGCAGTTTGCCCAAAAACATGCGGTCCCTGGGGTATGTCTTAGAGATTTCTATGCAGTACGAAAGGTGTTAAGTGGCTCCAGCAAACTGCCTGGGAGACAGGGTGGAGGCAAGAAGAGAAGATCCCAAAGTGAGATGGGGAAAACCTTCACCTCTTGTCCTTTTCCCCCTGCTGGGACCAGGAGGAACAAAGACACATGAAGATCATAGATGAGACCATGGCCCAGCTACAAGACCTGAAGAATCAGCACTTGGCCAAGAAGTCAGAAGTGAATGACAAGAATCACGAGATGGAGGAGATTCGTAAGAAACTAGGGGGTGCCAACAAGTGAGTGGGTTCAGGCCTGGGGTGGGAGGAAGTAGGTAGAGCAGGCAGACTTCCAGATTTGGGTCTCACCTAGCTCCTTGGACTTTTTTTAGGGAAATGACCCATTTACAGAAGGAGGTGACAGCCATTGAGACCAAGCTCGAGCAGAAGCGCAGTGACCGCCACAACTTGCTGCAGGCCTGCAAGATGCAAGACATCAAGTTGCCACTGTCAAAAGGCACCATGGATGATATCAGCCAGGAGGAAGTGAGTATTATGGCTGGTGGTGGGAGTGGGCTGTGAACAGCAATAACCAGGGATGGGGAGTAAAAGTGGCCAGAAAGGGCAGTGAGAGAGAGCATGGTGGGCAGACAGTGGAGGGATTCAGGAGAGATGAGGCAGGGTGAGGTGGTGAAGGCAGGTGAGGTGAAAGTAATAATAGCCTTAGTGTGAGAGGGATGTTGAATTGGGAGAGCTGCACCCCCCATGGATGGTGAGAGAGTTGAGCCAGGAGAGGATGAAGGAATTCATTAACCTTGAGAATTTGAGCTATGTTAGCTCCAGCAGATGATGGATATTGGTAGGAATAAGAATTGAGGGGCATTAGCCAAGAACAAAGGAAAATAGGAAGCTAGGGGACCTGAGGATGATAGCTTAGCTGCAGTGAGGGAGGTTGGCCAGGAGAGGGTTGGGTAAGGGATATCAGCAATGCAGAGGTGAGGAAGCTTAGTTTTAAGAAAGGAAGGGACACTTACCAATAGAGGAGCCAAGGCATTTTATCCATTGGAAGTGAAGATTGGTAACAAGGGTGGAGGGTGTTAACTGAGAGGAAGTTTGCGTATATCTTGTCTTAGACCTGGTCATGTGTCGCAGTCCACGTGTCTTCTGTCCCCTCTCCCCCTTCTCAAATGGCATTTTAGTTTAATTCAATAAATTATAATATTTTGAGCACCAGAAATATTCTAGGCATCATGGTAACATGTGACATAATAACCCCTAATCCTAACCACAGCCCTGCAGGGCAGGTGTTATGCCTACGTTATAGGTGAAGAAACTCAGGATCTGAGAACATGACTTGCCCAGTATCATCACACTGTTAGTAAGTGGGTAGAGCCCAATTTTGAACTCAGGTCATTCTGCTTGCAAAGTCTCTGTTCCTTTTGCCATGGTGCTTTCTAGCAAGATGCTATCTCAAAGATTGAAGGCTGCAAAGGACTCCCCAGCCTTTCTCTAGAGGAGCACTCTCACGGCCAGTCTGCTACATTTGACTCTCCCTCTCGCCATTGCAGGGTAGCTCCCAGGGGGAGGATTCAGTGAGTGGTTCCCAGAGAATTTCCAGTATCTATGCACGAGAGGCCCTCATTGAGATTGACTACGGTGACCTGTGTGAAGATCTTAAGGTGAGGATCAACCATGGGGGTGGGCCAGCTGTCCAGAGCAAGGGTCAAGCCCATCTGGGGGCTCTGTGGAGACCATGGCTGGAAAGAGGGGAGAGCTGGCAAGGGAAGAAGGATTGAGTTGTGAGCCAGGGTCTTCCCCTCATACATACACACAGATACATGCACATCTTCCACCCTGCACCCCTAGTTGCTGCTGTCCCTGCCTGCTGTCAGTCTTCCCCTTCCATGTGTATACATGGCTAAGCCCAAATGCACACACATAGAACAGGCTCCTGTACAGTGAACATATTGGCCTCAAGTCTTCCTCAGGGCTCTTTCCTCATTTGGCATTCTCTCCTGGGTAGCACTTCACTCCCCTGGCTTCAGCTGCTGTCTCTGTGCTAGGTTAAGTTATAGAAATTTTCAAATATATATGGAAGTAAAGAGAATGATAATAATGAACCTGAGGCACCCATCATCCAGCTTCAATAGTTAGCAACATATGCTCAATCTTGTTTTTTCTCCCTGTTTCCCCCAGCATTGGGCTGTTTTAAAGCAAATTCCAGACATTATTCCATCCATAAGTACCTTAGCATGTATCTCTAGAATATGAAGACTCTTTTAAAAAAACATAACCACAATATCATACCAGAAAAGATTTAATAATAACTATACATTATCACCTAATATTCAGTAAATCTTTAGATTTTCATGAAAGTCCCATACATTTTTATTTAATTTTTATATTTTGCAGTTTATATGTTTAAATCAATATTCAAGTAAGGTCCATGTTAAAATTGGTCTCTGCTAGTCTATGACATTTTCCTATCCCTTTTATTTTTTTTTTTTCTTGTTTATTTATGGAAGAAACTATGTCATTGGTACTATAGAATTTTCTACATTCCAGATCTGGATTTGACTGATTATGTCCCCTTATGTTACTTAATATATTCTTCCATCTCCTATATTTCCTATAAACTAATAAGTAAACCTAGAGTTTGATTGGATTCAGGTTCTTTTTTTTATATCATAGGTAGTACTGTGTACTTGTGAACTTCCTTTTGTATCACATCAATAGATACCTGATGTCACTTCTCTCTCTCTCTCTCTTTCTTTCTCTCTCTCTCTCTCCGTCTATCTCTCTCTCTGTCTCTCTCTCTCTCTCATGTTAAAATTGATCATTGTTCAGCATTACCTATGAAGTATTCTTGCCAAAAACTCAAACATATATCTGATCAAGCTTACATTAAAGCATAGGGATGCAGTTAGCCAAATCCAGACTGGGAAACTCTAAAGGACAAAAGACCTGATTTCTTCCACAAGTAAATGGGGAGAAAAAATAAAGAGGGAGGGGGAAGCGTTACCACAAAAGACAAATCAACCAAATGAAATGTGTGGACCTCACTTGAATCCATTGCAAAGGAAAGAGGGAGCGGGACCTTATAGAGTAAATGAGACTTAAGAGACATATCAGTCAGTTGCAATGTGTGTACCTACTTTGAAAAATCTGTGTAAAAAAATAAATTTATAAAACAGGGCAATTTGAACACTGACCAGGTATTATTTTATGATGTTAGGGAATTACTTTTAATATTTTTAGGTATAATAATGATATTGCAGTTTTATTTTTTTTAAGTCCTTTTATAGGAGTGGTTCTTTTTTTGTTTGTTTGTTTGTTTTTTGTTTTTTGTCTAGAGTCTCACTCTTGTCCGGGGTAGAGTGCCGTGGTGTCAGCCTGGCTCACAGCAACCTCAAACTCCTGGGCTCAAGCGATCCTCCTGCCTCAGCCTCCCGAGTAGCTGGGACTACAGGCATGCGCCACCGTGCCCGGCTAACTTTTTCTATATATTTTTAGTTGTCCAATTAATTTCTTTCTGTTTTTGGTAGAGACAGGGTCTCATTCTTGCTCAGGCTGGTCTCGAACTCCTGACCTTGAGCGATCCTCCCGCCTCGGCCTCCCAGAGTGCTAGAATTACAGGTGTGAGCCACAGCGCCCAGCCCCTTTAGTTTCTTTTAATATGGAGTGGGTCCTTCACCTTTTACTGGTTGCATTGGTCTTTTGAAGAGTCCATGTAAGTTGTCTTGGAAAATGTCCCACATTATAACTATATTGGGTACTTTATAGTATTGTTTAACCTGTTCTTCCAACCCTTATATCTCCTATAAATTGGAAATTTGGTCTAGTCTGGAGGCTGAATGGATTTAGGTTTAAGTATTTTTTGGCAAGAACCACTTTGGTTTTTTTGTTTTGTTTTCATGAGCCAAAGTTTTTATTTGTTCACTTCTTGCATTTGAAGTACTCTTCGATGACATCCTTGGCAAGAACCACTTTGTTAGTGAACTTTACGTGATATCGTACCAGGACAAGCCCACTATTGGTGATGCTGAGTTTCATCCCTTAGTTAAGGTGTTAGGTGCTAGGTCCCTCAATGCTAAATGTATACTTTTACCTTTGTCATTAATTAGTAAGCGATCTTTAGGGCACTGATTTGGCATCTTATGAATGTCTTGTTCCCAATAATTTTTTGCCCAGTGGTTCTCACATTTTGATACAATTTTGTTTTTTAATTATATAACACCTTCATGTGGTTCTAAAACCAAAAGTTTAAAACAAGGTGCATGAAGAAAACTCTAGCTTCCATTCCTGTCCCCTTCACCTCTCTTTCTTGATAGGTAACCCTTTTAATTCTTTTTTGGATTATCCTTTTTTTTGTTGTTGTATGTTTGAAGTACAAATGTGTTTGTATGCAAACATATTTATATTCCCTCCATCTTCTCTTAGATAATAGATAGCACACTATTGTGTATCTTTTATATTTTATTTAAAACTCTACCTGGAAACCATTCCACAGCAGTATATAGAGATTTCCAGAAGGGCCTTCTGAAACGTAAATATATTTATGTCCTTGTTCTTGAAATCATTCAGTGGTACCTCACCTCCTTGGGCTAAAGTCTAAACCTTATAAGGTGCTTCATGATCTGGCTTCTACTTGTCTATCTGGCCTCTTCTCTTCCTGTGCCCTGTGCATACACACACACAGTGGGTAGGAGGGATTTCGAAGTTTATTAAAGTTGATAACTCTTTTGAATTGCTTTCAATTCAATGAATTAGCCATGAACAACTCCTTCCCCCCACCCCCAGCTTTTGCCTGTGATGCTGCTGGTTGCACAGAAGATTGTTCCTTCTCTCTGTCCTCACTCATTCATCCTGTAGGCCTTAATTTAAACATGTTTCTAGAGGCTTTCCCTATCCCAGAGTCTGAGTTAGGTGCCCTTCTTGTGTGCTGATTCAACATTGCTTACACATTCATCCTACAGTATTCTGATTGTTTACTTACATGCATTCCTCTGTTAGACTCCTGAGCTCTATGAGCACAGGAACTATGGCTCACAGGACATGACAGCCCCGGTGCCTGGCACTTGGTAGGCATTCAGTAAATATTTATTGACTGAAAGTGGCAGAAAGGCACAAGCCCAGACATGCATTGCAATATCCATAAGACCTAAAGCCAAATTCGAGTGGAATTTGCTCAGAAGTGGTGATCTAAGCAGAAAATGTGAGTTGCCTTATTTATTATGGAGCTGTAAGTGTAGTCCAGAGCAGCCTGTGTGGGGAACCCCTAGGTCACCCTGGGATGGTGCTGGCTTATGGCCTGGCCTGAGAGCCAGAGAGGGCCACCACCAGCTGCTTTTCCTGAGAGAGGAGAGATTGGCAGGGCCTGGGGGAAGGGCTAGAGATGAGAAAGTGGCATCAGCCTGTAATTTCCAGGGATGGTGGGAATGGTTACTGGTGGAAGGAGCCAAGGTGGGGAAAAACCTGCCTTTTGCATGGGCACAGGGGCCAGGCCCTTGTTGATGTTGCTGGGCCTGGGGCTTACAGGATGCCCAGGCTGAGGAGGAGATCAAGCAAGAGATGAACACACTGCAGCAGAAGCTGAACGAGCAGCAGAGTGTGCTTCAGCGTATTGCTGCCCCCAACATGAAGGCCATGGAAAAGCTGGAAAGTGTCCGAGACAAGTTCCAGGAGACCTCAGATGGTAAGATTTGCCCTTCTACTTGGGCCTAAGAGGAGGACAAGAGGTTGGACGTAGGCCACAGGCCTGTTATACATGACAACAGCTCCTATTTTTACATGCTTTCTTACCCTAAACCAGGGGTCCTCAAACTTTTTAAACAGGGGGCCAGTTCACTGTCCCTCAGACCATTGGAGGGCCGGACTATAGTTTAAAAAGAACTATGAACAAATTCCTATGCACACTGCACATATCTTATTTTGAAGTAAAAAAACAATCGGGCAAAAACACCCGCATGTGGCCCATGGGCTGTAGTTTGAGGACGCCTGCCCTAAACAGTGGGAATTATTAAATACCACACCTGTTTTATAGAGTGGAAAACTGCTGACATTCCGAGAGGATAAATGACCTGTTTTTTGTCTGAGGTCACACAGGTGGTTGCTGTTAGAGCCCAGGGAGGAATCCATGTTTATGTGTCTCCATGCCCATGTTTCTTACTCCACACTGTATCCAGTGGCCAGCCCACTGGATATGGGTCCTTGTGGGACCCTCTTCAGGCATTCCTTTCTCTGTGGAATGTCCCTACTCTGTATTGTCATTTGCAGGTTATTCTTGTCAGAGTGTGGTCCTAAGAAATCACCTGTCTTTCTTTCTGGCAGAGTTTGAGGCAGCCCGAAAGCGAGCAAAGAAGGCCAAGCAGGCATTTGAACAGATCAAGAAGGAGCGCTTTGACCGCTTCAATGCTTGTTTTGAATCTGTGGCTACCAACATTGATGAGATCTATAAGGCCCTGTCCCGCAACAGCAGTGCACAGGTAGGCTGGAGCCCGTTACCCAACCAGCATACCCTTCCATACTCGGTTGCCCTTCCCTCTAGGCTTCCTGTCCCCAACGCCATTCAGACTCAAATTGAGATCCTGACCCATCTGCCTTCCCCCAGGCATTCCTGGGCCCTGAGAACCCCGAGGAGCCCTACTTGGATGGCATCAACTACAATTGTGTGGCTCCTGGGAAACGCTTCCGGCCTATGGACAACTTGTCAGGGGGGGAAAAGACAGTGGCAGCTCTGGCCCTACTCTTTGCCATCCACAGGTAAGGCTGCTGCCCCAGGGCAGTTAGCGGAAAGACTGAACTGAGGCCACCAGAGGCTCTGGGGCCCAAGGATATGCAGAGATCTATGGAGGCGAAGATATCCTTGTGGAATCTGGATTGTGTCCCTGTTTCACTGCCTACTACAGTGTATCTGTCCTTGGTTTTCCTGGACCTGTCTTCCCTATCCACCCTTATCCACTCAGCATGTCCTCACTGGCCCCTGCATGTATTCAGTCCTGCTTCCAGGCTTTTGCCCACATGGTTGCTGGCTGATAAGTCCTTCCCATGCAAATCTAGCTTGACTGTCACCTTCCACCCCTTCACACCTCATTTTCCTCCCTTTCCTCTAGGAAGCGCTCCTTGACCACTGTGGCATACTCTGACCTCCTCCTCCTGAATGCTAGTAGTATTTAAATCTGACTCCCACAACTTAGTGCTTGATTG
The DNA here is from genome assembly GCA_008086735.1 of Cheirogaleus medius. NCBI lineage: Eukaryota > Metazoa > Chordata > Mammalia > Primates > Cheirogaleidae > Cheirogaleus > Cheirogaleus medius. Next base: position 3,282,856 of record VBSM01003162.1, read on the forward strand.
TACACCGTCATTCTGTGAGCATTTCTTGTGTGCTGCTGTGTACCAGACCCAGCATTGTAGAGGGACTGGGGACACAGATGTATCAGACGTGGTCTCTGGCCTGGAGGAGCTCAGTCTAGTAGAAACCAGACATGTAAACAGTGTTCTAAGTGTTATAACCGGGTGAGCATGGGTGCTATGGATACACAGAGGAGGTACACTTAACCCAGTTTGGGAGGAGGTGTGGGTAGGCCCGGGAAGGCTTTTTAAGATTTAAGGGCAAGGCCGGGCATGGTGGCTCATGCCTGTAATCCTAGCACTCTGGGGGGGCCGAGGCGGGAGGATCGCTCAAGATCAGGAGTTCGAAACCAGCCTGAGCAAGAGCGAGACCCCGTCTGTACTAAAGATACAAAGAAATTAATTGGCCAACTAAAAATATATAGAAAAAATTAGCCGAGCATGGTGGTGGTGGTGTGTGCCTGTAGTCCCAGCTACTCAGGAGACTGAGGCAGGAATATCGCTTGAGCCCAGGAGTTTGAGGTTGCAGTGAGCTAGGCTGACACCACAGCACTCTAGCCCGGGCAACAAAGTGAAACTCTGTCTCAAAAAAATAAAAAAGATTTAAGGGCAAGTAACACTTGAGCAGGACACATAAAGGATGAATAGAAGTTTGCCAGGCAGACTGGCAGGCATTCTAGACCGAGGGTGCAGCAACGTACAGGGGCAAGGAGGCATGACAGAGCATGGTGTGTGTTGCAGTGGGGTGGACCTCTAGGTACCCTGGTCACTATGACTAGAGCCTAGGACAGCTTTATCTCCCCAGCCAGCCTGGGAGCTCCTGAGAAGACCATGTCTTCTTGTGGTTATACAGGATCCTGGAACACAGGGCTGGGTGCAGAGGGGAGGGCTTGGTTGGTATATTGGCTTTTAAGGGCTCAGGCAACATTAAGACATGAGTTTTTTAGTCTTTGAAGAAGTGGAAGGGGAAGCTGGCTGTTTGATGGGCCCTGGGGCTATCCCACCCCACCTTGCTGCCCCCTCCCCCACCTCAGTGTCAGCTTACCTACTGGTTCCCTCCCAGCTACAAGCCAGCCCCCTTCTTCGTCCTGGATGAGATCGACGCTGCCTTGGATAACACCAACATTGGCAAGGTGGGTGCAAGGAAAGTGGGACCTAGGAGGGAGACTCCCAGGTTGGGACTGGGTTTCAGGGAGCAACTCCTGAGTGCACCCTAGCCATTCCTGCTGCCTGCTCTCTGTGCTGGGAGGCTGGGCCCAGGGTCATCCACACCATGGTAGTCAGTAGCCTCTTTCCTCTCAGCCTCTCTTTCCCCCATCCTCCAGCCCCTACCCAACCCTCTCTGCCTCTGGTTGTGACTAGAAAATACAAGGGAGTGATAGGGCTTCAGCCCTGCTAAGTGCCTGGTGGCCTCTCCCACAGGTGGCAAATTACATCAAAGAGCAGTCGACTTGCAACTTCCAGGCCATCGTCATCTCTCTCAAGGAGGAGTTCTACACCAAAGCTGAGAGCCTCATTGGAGTATATCCTGAGGTAGGGCGGGCCTGGCTCAGGAGCCAGCCCCACTCCCTGCCTGACTTCCCAGGGCAGGAAGGGAAGGCTGCAGTGGAGGGGAAAGGGGGTGGGGAAGCATAGGGGATCAGGTCCTGAACAGCCATCTGGGCTTGTTTTGTTTTGGTTTTGTTTTGTTTTTGTTTTTCATCTGGGCTTGTTGAAGCCCTGCTCTGGAGGCTTAGCCAGCCTAGCCAGGCAGGGCCATTGCATTTGGGGACAGGTGGAAAGGCCAGGCAAAGGCAGCCAGACAGTGGAGAAAGGAGAGTGCAGAAGTAGGCAGGGAGAGAAGGCACATGGGACTGAGCACATCCTCTCATACCCAGAGAGAACCATTGCCTGGGCTTTGGGCAGGTATATAGGGAGGAGGGTTTAAGGCCCCTGGTCCTGGGGTACTAGGCCCCTCTTAATTCTCTCCTTACAATTTTCTTTTTCTTTTTCTCCCCCCTCCTTCAGCAAGGGGACTGTGTGATCAGCAAAGTCCTGACCTTCGACCTCACCAAGTACCCAGATGCCAACCCCAACCCCAATGAGCAGTAGCAGTAGTTCTGCCCTCCTAGCCCTGTCTGGATCCCTAAGCTGCCTCTCTCCCAGTCTCTGGATGTTTGGCTCCCAACCTTCCCCTACCTTCTGGCCCTTTTTGGTGTAGTCATGGGATTTAGGCACTGCTATCAAGCGCGAAGAGGAGCAGAGGTGGTGTTAGGTCTGGAGCAAAAATTCCTGAGCTACAGGGAGCGTCCTGGCCTCTGGAAGGAAGTGCTAAACTGAACAGGGCCATCTATCCATTCCCCAACCCCCACCGGACCTCCCCCTCATCACCCATGATTATGGGTCCCTTGGGCCCCTTGCCCACTGTGTGTGTGGCTATGTATGCGTGTATATGTGTGTTGGCACGTGTGCATGTGGGTGTGTTTGCGAAATAATAAAAAGATATTGGAGACCTGTTTTAGAAGGAGCCTAGGCTGAATTTGATTCCAAGAGAGCTTAGGATGACAGCACCCCAGAGCTGGGCAAAGGTACTCTGGATGTCATAGGAGTCTTAGGCAGTTACCTCAAACTGCCTTCATTCACTCATTCATGTGTTCATTCATTCATGTATTCATCAAACACATACGGAACACCCTCTGTTTGTCAGGCTGTGTGCTTGGAATACAGAGTTAAATCAGATATGATCTCTACTCCTTATAAGGAGATGTAATGAGTTCATGAATTACTGTAGTTAGCTGAATGTCGTATGTACTTTGAATTTGAGAAGAGGACGATTACCTCCAGGCTTCCTGGAGAAGGTCACATTTGAGCTGGACCTTGACAAATTGGTAGGATTTGGTCAGGCACTAGGAACAGAGCATTGGCTCTAGGGACAGTTATGGGTTCTAGTCCCACTTTTTATCACATACTAGTTGTTTGACCTTGGGCAAGTCATTTGACCTTTCTGTGCCTCAGTTCCCTCATCTGTAAAATGGGGCTAAAAATATTACCTACCTCATAGGATTTAATGATGTCAAGCTCCTCATTGGAGGCCTTATCCCTTCTTGGAGCCCACTAGGTGTCGACCCCTCAGAATATAAGCCTGGCCCATTGAGGGCTTCTGATCCCAGCTGTTAGGGACAGAAGTAGCCTCCAAATCTGGGAGGTGCTGAACGCCCTGGTTACTGGGAAAGTTCCAGGGCACTGATGGGGTGTACCTGATAAGTGGAGGGAGAGCCTGAGGAAAACTATAGCTTCAACCATGTATAATAACCAGGTGCCTGGGCCCCAACCTGGGTTATGAGGAAATAGGGGAGAGGTAGCCTGGACTACATCCCAGCCTAACACGGGTGAGGTTCCTTTTGGGAACTAACCTCATGAGCTGTAAGGACCATGCAGAGGCAGCAAAGCCTGATGCGATGAGTTCAGCCTTCACTCATTTACGTAGTACCATTAGACTTTTGTCTTATCCCAATCTGTATATTGTTTTTTTGCTTTTTAAAAGTTAAATCATTTCTAATTACCCAAGTAATGCATGAATCTATCCTCCTTTTGGGTAATTAGATTGTTAGATAAAGGTAGCCTCATTTGACTACCAACTACTCCTCCTGATCCTTCCCCTATTAATGGTGGTTATGCTTGTTGTACTTCCATCTAGACTTTGTTTTAATACTTTTACATACATTTATGAATTCATTGAAAAAATTGTGTTTAATGTAAATGGTATATTGAATTGTTCTGCAATTTGCTTTCTTTGCTTAACAGTGTTTTTGAGATCTATGCATTTTGCTAAATGTCGATCAGTCCATCCTCTGTAAATTGTTGTATGGATTGCCATCATATGACTACCACATTTTACTCATTTCCCTTGTGATGGACATTAAGACTGTTTTCAGTTTTTTGCCATTACAAAATACTACACAGGAGCATCCCTATGCCCGTGTGAAAGTGTGTGTGTGAAAGTTTACCTAGGGTTCATTCCTAGAAGTGGAATTGCAATCATAGGATATTTATGTATTTGTTTTTAATAGATACTTCCAAGTTGCTCTCCTGTACTATTTACTCAGTATTTTTCTTGAAGTTATCTGAGGTCTAACATTGTTATCTACATCAGTTTCATCCTAAGTAGTGATATTCGTGAAATCATAGGTTTGATGTGCTAATTATGTGTTTTTCTAATACATATTAAAAGGCATAACTATCAAAACAAAATAAATTTGTCTGTGTTCAACCAAGGAAGTCACATACCATCAATGGTACACGTGCCTTATTTTGGCAAATGCTGGCATATATGGAAGAGCACAATTTGGGGGTCAGACTTGGTTCTAATTCTAGCTGTAGAAACTTGGGCAAGTTACTTCACCTCTGAGCCTCAGTTTCCTCATCTATTAAAGGAGATGATGAACACCTACCTTGCAGCTGTGAAGAGAAGATTAAGTGAAATCTGAAGTAATTTGGCTGGTATCTAGATCACCACAGCCCTTTTAAGGTATCCATTGCTGTTCTCCCCACTTTACAGATGAGGAAACTGAGGCCAAGAAAGGGTAGATGACCTATCTACCAGATAACAGGCTGGGTTTGAACCCAAGTCCTCTGAGTCATCCTAGTGCTTTCTCTACTATAAAGGTGGTTATCAACCTTGGCTGTACATCAGAATCATTAGGCCGGGCGCGGTGGCCCACACCTGTAATCCTAGCAACCTGGGAGGCCAAGGCGGGCGGATCGCTGAAGGTCAGGAGTTTGAAACCAGCCTGAGCAAGAGCGA
>VBSM01003162.1:3326499-3338240 GCA_008086735.1 Cheirogaleus medius
GCTCCAACTCCTGGGCTCAAGCAATCCTCCTGCCTCAGCCTCCCAAGTAGCTGGAGCTACAGGTGTATACCACAAAGCCCAGCTAATTTTTCTATTCTTTGTAGAGATGGGGTTTCGCTATGGTGCTCAAGCTGGTCTCAAACTCTTGGCCTCAATCCTCCTGCCTCAGCCTCCCAAAGTGTTAGGATTACAGATGTGAGCCACCATGCCCGGCCACTTTTAACTTTTTGAAATATAATTGTCGAAACCACAAGGGGGTTTTGGCCTAGGTCCAGTTTCTCGTCACTCAGAGACCGAGTTATTGAGACAAAGATCCAATTATTGAGGATTGCCAAGGAAGAAAGAATTTTTTAATTGGCAGACATCTTGTCAGGAGAAGGGGACAAGCTGCCTCAAATTCGTCTCTCCAATTAGGGAGATCATGGGCTTTTAAAGGAGGGGCCACATGGTGTATCTCACAAGAGGCTATGTGCACTGGGGGCAGGTTGTAGGGGATGGTGAATCTTGGGATCAGGAAGTCTGCCAGGGGCCTTCAGAATCTCAGCTCCTTTGTCTTGCAGAAAAGCCATTTCTGGGAAAACAACTCAAAAGGTCAAGTTTTTAGTTAAGGGAGAGGATTATAAAAAACCATATAGGGGTTTTTGAAATTTGTTCATAGAGCCAGTTACATGATATTATTCATATATTTGTTTGGTGGTTCTGTCTGTCATCCTTTCTCTAAAATGTGAGCTCTAGGAAAGCAGGGGTGTTCCTCACCCCTAAGTAGCCAGCACCTAGAACAGTGCCTGGCACCTAAATATTTATTGAATGGCTGCACTTCAGCTTGAACATTTTCCAGTGACTTGGAGCTGACTTCTTTGGTCCATGTTGTGGACAGTGCCTCTTTGGATAATTTTGTATGTTAGAGATTTCACCTTTCTCTTGATCTAAATGCTGCATTTAACCATATAAATAGATTGGAAGAAAAAAACTGTATGATCATTAGGAAAGAGGCTGAGGAAGCATTTGATAAAGCTTAATCCCTACTCTTGACAAAAAAGTTCTTAGCATATTAGGAATAAGAGGAAACTTAACCTGATAAAAAGTGTTCTCCAAAATCCTACAGTGAACACCATATATAATGGCGAAATATTGACACCTTTCCCTTTAAATTAACAAGACAAGGATGTTCATTATCATCCCTTTTGTTTGGCATTAAACTGGAGATCCTGCACAGTAAGACAAAGGAATTAACAGGAATAAGGATTTAGAGGGAAGAAACCAAATTGTCATTTAAATCTGCTTTCTTGTGTCTTGCACTCACTGGCTCTTTCTGTTTCCCAGAGGCCCACAGAACAAAGCTGTCCCCTCTTCTGCATGAGAGCCCCAGGTCTTCTTCCCTCTCGACCTCAGTCACTTCATCTGTAGAACAAGGTTATCCAAAAAGCTCCTTGTGGTTGTATGCTTCCATGCTGCTCTGAGTGCACATCCTCCTTCGTACAGGCAAAACATCTCCATTTTCCTCAATGGTTCCTAATAGTGATGATTTCCAGATGCCTCCTTTCCTACCAACACACTCCATTTTGTTTTGTTTTTTGAAATATGGTGCCCAGAACAGGAGCAGAAAATGAAGAAAGACAAGGGCACAAAAAGATGGAAATAGAGAATTAGGCTGGAAACGGAGCTTGAAAATGGTAGAGAGAGGCAGCAGAGGGGAGAGGGCTGGGGGGAGGGAGCAGAGAAGAGGCAGGGGGAAGCCTCTGAGGCAGAAATGGTCTGGTGGGGCCAGCTTGTGGGCGGTGCCCCATCTCCTTGACTTATTTCCCTGAGATGGGGAGGAGGGTCCCCTACACGGTTTGGGAGACAGTTATGGGAGGCTTTGGTGGCTCTCCAGTCCTTCCTTCCAGCTTTCCTGCCTCTGGACTCCACGACCCTCCCTGGGATGGGGGTCTCGGCAAGGGGCATTGACAAAAGCCAGCTCCTGATGGGAAGGGGGAACTGAACAGAGCCAGGTCCCTGTCCAGGAGACAGGAGCAGCCTGGACAGTGGGAGGGAGCAGCAAGCCAACAGCTGAGTGAGACAAGGCCTGGGTTATTTTTTTTCCAGTTTGTTGGCATGTGGGTGGATTTTTCTCCTTTTTTCTTCTCTCCTGCTCTCTGCTGTTTCCACAGAGATGTGGGAGTTTGCAAATTTGTCTCAGTAGAGGGGAGAGGCAAGAGCTGATTTTGGGGGTCCTTGTCAGGGACCAGGGGATCAGAGAAGGACACTGCATTTTTGGCAGCAAGAAAACTAGGACCCCTTCCCTGACGATATCCCTAGGATGAAGAAGGCTCTCACTCTCTCCTTTCCTCTTGAGGCCTTCTCACCTCTCAATGCTTGGTTCCCAAATCCATCCCACCTGGTGATTGCAAAAGCCTCCCTCTGCTTCTCTTCTTGCTCTGCAGTGCCAAATGCCCTTTCCTCAGGGCCCTGGACCAACTAGGGGCACCCCCGAGACTCTTCTAGCCAGAAGCTGCTCTCCTCCCTGGTATTTCTGGGGGTTGGGGTTGGGGGACTGAGGAGCTTCCTTTTTTTTTTTGAGCTACACATTTAAAGGATAAAAAGTAGTACATGTAGCACGTGCTGAGTGCCAAATGAGTGTTTCAAGCTTTCAGAGGGGGAAGCTTTATGAAAGGATTAAGGGGTGAGTAGTTTAGGGAAGTCATCCTAGATATCATGAGACCAGACAAACTGACAAAGTAGCTGAGGGCATGCCAGGCAGGGACAAAGAGCATGGGGTTATGGGTCTGGACACCTAGATGCTGATCCTGGTTCTGCCATTAATTTGTAATGTGATGCTGAACAAGGAAGTTCTTTCCATCCTTTTGGGCTTTGTTCTCTCATCTGGAAAATGGGCTGGATCTCTTAAGCTCTGCAGATCTGTGCAGCCTGAATCCTGATTCCTGGCCTTGGGGGTTAGGTGCTGTCTAATGAGATCATGTGTATGCAGAGTGCATCGAACACATCAAGGGGTAGGATGACCAACTGACCCTGTTTGCCTAGGACTCAGGCTTTTGGGGATGTGGGACTTTCAGTGCTAAAACAATCCCAGGCAAACCAGGATGATTGGTCACCCTAGCAAGGACATCCACTAATTATCATTATTATTATTATCACCACTAGAGGGCAATACTCTCTTATGCCTGAGAGTAGGTCTTACCACCCCCCCACCCCCAACCCACCCCACCCCACCCCCGCCTCCACCTCCCACCCCCGACCTCCCCTGCCCAAAAGATGCAGAACTGACCACTCATTCTAGGACCAATCAATTCTCTTGATCTTTCTCCTGGAGAGAAGAATACTGAGGAACAGAGAGATCTTTGAGTCCCAAATCCCAGGAGCGTCCTTTCAGCTAATGCCTGCTCCCTGTGGTCTGATTGCCTGAATCCCGATCAACACTCAGGTGCCCAGTCTGTCCCACTGTGGCAGAACTGCCTGCTTTTTAGGGGACTGGGGAAATAGAGAGATGCTGATAAGTAGCTTTGGTTTGTCTGAACACAATGGGCACTGTCGCAAGGCTATGCAGTTAGTCCCATGCTTTGATTTCTGGCAGTATTACATGTTCTACAAGGCTAGCCAAGGCCAGCTCCATTGATACAGGAGCTGGCTTCCTCTTTTCTAAAGAACTGATTTCTGTTTTACCTTATACCTCTTATCACAATGAATTGTAATTATAATTTACCTACCTGTATACCCCATTAAGTTGTTGATTCATGCATTCGACGTACATGGATTGCTTATCACTTACCTACCACGTACCAGGCTTTTTGCCAGACCTGTAGTGTACAGTGGGGAGCAAAACAGAGTATCTGCCTTTGTAGAGCTAACAGTCTAATCAGGGAGGCAGGAAGTAAGCAAAGAACTGCACAAATCAATATGTAATTACAAACTTGCTCAGTTCAAAGAAGGAAAAGGACTCACTGAGAGCATGTATCAAAGGAATCTGTCTAGTCCAGGAGTGAGAGAAGGCGCTGCTGATGAGCTGACATTATATCTGAGGTCTGAAAGATAAATGGGCAGTAAGTGGGCAAAGGCATGGGAGAGATCTTTCCATGCCAAAAGTACAGCCGGTGTGCCTGAGAGGGGAAGAGCCTAGCTCCCTGGTGGGATCCTTAGCCTACATCTGGTTCATCTCTTGCTATAGCTCCACGCCTGGCACATAGAGAAGCCAATAAATGTTGAATTGAATGAGATTTTTGTCATGGAAAGCTGGGAGTCAAAAGACCTAGCTTCTAGTTGCAGCTCTTCTGAGTAATTCAATTCATTTCCATTTTCCAACTGCTTACCGTGCACCCAGGGCCAAGCCAGGTTGGGGTGTTGAAAGGTCAACAAAATCATCTCTGTCCTTAAGCAGCAAGCAGTCAAGTGGAGTAGCTAACATGGAGCAAGTCCCTTCCACTCTCTGAGCCTCTTTTTATCCAGTTATAAAATGAGAGGTTTGGATTACATGATCTCTAAAATTCCTTCCAGCTCTAACAGTCTTGACCTGTTCTTCCTTGAATAACAGCCAGTTAGTTGGCAGTAGGGAGCAATGGAATGGATTTTTTTTCTATTTCTCCTGCCCTAGAACAATCACATGGAATAGGCCTAGGGAAATACAAGCTTGGGTTGTGTTTATGGATGATTCTTCCTTTTATGAGTGTCTCAGGAGATGTTCAGTGTTCACTGCTTTTGGCTAGAATGTTCCAGTGTTGGATGAACCTTTGTTTCTTTCTTTCCTTCTTTCTTGTCTCCCTCCCACCTCCATTCCCTTTCCCCTCCAGACTTCTTTTCTACATCTAGGACTGTGTCGTACATATAACAGGGCTGGAAAGGATCTTTAAAATCATGTTATCTAACTCCTCCATTCAGAGTTTACATTCCCTAGGCAACAGACCCTCCAGACAAGGCCATTCAGTCACTGTTTGAAATCCTCCAATGACAGTAAACTCACCTTCTTCCCTGAGCTTCCCATGTGACAAGTTTCTTCCCTCTGGAATTGTCTCCCTGCAATTTTCACCCATTGCTTCTGGCTGTGACCTTTGGAGCTAAGCAGAATAATTCCACTACATTGCACCCCTGACAGCCTATTGGATATTTGAAGACAGTACTCATGTCCTCGTAGCCTGCTCTCCTGTAGGCCAGATATCACCTGTTCCTTCAAATGTTCTTTCATTGTTTCAAATACTCTTAGCATCTGTAAATATAGTTTAGTTTATGTAAGATTTATATCCCGCCTACTTTAAAGAGGATATTAGGCAACTCATCAGTTTATAACATGAAAGAAAGACAATTAGGGATAAAAACGTGGAAGAAAACAGACCAGAGACCATGTAAAGGAAGCATGAATAGATGTTGCCAGGTACCTAAAATGAGCTGGATTATAATTGGACTGTAAATTTGGCTCAAAGTTTTATGACAGCTAGGACAAAATTGGAAACACATTGGGTTATGTGGTTTTATGTTCTGACAGGATCAAGCTTACAAATCATCTTCAGAGAGAAAATTTTTCCTAAAACGAAACTCCAGACTAGCCTATTAGGATTGCTTTCTCTGTACAGCTCCTCAAGACTGACAGGTGCTTTGGTTACATCTCACCCCTCCCCCCACTAGAGGAAAGGGGGCTGGAAGGATAACTAATTAATTAACCAAATGATGTCTCAGTTTTAAGCACCGCAATCTCTTTAGGGATCCCTACAGAGAAGAGAGTCTTTCTTTTCCCTTCCCTTTTCCTTCTGTGTTCCTCACAGATGGTCACTTTCCTACCTTTGTGCCCTCGAAAGTCTGGAATCTCAAGACTCTTCGGAACACTAGAGCTCCGGAAATAGCCCAAGAAAAGAATTGTAGCCTAGTGGTCACTGACCACAGCAATTGTGTGCACATCCCTTCTCTCTGGTCTTCAGTGTCCTCATCTAGAAAATAAGTTCACCTTTAAGTTCCCTTCAGCTCTGACATTTTGTACTATTAACACTTTGAGGGAAAGACCAATGATTTTTTAGAATGTTTGATTTCCCCATCTCATGCTTGGCAGCTTACAGGTATAGGAGAAGATCTGCTCATAGATAGAGCGAGCTGTAAGAATCCAGTAGGAAAAACCAATTTGAACAGATGCCACCTTTGCATCCGAAGAAAATGTTTCATGGTTCTCAGTATTCTGACAAGTTCTCATTGACTGGTTCCTGGTTTTCAGGTGGTTTTCAGGGCTCTTTTCTGCTACAGCACCACATTCCTTGGCAAAGCTGGCCCCAGGGTAAGGGGAATTGGAGCAATCACACCAGGCACTGGTGCCCCTGGGAGATGACTCTGGGAGGCAGCAGTCAGGAAAAGAAGGTAGTGCCACAGTTGCTGCTGAACAACAACGAATCAAGGCCGGGTGCGGTGGCTCACGCCTGTAATCCTAGCACTCTGGGAGGCCGAGGCGGACGGATTGCTCAAGGTCAGGAGTTCGAAACTAGCCTGAGCAAGAGTGAGACCCTGTCTCTACTAAAAAAATAGAAAGAAATTAATTGGCCAACTAAAAATATATGGAAAAGATTAGCCGAGCATGGTGACGCGTGCCTGTAGTCCCAGCTACTTGGGAGGCTGAGGCAGGAGGATTGCTTGAGCCCAGGAGTTTGAGGTTGCTGTGAGCTAGGCTGACGCCACAGCACTCTACCCCCGGCAACAGAGTGAGACTCTGTCTCAAAAAACAAAACAAAACAACGAATCAATACTAAACTCTCCTTGGATAACAGTATCTAGTAGTCAGTGCATACAATATCCATGTGGGCCCCTCCCCTCCTGCCATGTCATTCCCTTGCTCAAAAACCTTCCATGACTTTTCATTGGCCTGTAAGAGAAGGTCCAGATCCTTCAATTTGGCAATGGAGTCTTCTCCAAGCTAAATCAAGCTGTGTCTTTTCATGTCCTATCCCTTACAACACACACGCAGACGGACATGCACATGTCTCTTGTGTTCTCTTCAAACTATGGGTGGTTCCCTAAACACACACAGTTTTCCTGACTCTGTTCCTTTCCTCCCATGGCACATGGTTCCTTTCAGCAGGTCTTGCTCAGCTCTAGCACTTTGACCTGTTGAAATCCTAAGCTTACCTCAAATACCTTCACATCCATAAAGACCTCCCAGCACCCGGTCCTTGCGCCTCAGCGCTAGCGCTTTGCACATTCTGTCTTGTTAGTCATGTTTGTGACGTATGCTTGTGGCTCTCCGACTAGACTGGGAGCTCTCTGAGGGCAGATGCTATATGTCATTCACCCAAGGCTTTCCATCATCCTTCCCTGCCTTGTCTTTCTCCAGAGCACCTATCAGCATCTGCATTAGTGTCTGGGGCTTCTGTAACAAAGTACCACAAACTTCGTAGCTCACAACAAGAGAAATTGGTTCACTCACAGTCCTGGGGGCTAGAAGTCAAAAACTAAGGTGTCAGCGGGGCCATGCTTCCTCTGAAGGATCTAGGAAAGAATCCTTCCTTGCCTCTTCCAGCTTCTGGTGGTTGTGGCAACCCTTGGCATTCCTCGGCATCACTTTAATCTCTGCCTCTATGTTCACGTGATGTTCTCCTCATGTATGTGTGTTTCTGTGTCCAATTTTCCCTCTTTGTGTAAGGACCAGTCATTGCATTAGGACCCACACTAATCCAATATGAGCTCATCTTAACTTGATTACATCTGCAAAGATTCTTATTTCCAAATAAGGTCACACTCACAGTTTCTGGGTAGACATGAATTTTGGGGGGATACTGTTCAACACAGTTCACCAGCCAACATGCTCTACATATTCCATATGTTTATTGTCTCTCTCCCCCACTAGAATGTCAGCTCTATGAGGCTAGGGATTATTATCTATTTTGTTCATTGCTGTATCCTCAGTGTCTAGAGCAGTGCTTGACACATAGTAGACATTCCATAAATATTTTGTGAGTGAATCTTAGTATACATCTGCCCCCAACCCCAGAGGGAATCTGAATGACAGAAGCAAGGATAAGGACTGCAATGCAGGCATTGCCTAGAGCATAAATAGTCTGCAAGTATTTTCTGGAAGAATAGAAATATTCAATGGATATACTTATTACTTTAACCTTTATGGAGCACTTTGTACAAGGTACTGAGGGAAGATACAAAGAAGTGAGAAGGAAACATCTGAGTGTCCTAACTGCCTCTGTGTGACCCTGGGCAAGTCACTGAACCTCTCTGTTTCACTTTCCTCACCTGTAAGGTAATAACAGTGCCTACCTCATAGGATTGTCATGAGGATTAAGTGACTCCATATATGAAAAGTGCATAGCACAGTGCCTGACATATGGTAAGCACCATAGATGTGTTAGCTATTATTATTGTAGTTGTTGTTATGTGCCAGCTCTGTGCAAGGTGTTTTTTTTAAAAATAAAGTTTTATTGTGATATAATTCACATACCATAAAATTTACCTTTTTTAAAAGGTGCAATTCAGCCAGGTATGATGGCTCACGCCTGTAATCCTAGCACTTTGGGAGGATGAGGTGAGAGGATTACTTGGGGTCAGGAGTTCAAGACCAGCCTGAGCAGCACAGTGAGACCTCCTGTCTCTACAGAAAAATAAAAAAATTAGCCGGGCATGGTGGTCCATGCCTATAGTCCCAGCTACTCGGGAGGCTGAGGCAGGAGGATTGCTTGAGCCTAGGAGTTTGAGGTTGCAGTGAGCTGTGATCACGTGCCGCTGCACTCTAGCCTGGGCGACAGAGCAAGACTCCGTCTTCAAAAGAAAAGCTTAAAAAAAAAAAAAAGCTTTAAAAAAAACAAAAGGTACAATTCAGTGGTTTTTAGTATATTAATAGGGTTGTACAACCATCGCCACAATCTAATTTTAGAATATTTTTATCCTCTTCCAAAAATATCCCCATACCTGTTAGCAGTGTCTCCCCATTCCTCCACCCACACCCCAGCCCCTGACAACCACTACTCTAATTTCTGTGTCTATAGATTTGCCTATTCTGAAATTTCACATGAAAGGAATCTTCACTGGCTTCTCTCATTAGCATAATGTTTTCAAGGTTCATCCGTGTTTTAGCATACATTAGTACTTCATTCCTTTTTAATGGCTGAATAGTATTTCTTTGGGGGCCGTATCACATTTTGTGTATACATTGATCAATTGATGAGCATTTGGTTGTTTCTACTTCTTGGCTATTATGAATAATGCTGCTGTGAACATTCATGTACAAGTTTTTGTGTAGATGTACCTTCTATTTCTCTTGGATATATACCTAGGAGTGGAATTCTTGGGTCATATGGTAAGTCTATGTTTAACATTTTGAGGAACTGCCACTTTGTTTTCCAAAGTGGCTGCACCGCTTTATATTCCTACCTTCAATAAGGGTTCCAATTTCTCCACATGCTTGCTAACACTTCTCATTGTCCTTTGGATTTTAGCTACCATAGTGAATGTGAAGTAGTATCTGTTGTGTGTGTGTTTATGAAACTGATGTTTATTTTCTATCAACCTTATTTCTGTTTTCTGTTCAAAAGCCTGTGGAAGAACAGCTTAAGACTAGTCAGTGGTTATTTCCACTCATTCAGTGGCCTGAGCAGTGGGAGTTGCAGACTAGGCTTCACTGGTAGGCAGAGAGCTCCAAACTTTAGTAGAGAACTACTTAATAGGCCCAGAGGGCATTTGCATGCCTTCAGACCAGTCTGTGACCTTGGATTGAAGAGTTGTAAACTCAGGAGCAGGAGCAGTCCATTTACCCTGAAGTTCCGCCTTGGTTACAGCCTTTTCAGCAGCAGTCTGCTTTTCCTTTTCAATCTCTTCAGGATCTCTGCGGAAGTAGAGGTTAGGCATGACCTCCCATAGGTGTTCACAGGAGATAGTGCCACGCATGTGCAGAACTTCCCGGGCCAGCATGCACATCAGACTCCCTTGTTGCACTGGATGGCAATGTCCACATAGACCAGAGGAGAATCTGTGTTACACAGAGCAGTGGTAGGCAGGTTAACATAAGACACCTCTGTGAGAGGCTGGTGGTCAGCCCTGGGATCAGTAACCACCAGCAGATGTGCCTCCTAGGAAGCTGTCTGGACCTGGTTAGTCAAAATTCCAGCAATGAAGCACCTAGCAATAAGAGTGGCCCCGGATGGGAGCAGCAAACTTCAGCACAGCTCACTGGCCAGTATTCCTGGAGGATATAGCAGTGACAGCAGCAGGGTTTTCAAGTGGCAACAATGGCAGAAGCTTCATCGAGGTCCCCTTCAGATTTGTGATGTAGATGTCCTCACTTTTCCTTTTGTAGATGTACTGTTCCATTTGGAAGTCAAGATTGGTGCCATCCAAATGGGTTCCCGCTGCAAGGAATTTGAGGATATCCTCTTCTTTCATCTGCAGGACATCAAAGGCTCTCAACATTGTGAAAGTTTCCCTTTAAGTTACTGGGGAACCCAGGAAAATGCCTTAGGGGTAGCCTGAAAGCTCATTGTGGTTTTAATTTGCATTTTCCTGTTGGCTAATGAGGTTGAGCATCTTTTCATGTGCTTATTGGCCATTCGTATATCTTCTTGGGAGAAATGTTTATTCAAATCCTTTGCCTCTTTAAAAAAATGGATTGTCTTTTTATTGTCGATTTATAAGAGTTCTTTATGTATTCTAGATACAAGTCCCTTGTAACTACATACATGGTTTGCACATATTTTCTCCCATTATGTCGATTGTCTTTTCTGTGGAAAGTGTTTTTGCATGATTTATGCAAGACCACCCCATGGGGTAGGTGTTATTGATAGGGAAATGGAAGTTTGGAGAGGAGAAGATGGAATTTAAATCCAGCTTTGAGAGACTACGAGAGAGAAAGTGAGAGAGAGCGCATGCACAAGCTAGCGAGAGGGCACGCACGCATGTGTGAGAGCATGTGCAATGGCAAGTGCGTGTGCTTCTGGCTGGGTAAATCAGGGTTGGCTTCAGCAAGGTGGCATTTGAGTTAAATCTTGAAGGATGGGTACAACTTCATTGAATAGAGATGATGGAGTGAATGGGAAGAGCATTTCCAAAGAAGAGCAGGAAGTGAACATTGAATGAATGGAACTTTCATCCCAAGAATGGCTGTGATGGGGGAGTCCCCGGGGATTTGTTGGGATGGGAGATCCTGGGACTGCCTTGGTTGGAAGACCCAGGGACTGGCCAAGATGGGGGATCCTGGGGTTGGTAGGGGTAGGGGATCTGGACGACTGGCTTGGATGGAGAGTTTAAGGGCTGGCAGGAGTGGAGGATGCCTGTGGTGTTTTGTAGTATGAGTGTGTTTGTTTGGTTGGGGGAGTGGGGAGCTGTAGACTGGCTGGGCTGGAGGGGCACAATGCTGGCTGGGATGGGAGACCCAGGGACTGACTGCCCATGATGGGATCTGGAGAGAGGTCGCCTGAAATAGGAGGTCCAGGGGTTGGCTAGGATGGGGAATCTGACTCTGGTTGGGATTGGGAGACATAGGGGATGGGGAGTACACGGGTTGCCTGGACCTCGGGACTGCCTCGGATGGAGGCTCCTGGGATGGCTTGGATGATGATCCTCGGCCTGGCGGACCCCAGGGACGTTGGAACGGGCTGGGATGGAGGGCTTCGTTAGGCTGCGTTAGGTGAGGACCCTAGACCTCCAGCAGGCTGTGACCGGGCTGGCCCCAGCCGAGAGTCGGCGCCTTGGGGCCAATCCAGCTGCGGGTGCGGGTGGCAGCCGCAGGTGGGGCGCGCGGGGGCGGGCCGGGAGGGCCAGGTGGGGGCGGGGGGCGGGGG
>VBSM01003162.1:3338340-3368778 GCA_008086735.1 Cheirogaleus medius
CTTGTTTCCTCTGACGGCTTCAGCTCCATCCTTTCCCAGAGAGGCAGGTGGGGACCAGAATGGCTGCTGGAGGCTGATACATCCTTCTGAGGGGAACTGCAGCACATTCTGGCCAGGGGGAGCAAAGATGGGGGAGCAAAGATGGAGGCCAGGCCCTTGGCTAGTTCCTCAAAGTCCACCCCCTCTCCACCCTTCAAGAAAAACAACACCCATTTAAAGAGCCCTTCTGGGAAGGGAAGTCTACAGATCTCCCCTCCGTTGTCTGGGTTCCAGCTCCTGCGCTGGAGTGTGTGTGTCTGTCTATTTGGGACACATTGGCAGTATCTCTTGGGTTGGTGAGACCTTGGCTGGGTCCACTTTTTCCATGTAGATACCATCGTGAGTTGATTGGGGTAAATTTATCAAGCTGAGAGAGTCAAGGGTGTGCAGGCTCACAGGGCTGCCCTACAGGTTCCCTTATGTCTTTTCTGTCGTATTAGAAAGAAAACCAAATTGGGAGTTAGGGGATCTGGGTTCCCCTTCCAGCTCTGCTGCAGATTGGCTTTGTGACCTTGACTGAGTCCCTTCCTCTCTCAGGCCATCAGTTCCCTGTATCTTTTTAATTGACAAGGTCTGCCTTGGATGCTCTTAAAGGACCCCTCCATCTTAGATTTGATGGTTCTGTGACTAATCTAGCCACACTGCAGAGCAAGTCTGAAGTCCTCTAGCAAATGGACAGGCTTCCCCCTCATCTCACTGCTCAGCTGGTCCTACCATGTGCCACAACCAGTGGAGTGTCTCTTGGAGGCTGGGCTGGGGGTGGGGAAGCCTTCTGCCTCAGGAAATCTGCCGGGAGACAGCTCTCTGCAACTCCCCCGTGGTGAGGCAGCAGGCTGGGGTGCTGGGTTGAGATGGCTGGGCCCCAGGAGCAGCAGCTACAGCTTGAGGGCTTGGCTGGCCACCACTGCAGTGCACCCTCAGCTGAGTTTTGGTATGGACTGCCCCTGAGTAGTCTGAGGGCAGGGGAATGGGCTCTCTTGTCTAGGCAGGGCTTCTGGGAGCCCAGTCCTGGGGCACTGACTGTGTGCAACCTCTGGGCACCACACTGGATGAAGGACATGAGTAGACCAAGGCCTACTCAGGAGAAGGCCATGGTGGGTGGAGGTAGAGTAAGACTGGATAGGACATTGTGGTCCTTAAGCCTTGCTGCAGAAGACTTTTCTAGAAGGGTCAGACCTGTGACAGAGGGAGCAGCCTCATTATTGTGTTGCTCCAGGGAGCAGAACCAGGAACAGTGGGAACATTTGAGATAAATTAGGAAGAACTTTGCAACCTGGCCATCTGGTGATGCAGTGGGCTGCCTCAAGCAAGGGGTACAGGTGGGAGCTGGCTGGACATGTCCAGCAGAGGCCAGGCGCAGGTCTGGGAGGGCTGGAGAAAGCATGATTCCTGAATTAGGTATAAAGCCCAATGAAATAACCTGAGTCTTCCCCAATTCCAGGATTCCATTACTTTCAGATTCTTCATCCTGCAGACATGGGTCTGAATTTCTTGGCTTGCCGGAAGCCCATTTGCTCTTGAGTTCTGTGCTTCTCTCATCCACGCAGACCTGCCTCTTGGTCTTCTCTCTTTTTGTGCACCTTCCAGGTTGCTTGTTGGATTTCCTTGCTTCACATTTCCTGCTGGATTAATAAAGGGGTTTAGAATTTCTCTCGTAACCATATATTAACCATTTGCACATCCATTATCACCTCTTTTGGTCGTCACAACAAGCCCTGTGCAATGAGCATTAGCAACTCTATTTTAGAGATGGGGAAACTGAGGCTCCAAGATGAAGGGACCTTGTTCAAGGTTACACTACTAGTTTCTAATGGAACTGGGGCTAGAACCCAAGTTTACCTGTCTCCAAGGCCTGTTATTTTTTCACTAGAGCTCTCCAACCCACAGGAGCTTCTTGGCCTCAGGACCTGGACTGGTACTGAGCTGGGAGAGGCCTGAGAGCCTTAGGTATCTAAAGGGTTTCAGCAGGTGGGAGAGGAGTCTGGGATAAGTGGGGAGTCGACAGGGGAGGGAAGAAGGCTTTGTCTCCCTCCTTTGCACTCTCCCTCCTGGCCAGGCTGCGGGAGGGCCTGTTGATGCAATAGCCATTGCTGCCATCACTGCTGCTGCTGCAGCGACTCCCCTGCTAGGCCTGTTCTGGGTTTGTATGGAGTGGTGGGTGAGAAGGCTGCCGCTGGAAGCGAGGGCAGGCAGGATGGGAGTTTAACAGCAGAAGCTGCAGCATTGGGGGAGGCTAGGTAGAGCGGGGCGCTCCCAGTCCCCAGGCTCCCTCTGCTGGAGGAAGAGGGGAGAGTGGTGCCTGGGCTGTGCTGAAGCTTGTTGGGGGCTGCTCTGCCTGGGGACTTTATTTGGTCCTCCCAGCAACGCTGTGCGTCTGTCACCGCAATCCACGTTTTACAGCTGAAGAAACTGAGGGCGCAGAGAAGTGAAGCCTACCAGAAGTCACACCGTTAATAAGACAGACTCCTAATCCTATGAACTTTCCCTCTACTGCATTGGACATCAGCTGTCATGTCCACCCCATCTGTATCGTCCACCCGGGATTCCCACATCCTCCTGTGCTGTCCCTTCTGGATAGGTCCTAGGATGCTGGTATCCCTTCTGCTGTGCTCTGGGTGTGGCCTCTCTAGTGCAGCATAGAGTGAGATGAGTCCTTACCTCCTTTTGGTTGCTGGTCCTCTGTATGTGAAGGTTTTGTTTGTTTGGTTTTTAGTAATTGTTGGTCCTAACTACATGCTCAGGTCTCTACTTGGGATTGTCATATCCCCTGTCACCCTCCTCCCCACCAGTGATTAGAAAAGATCTGTTTTGGTTGTTGATCTTAGCCTGGCCCCCTTGCAGTTCTGGCACCTGGAATGATTGATAGGAGTGCTAGGGGCCACCGCTGAGCTGCTCCATGCTGAAGAGAGCTGCATTTCCATGCTTTTGGCATGGGCCCAGCTCTGGCTCTGCTGTGGGCAGTGGTGGGCTAAAGCTAGTATGGTGGTAACTCTCCTCCCTCTGCCCCCACCTCCACTCATCCCACAAGCTGGCTCACGTTTGGGGGTAGCAGCTACAGGGGCAGGCCTGGTATTCTTGATAGCCAGGGTGGTACATGGTCTATGGCATGGCTGCCGGGCTGTCCTCTGTGTGCAGTGGGATGTTAGTGCGCTCCCCCGCAGGGTCTAAGGCCACTGAGAGGGAGCCAGCGAGAGAGCAAGCCCAGGGATAGGCTCTGGGGAAGTCTGTCTCCTTTGGGGTTTGCGGAGCTTTTCCCAGGGGATCTCTCTTTCTTCCCAGGAGGGCAAACCATTTATCTTCCCCCCCCCCCCCCCGGCCACTGTGTTGTGAGCATTATCTTCATGTGGGAGGAAATGATAATGTTGAGTTTAATGAGAATTAGACAAGTCTTGCTTCTCTATCTAGATCCAGGGCAAGAATGGGGTTGTTGTCATCCATAAACATTTCTTGGCTGTGCACACAAGGGCAGGAGGGGCCACCAGGCTGAAAGAAGACCATGCTCTTTGTGCTAGCAGAGCCCCCTACCCCCTGGCCAGGGAGACAGGGTTGCAGGCCCAGCTATTCCACAGAGACAGTGCTCAGGACGAAATGAGTGGCAAGGGTGGTGAAGAGTGGAGGTTCTCAGAGGAAGGAGGGATCAAGGCAGGCCAGGCCACTAGTTGAGGACCCTGGCAGCCGGTGGGGGCTGGGGGGACTTTGAGGGAGAGTGAGTGATCCCTTGGTGGATGGAGTGCTATGAGGAAGACACCAGACCAGGCTTTCCGCCTGCCCTTTCCTCATCTGTCCCACCACTGCCTATTGTGTCCTCTGAATTTGCTGGGAGCATAGTAAAGGCCTGGAGCATGGGGAAGAGGCCACACGTGTACAGAGTGAGTCTCAGCCTTCTGTGTGCCAGGCCCCACGCTATGTGGTTTTATGTAATAATAGCTAACATTTTTTTTTTTTACTGCACTTACTGTGTGCCAAGCACTATTTGTTCTAAGTGCTTTCCACATTTTCATTCAATAGTCACATGAATCCTTTTGTGTAGATATTGTTATTAACACCATTCCACAGATAAGGAAAGTGAGGCCCAGAAAGGTTGGATAAGACATCCAAGGGCCCTTAATGAATAAGTGGCAGAACTGTGTAGGAGCCAATGGAGGCTAGGGGGTTGGGGCTCCAGGGTCTGCAGCGTTCTTACCCACTCTGCTTCCTAGCTCATTTGCACAGAGCCCCTGCCAGGTGAGTGTTATTATTGTCCTCATTTTTCAGACTCAGAAATGAGGATCAGAGAAGTGCAGTAACTTGCCTGAGGTTGCACAGCAAAATGCGGCCCAGAACTGTCTGGCTCCTAAGCCTATGGTACACCACTGCCTCTTGCAGGTAGGCTTTAAAGACATCAAAGCCAGTCCTGGCTCTGGCTTCCCCCAGCAGAGCTCCCAGGACCACTGCTTTAGTTAGGCAGGCGCCCTCTCATGATCACCCCCTGAATTGTTGCCGTAGTCTCTTAATAGAGTGCCCCCCTGCTCTTGCTCTGTCAAGCCTCTGATGAGGTGCAGCCAGGCCACGTTGTGCAGTACAGCTCTAGTAGTTTCCCCTTCTCATTGGCCTGCAAACTCCTCCACCTGCCATGCATGGTCCTCTTAGGATCTGCTGCCAACTTACCTTTCTCCTCTCATCTTTTTTTTTTTTGAGACAGAGTCTCACTCTGTTGCCCTGGCTAGAGTGCCGTGGCATCAGCCTAGCTCACAGCAACCTCAAACTCCTGGGCCCAAGCGATCCTTCTGCCTCAGCCTCCTGAGTAGCTGGGACTACAGGCATGCACCACCATGCCCGGCTAGTTTTTTCTATATATTTTAGTTGGCCAATTAATTTCTTTCTATTTTTAGTAGAGACGGGGTGTCACTCTTGCTCAGGCTGGTTTCGAACTCTTGACCTTGAGCAATCCACCTGCCTCGGCCTCCCAGAGTGCTAGGATTACAGGCGTGAGCCACCATGCCTTGCCTCTCCTCTCATCTTTTTACAGCCCTTTCACAGGCCATGCTCCAGCCAGACTGACCTGTGTGCCCCTGTTGTTAGCCCACTCTGGCCTTCCCACAGCCTCTAGGTCTTTGCCCATGCTGTTCCCTTCTCCGGGGCTGCTGTGTCCAGGTCCCAGGCTGGACTCAGCTGTCACCTCTCCTGTGTTTGTTCTCTGGTGTCTCTTGATGCTCCGTCTATCCCTGTCCCTCGCAATGAGCACTCTGCTCCTTTTTATACTTTCGTGGGTATTTACATCTTGTATCCCCTCCACTAGACTGAGATCCTCTTCAGATTCAGATTTAACCGACATATTTTGTGTGTGTGTTGTGTGTCAGGCCCTATGCTGGGTGCTGTGGGCACGAGTACAGGAGCTGCTTAGTAAATGTTGAATAGACAAATGAATGTCTGAGTAAGTCATGGTGAACTAATGGCCACTGGGCCCAGCTTTTTTTCTTCTAGAACTCCTGTAGTGAGAAATGCCAACTACAGGATTCTCTTGGCCTTTCTGTGGCTTTTTCCTCACACTCCCTTGAGACATTTTGGCCTTTGCTCTTTCTGCTCCTCACACTCTCTAGTCTCCCAGTTCGTAGGATGTCAGGGTAGCAGAATTGGATGAGACTGTGGAGACATTTAGCCCAATCTGCTCATCGTTATATCTCCCTACCATGGCATGGCCACGTCAGGCCATGGTCTTGACCCTTGATGCAAAAGCTTCTGTTCCAAAAGGAGCAAAGTGGCCTGCATAGGACTTGTGTGCAGTTCGTTCACCCAGCCCAGTGGGAAGTTGTTTATTTATCCACTAAATCTTTCTTCTGCTCAGACCCTGGGCCGCGCACAGCATCTTGGAGTTGAAATAAGTCTTGACCCTTGTGGTTCATTCCCTGCTGTATTCCTCGGCAGAGTCATGAACATTGGTCAAGAGGAAGAATGATGAATACATACATGACTTCCTCTTTTGGGGGAGCTCGTTTAGGGCAAGATAATTTGCTAGTTACTCTAACTTCCTCGTGGTATTTGGTTTCTCCCCCAAGCCTACACGTTGAAAGCCTTTATACTGAGGGGCCCATTCCACAGTGCTTAGTAGCTGAAGCTCTACGGGACCTTAGCATTCAGAGAAAGGGTGGTGCTGTGGAAGGATGATTTTGTGTGATGCTAGGCAAGTCACTTCACTTTCAGAGCCTCAGTTTTCTCAAGTAGGAAATGGAGATTAAATCTTTTCTGATATGTGAGATTCATGTTGCCCCTCACAAATATGTATCAGAAACTTTCCTAGCTGCCTGGCATATCCATCAGGGTCCTGATCAGTATGGAAAGTTGAGGGCCAAGGATGGAAAATATTAGTAGATAAAACTGCTCTGCCCCCTAGAGGCAGAGCGTAGCAAACAAAACAACAATGTGAGAACAGAGGCATAGCATTTTTTTCAAAACAAAGATGACAAGCCAGAGCTACATGGCTGACTAGGATTATTACTCTAACATTCAGATGTAAATTTATCACCCGATGGGGACCATTTCAATAATACCAAGTGTTAAAGGGGTAATATCATTGCATATCCAGGCCTTGTGATTTCCTGCTGGTTTCCAGGATACAGCATGCTGCATTCACCTGAATAAAAACAGTATTTTCTTTCATATAACCACTTCAGAATTATTGTCATTATATCCATGATGAAAAGTACCTAAATATGTCGTTACCCCCAATTTTTGTACAAAACTGGGAGGCATCTCACACAACTGTGTATCTGATATACTAGCCAGTTCCTATGATTGTTGTGAAAATTAAGGAAGATGACATAGATGATGCGCTTCGCACACAGTATGTGTTTACTCAGTGGTGGGCGTTATTATTACTAATAACTTTGTAAAGCTCTATGCTGTGGGAGGGCAGAAGGGAGAGGTCATGTGTGGGAGCTCACTATATTTATCAGAGAGAGGTCAGTCCAGTGACTATTGTGTCCTTATTGTGTGCCATGCCTTGTGCCATCACAGGCAGATGGTTCTGTGATTAGTATTATACAGTTCTAGCTTCAGGGCGTTCACAGTTGGGTGGAGAAGATGGTCATGAAAACAGATGATTGCAGTATAGTGTCCAGTGTGCTATGCTAGAGAGGAGCACAGGGGGCTGTGGGTGCCAAAATGAGGGACATCTACCCAGACCATCCAGGAAGGCTTCCTGGAGGAGGTGATATCTGAGCTGAGGCTTGGAGAATGGACAGCATGTAAGTTAGTGGGAATTGGGGGCAAAAGGAAGAGTAAGGCACAGAGTTAGGGAACCAGCAGGATATGTGAAGGGGGCACTTTTATCAATTCACTACAAACTAGAGCACAGACTGGGAGGCAGGAAGTGTCAGGAGAGGAGTCTGGAGTGTTGGCCAGCCTAGATCATGAAGGCACTTGACTAGCAACATCAGGATATTTATGCTATTGGGAATTGGAAGCCAACATAGGGTTTTAAGCTGAGGGGGAGAGGTGCCTATTATATAGTACACGGGGGCATGTTGAGAGCCACGTTTTGGAAAGATCTTTCTAGAGGGTAGTTTGGAAGATAGATTGGAGGGCATCCAGTGAGGAGGCTGGTGCAGCAGTCTGGATGAGAGGCAAGAAGGCCTGTGCTTGGGTAGTGGGAGTAGAGATAACCTATGGGGGAAAAAGGATGATGACAACACACGGACAAATGCCATGACAAAGGGGAGCACAGTCTACTGCAGGAGCTCAGAGGAGCAGCACCTGGTCATGACCAGTAGGGTTTTAATAATACCAGCATAAAAGTCAAGAAACTTTGAGCTGGAAGGACCTTGAAAAATCATCCAACTGAAGGTGTTCATTTTACAGATGAGAAGACCAAAGTTCAGAGAGAGAAAGGACTTGTATAAGGCCACTCAAGGTGTGAGCAGAAGAGAGAGCTCTGATTAGAAGAGTCACTCTAGTATTAAATGCCAGTGTTCAACGCATCCTTCCTTAAATGTGCTAATTCCTGCCTTGAAATCCTGTGAAGGTTGTAGGGATTATTATCTTTTATGTCCTGCAGATGAGAAAACCGGGGCTCAAAAGGAGGCTAGGTGAGTTTTGGGGCAGGAAGTGATGAAGAAGAGGCATTGCCTAAAGGGCTCTTGCTTCAATGGCAGACAGACCTGCTTCTCTGTTCCAGTCCCTCTGAAATCAAATCTGCTAGATTCATAGCTGTGGAGTGAACCCAGGGTTCTCTTTCTCCACCCAGCCCAGGCCCGGCCTTCTTTCTGCTGGTTTCTGCCTTAGATGCCCCGTTTACTATAACACAGGCAGCTCAGAGGCATTTTCTGGCCTGACAGCCAGGCCTGTCATCCCCTTTTCTGTTTTCATGGAAGAGGATGGGCCTGTGCCTGTCATTACTACATCCCCATTGCCTTGGGCAGGGCATCTCTGGCCTGGGTGTCTCTGTTTTGAGGCGCCATGGTATGATATACATATTATGAGCTTTGCAGACAGACAGACCTGAGTTTGAGTCTAGGCTCTGTCCCAATCCATGGGATGATCTCAGCTAGGTCATTTTACCTTTTTTGAGCTTTAGTTTCCTCATCTGTAAAATGGGATAACAATGCTTATCTCTCAAAAGTAAACAAGATAATTTGAATGGCATTCTCTGATACTTATAGGTGCTCAATAAACAGTCATTTTTCTTCTCTTTCATGAAACCTCTCATGGACAATGACTTGAAGAATTCAGTGCTAGGCAAAGCTTTGCACTGAATATAACTCTGAAAACTGGTATATTTCCTCCTTCCTAATATGAGGCTATCATGGTTCATTGTATCTTCCTTTTTATCTCAGCCACCAGTTAATTTGAAGTACAGCTCTGGCATCTTTGTTGATCTCTTTTTCTGAGTTCTTATTTTTGAGTTCAATTTCTATTCTGTGTTCTTGGAGTAAGCAGCCTGAAATCCTTTGTGACTCAGGCAGGTATAAATAACTAATGGGTGTAAATAGTTGAATGAATGGAAGGCTGGAGAGGCTGGACTAGTGTTGGTGGGATTCAAGGAGGACCAGAGGGTGGTGCAGGCTGAGGCAGCTGTAAGGTATCTGTGTGGATGGCTGTGGGGAGCCAAGGGTTTAGTGAGGAGGGCCTAGCCCTTCATCCACCTCTCTTGCTCCTGCTTTTGAAAGAAGGGTAGATTGGAGAACAGGACCACATGTCACCCAGAATCATCAGCCTCTCCATTTTGTATGTATAATGAATGTGGGAGATAGAGGTCCAAAGAAAGAGAAGGGACTTGTTTTGAGAAATTAGATCAAAGCAATACGTATATACAATTTTTAAAAGATAAAGGGTATGCAAGGACTGGTGTAGTAAAAAGCCAAAGTCTCCCAGCCCCCCACATCCCACACCCCAGAGACAACCACTTTTATCGTTTAGTTTTTCTGGTGGTAACTTCCTATCTCTAAATAACATACTTCAACAATTATATCTTCATTTATCAACTACTTAAACATTATCTCTTGACTTCTTCTTACTATAATAAAATAATTTAGCTTATTTATAACAACTAACTCTTTCTCTCTTCTCCTCCCAGATTTTGATAGTTTTTTATTACCATTTTTGGTCTGTTCTGTTAATTACCTTGGTAACTTTATTAAATTCTACTTTAAACTCTGATTTCTTATTCCCTCAATTGTCCACAGCATCTCTTGACCAGTCACGATGGAAGACATAGTTATTAGTCCCTATTCTTACTTCCTTCTCTTCTCTCTGTCCTCCCAGTCTCTGTGTTCTGTACTCGTGTGTCCAGCAAGGTTGATTACATTCACATTCTGTTCTGTAGAAATAATTAGGTCTTCAGTGCTTTATCTAGAGAAATTGATTATAAAATTTGGCTGCCAATACACTGGGTTTATGTGATTATGACTGTGTCACTGTTATTCATTGCAAGGCCAAATAGTGTACTATAATTGCACCTCATTTCCTACAGTTCCAGTGTCACAATCTTTGTACTCCCAGGAGAATGTCCCTAGCATCAAAGTCAAGTAAATTTTCCTTTACTCTCTCCCAATTGCTCAAAACTATACCACCTATTACTTTGTTTTATATTTGGACCAGGACTTCTTTCCTTTTCCTTCTGCTTTTATTTATTTATTTAATTTACTTACTTATTTACTTTCTTACTGTTGTGTGGAGTTTTTTGAAACCGTAGGATAAATCATAGCACATCTTCTGGGGATATCATTTTCCTTGGAGGTTTTTTTTAGGAGATTTTTTTAAAACTTCATGCTGAAATATAATATGAATACAGAAAAGTGTTCATATCAGAAATGATCTGACTCTCACATACGGTATCGTCTGTTTTTACAAACCAAACACCTGTGTAACCAGCACTCAGATCAAGGTCTATTTTTCATTCACTTTACCTGGTACTCAGGGATCCCTTTCAGTCTGAGGGACTGTGTCTCTTCTTACAGTAGTTCTTTGATAGTTTCCCTCCCTTCATTTTCTCTGTTTATCTCTTTCGGGAATGTCTGTTAGTTGCATGTTGAACTTCTTGGGTTGATCCTCTAGGCCGCTTACCTTTTCTCTCATGTTGTCTATGTTGTAGTGTATGAATGAGTTAATAGAAAGTCTGACTGAGATGTCTGTGTATCCAGGCTTGCTTGTCCACTTGCTGGTTTTATTTTGGTGAGCCAGCAGGGAGCGGGTTGTTATAATGGGTGCCCCCCCAAATGCCAGAATAGAAAGCACTTTATTTGGGGAGCACTAACATGCCACTAGGTACCCTAATTGATCCTGGATAGTTTAATTCCTTTAACAAGCAGCCTCTTATATTTTGCCTAGGGGTGAATGCCAGGCAGCCTGTGTTCTGGATCCAGAGGCTAGGGGTGCAGGGAAGGATTTCATATACTTACCTTCAGCTTATCCCCCTGTATTCAGCCCCCTGATGATTCCTCCTTCCCTCCCTTGTGGCTACCGTCTCCAAGTCTGGAGTCTGTCTAAGCCTCTGCTGGCCGGACTGGTGCCCTGCTCAGCTGTAACCACCCCCTAAGTGGTGTGGATCTCCCTCAACTGCCAACACTCTTCTCTTTGTTTTTTGCTTCCAGAAATTTGTTGAAATCTCTCACTCACTGATATTACCGTCTGCCATCCTTTTTCCTGTTATGAGTTCCTTATTTTATTCCTTCCCTTGCATTTTGGTGGGGCCCTGGGAGAGGAAATAAATATTTATATTCTTAAGGTACAAACTAAGGTGAAAGCTACTTTGAAAAACAGTTGTTTTATTTTCTCAATCCTGATTGAAACTGGAAACTATTAATTAGTAAACCCCCAGCTAACCAAGCCTGGATGACCTCATTTTGGCCTCTGTTACCTCTGGCCCCAGCCCCCATCATGAGCATTCCTCTAGCAGCCTCCAGAGTGCCCCTTTCCTCAACCTCTGCCACTTAGACCATGGAGTCAAGTGAGCCCTCAGCTGAGGAACCGGACACCTGGGTTCTGACTCCAGCCCTGTCGCTGCCTCCTTGTGGGCCCCCAGGCCAGCCCCTCCACCTCTCTGGGTGCCCTCTCTGTGACTCGAGAGGCTCTTGGTCTGCTGTGAGCTGGGCTTTGCCAGGATTGGCTGGGTGCTTGGAGAGCAGCCCGGCCTCTTTGCTCAGGCAGTGGGAGCAGGTGGGCCAGAGATGGTCCCCAAGCACACAGGAGGGGGCTTAAAGGCTGAGCTGAGGGTTCTGCAACGGCACGCTGCGCTAGCTGCGAACTCTTCCGCCCACTCTCTTTCCCATCTTGGCTGAACCTCTATCCTCTGCCTCCAGCAGAGGGAAGAAAGAAGGGAGGGCTGGATAGCCAGATTTTTTCATTTTTTTTTTTGCTCGCACGCGCTCTCTCTCTCTCTCTCTCATTGTAGTACCAAGCTGACGATCTGGGCTGCAATACCAGTGTCTAACCCTACTTTCTTTTTTCGGTGTTCCCCCTTTCCTTGCCGTCCTTGAATGATTGTTTCTTCTAGAAGCACTACCCAATTGTTCATGGGCCTGGGGGTAGGGGAGTGGAGGGGGCTTGGGCTGTACCGTGTGGAGGAGAGACAGGAGACAGGTGAGGTGGAGAGGCCAAGCTCACAGGCTGGGGTAGGAGAGGAAGTGCCAGTTGGCCCTGGGTTGACAGAAAGGAGCAGCAGCTGTAGCAGTTAAAAGCATTGTTTTTGGAATCAGACAAACCCGGATTTGAATCTTGGCTCTGCTAATTAGCTGTGTGACTCTGGGTAAATCACATTGCTCCTGTGAGCCTCAGTTTCCGGATCTATACAGTGAGAGGAACGACCTTGCACAGCTGTTACAAAGATAACACAAGTCCTGGATCATTGTAGGTGCACACTGAGTCGTAACTTCATGATTATTTGTGTTATTATAAGGCAGAATACACTGAGGACCAAATAAAGCCTGCTTATTATCTTTATTTTGATTATATAATATATAATATTTCTTTATGTTTGAAAGGAGCATGAGGTTAAGGAAGGCATTCGCTAAGGAGGCAGCTTTTGACCTCATCACTCTTTGGGTCAAGCCTCCCAGGGGCTCCCCAGCAATTACAGGATGAAGTTCACACTATGCTGCCTATTGTTCAAGGCTCTCTTTCTTCTCTTCAAAATATAAATGTGAACGGATACTTGCCTCTTTATTTCCTGAAAAAGACATTCTAAAAGTGATAGACAAATATTTCATTTGAACTACACAGAAGTCTTTGTCATCCTCATCATCATCCTTATCATCCCAGAACTTGTTCAGTGAGTTGTGGTAAACAAGGATGACAAGAAGAATAATCACTGGCAAAAGGGTAGCCAGCTGCCAAAACTATCATGGCCTTTATTTTGCATCCTTGCCGCCATCTTTGCCTTCAATACTGTTCGGATCCATTGTTGAAAGCAGTTCCACTGTGCAGTGAACTTTCTGATTTGTCATGTGGTTCATCTAGCTTGTTCTTCTCTTTTAACAATCTTCATGGGATTTTCTTGCCAGTCACCATTACCTCATCTACTTGTCTTCTATACGCTTTTTGTCATTTCTAGGTCTGATACTTGGATCAGATGGGCCACTTGAAAAGGAGTCCTCCTCTCCACCTGAAAAATCTTTCAAAAGGTTTTTACTTTCACTTTTCACATTGTAACGATTGAGGTGGCACTTGAATTTGGGAGGCATCTTTACCTCTTCCTAGTGCTTTTCCACTTCCTGGCTATCACAAGTAGATCTTCATGCCACTTGTGGTGTAGGAAAGCTCTTGCATGCTCCTTTAGGTAAGACTGCAGTCCCACTCATGCCTCTGTTCCCTTCCTAACCCTGCACTCAAGAGTTCCCTAAGCATATTCGGCTTCTTGATGGTTCCGTGCCTTTATGCTGGCTGTTACTGTGGCAGCCAGAATGTCTACGTGGCAGATAACTACTTGACTTCTGAAGAACATCTTCTGTGTACCTCACACTGTTCCCGGCACTTGGAAACAGTGAACAAAACAGACAAATCTTCTGTCCCATGGGGCTGACATTCTAGTGTGTGTATGCCTGGGGTGGGGACAGAAAAGAAACAAATAAACACAAAGATACATAATATATCTAATATATGTCTAACCTTGGTAAGTATTATAGGGAAAAATAAAGCTGGGTGGGACATGGGACTTGCAGAAGGCCCAGTCAACTCAACCATAGCCAATATTTGCACAGCCATTATTAAGTAGTCTTTTCTCATTTAAGTATTTTCCAGCATTATCACATTCTTTATAACCATAATCCTCCCAACCACCTTATCATATTAGTGCTGTTATTATCTCCATTATATTGGTGAGGAAACTGAAACTTAAAGATGTAAATCACATAGCTAGGAGGGGCAGAACTGGGATTCAAACCCAGACCTGGCTGACACAAAGCCTGTGCTCATAACTACTTTGTTATTCTGCAAACCTCACCACAATTCTCTGGCATCAGAATTATTATACCTATTTTATAGTTGGAGAAGCTGAATTCAGAGAGGAGAATGAACTCATCCATGGTTGCCCAGCAAATGAATGGATTTGAATGCAGATTTGTCAAGACTAGGCCCTTCTACAAACCCTGCCTAAGGATCTATAGACTTGCCTACCTCTACATTTTCAGGGTCCAGGCAAGGTGCCAGTTGAAGCCCTTGGCCCTCTCCTCTTCTCTTCCCACCTATAGTTCATATGGAACCTTGAGATTGTACAGATACCCCAGCCCACTTCTCCAAACCCTGTCTATCTCCCCTTCCTCTCTGGGCACCCCTTGGACCTAGCAGATGGACCTGGATCATAAGACCACACAATTCCTGAAAGTAAGCTCAAGAAATCTGGACAAGAAATTCTGGGGTCCTGGGTACCTGGAGTGTAGTCTAGAGGGGATAGGGCCAAAGATCCTGATGAGCATGGCTCCTTGGCCCCACAGACCCTTTGCCTCATGGGGAGGGGCCCCTAAAGTGTGGGGCTCAGTGTAGGGGCCTCTGTTTCCTAGTACAGCCCATGATATTGCGATTTGTGATATGCTGGGCTCCAAAATCTTCCTCTTTTGGCTTCCTGAGCTAGGTCCTACTTTGCAGTGAAGGGGTCAGGACATGTTCCATGGACCTTTGGGGTATCTGGCCAGTGAAGAATGGAGCCTTCCCAGCAAATCCCACTGGATATGCACACAGATTCTTAGGGCCCACTTCACAGTATTTTGTTCATGGCACTCTTAGGATACTTATCATAATTTCTTAGTAGCTTTTTAAAAGTTATATGTTTAATGCATTCTTTCATTAGAAAATTTAGAAAAACTTGGAAAAGTAGAGGAGAGAAACATTACACATAACACGTAGAGGCAGCCACTCGAAGCATTTGGTGTATTTCCTTCGTTCTCTGAATTTTTTTCATGCTGTTGAAAAGATTTTTTTTGTGTGTGTGTAAAATGATTTTTATTTATTTATTTATTTATTTCAGCATATTATGGGGGTACAAATATTACGGTTATGTATATTGCCCATGCCCCCCTCCCCCCTCGAGGCAGAGCCTCAAGCATGACCATCCCCCAAATGTTGCACATCTCACTCAATATGTTTGTATATACCCATCCCCTCCCACCTGTTGAAAAGATTTTACACCTGCAATTTTTTCTTGCTTTTTTAATTTGAGCATTTCCCCATGTAATTGCATATTCTTCATAACCATCATTTTTAGTGGCAGCTAATGTACCATGATGGAGCTAAACATCCTCTAAATTTAGGGTGTAGAAGCTGGGCCCATTTTTTTCATTGGTTTAAATCATGCTGCAGTGGACACCCTTGCACATGCAGCTTTAAGGGAACTTACAGCTTTTAGGGAACTGATCTTATGTAGGAGCAATTGTATTCAGCTTATTTCCCTTTCTAGATGGGTTCCCTCTGGCTAGGTCTGATTCTGATTCATGCTTGTAGTCATTCATTTGTTTATTCCTTCTGTCACATATTTACTCTGTATCTCTGGAAAACAGACCCTGAGAGCTGGGGGGTCCAGGCAGGAATGAGACACAGCCCCAGACTGCCAGGAGCTTAGTCTATTAGGAGAATCAGGCATGGAAATGGACAATTTGACAACAATCTGATCAAGGCTGTGGTGGAGGCAAGAGAAGGATACTGTGGGAGACCAGAGAAGGGGCCCCTAACCCAGGCTAGGAACATGAAGATAAGCTTCCTGGAGGAAGTGGAGCCTAGATGAATCATGGAGAATGAATAGGAGTTGGCTGGAATAAGAAGGGGTGCTTCCTATTAGCATAATGAGTCGAATAAACTTATTTCTCTCTGTTGTTTTCCCAAACCCCACTAAAATATGAACAAAGGAATGAAAAGGTAGAAACACATAAGGTCTGGGATGCTGGCCAGAAGTAAACTATTCCACTTAGAGAATCCCGGCAATGCTCAGGATTCAAAGGTACTGTGGACCTCAGAAGGCAGGGTGAGGTATGGATCTGAAAACAGGGGCATGTTGAGAGTCTTTTCCTCTTGGCCCTTTCCCAACGCTATCCAGTCAGTGACTTTCCTTACCCCTGACCCTCTGCCCTATCCCTATAGATGGAGGTTGATTCTTTGGAGAAATCGGAGTTAAGAGGCTTTGGACTTGAGGACACCAAGCACAGTGGAGCATGGGGTGAAACAAGGCTATGGGTAAAGGGATCTGCAACCTAAAGGAGTGAGACTCCAGCCTCCTGCCACCTAAAACGGTGGGACTCCAGCCTCCTTCCACTCCCCCACTTCCAGGACACCAAAGTCAGGTGTACACAAGAGATCAAAGGATTCCTCTCTGGGGAAACTGAAAGGCCCCAGAAAAAGAGGCCTCCAAAAGACAACATTTGGGAGTCTTCCAACAAAACAATATGCTTTCAGCCCAATAACTTGATATTGATGAAGCCCATCACCTGGCAAGTGCTTCCAGGCAGCTTGGTAGAGTCATGGAAACCAACAGCCAAGGATCTCCAGCTAAGGACCCTGGAAGGCAGACTGAAAAAGCAAACAAATAAAGAAACATGAGAAAGGAATTTGGAAGGAGCAGAGGTAATGAAGGAAGGAGAAGAAACCTGGGAAATTAAAAATAGTGAGAACCAAAATAAAAATTTCAGCAGAAGGATTGGAAAATAAAAGATGAAGAGATATCCTAGGAAGCAAAATAACAAGACAAGGCGAGTGACAACAGAAGAGAGAGAGAAAATTGGAGGATCAGTTGAGGAACTCTGACATCTAACAATAGGGGTTCCAGAAATAGAGAATGGAGCAAACAGCAGGAAGGAAATTATCAAAGACATAATGTAAGAATATTTCTTAGAACTGAAAGAATGAAAATTCCCGCTGAGTACCCAGCAAGCAAAATGATAAAAAGACCCACTCCAAGATATGCCAGTGTGACATTTCAGAATACTAGGCATTAAAGAGAAGATCCTAAGAGTTTCTGGAGAAAAAACACATCTTATACAAAGGATCGAGAAAAGGAATGGCATTGGACTTCTCAACAGCAACGCCAGAAGCTAGGAGATGATGGAGCAGTGTTGTCAATATTCCGAGGGCAAAGGATTTCCAACTTAGAGGCCTATACTCAGCTGAATTATCAATCTAAAGTGAGAGTATTCAGTTCTAGAAACTGGAAAGTCCAAAAAAAATATGAACAAACAAAAAAGAGTGAGAGTATAATAACAATATTTTCAGACATGTAAGGTCTAAAGGTTTTATGTCCTATGCCTCCTTTCTCAGGAAGCACTGGAGAATGTGCTCCAGCAAAATGCAGACAGAAACTCAGAAAAAAAGCCATGGAATCTAGGAAACAGTACACCCAACACAGAAGAGAGGTGAAGGGGATCCCCGGGTAATGGAGAAGAGAGGTCTCAGGGCAATACCTGAGCAGACTTGGAGAGCAGCCAGTCTAGATTGTAGCAGGAGGACGGATGTTTCTAAGGAAAAAAAATAATCCGATGGATTACCTGATGTGTGAAAACATTGAGAGGAGAATTGCATTTCTGACAGTTTGGGGAGACTTGACCATTTGTATGAAGAAAACTAAGCCAATAAAAAATTCATGGACAGTAATCAATACTGGAGAAAATCAAAAGTTGTATGGGAAAGGAGGTTGTCATCATAGTATATGATATGATTTATCCATTATTAGTATCCATGCAGTCATAATAATGTTGATTTATCACCAATGTTGATTTAAC
Source organism: Cheirogaleus medius (assembly GCA_008086735.1). Classification (NCBI taxonomy): domain Eukaryota; kingdom Metazoa; phylum Chordata; class Mammalia; order Primates; family Cheirogaleidae; genus Cheirogaleus; species Cheirogaleus medius. Next base: position 3,356,049 of record VBSM01003162.1, read on the forward strand.
CCAAACTTTGTGGTATATCTCTAATGCTGGAATGAGAGGAGGGCATGTGTGTACCTGCAGGGCACTGGAGTGAATAGAAGTAGTCACCACACAGTCATGCGTGTAAAACAGTGTTTAAAGACATACGTGAGGGTAGCAGTGTGTGTAAGAGAGCTGTATTCTCTTACTGCGTAGTAGGAATTTAGGACATAACATATAAAACTAAAAAGAAAAACAAATTAAGAAACAGAAGGATGCCTGTGTTCTTTAGAAGTGAGGAAGAAAATACTGAAAAAGCAGTTAAAAGAGTTGAACAGGAGTTGCCTTTGAAAGTGGGAGTTGGGAGCAAGGAGGGGTAAAGCAGGGAATTTGGGTTTTTTTATTTTTTAGTTTTTTTGTTTTTTGGGGTTTTTTTTGAGACAGAGTCTCACTCTGTTGCCTGGGCTAGAGTGCCGTGGCGTCAGCCTAGCTCACAGCAACCTCAAACTCTTGGGCTCAAGCAATCCTCCTGCCTCAGCCTCCCGAGTAGCTGGGACTACAGGCATGCACCACCATGCCTGGCTAATTTTTTCTTTCTATTTTTAGTTGGCCAATTAATTTCTTTCTATTTTTAGTAGAGACGGGGTCTTGCTCTTGTTCAGGCTGGTTTCGAACTCCTGACCTTGAGCGATCCACCTGCCTCGGCCTCCCAGAGTGCTAGGATTACAGGTGTGAGCCACGGTGCCCGGCTTGTTTTTTGTTATTAGTAATCCCTGCGGTGCGATGTAACTTGAAAATCTATAGGCATGTATGACTGGTAAAAAATAATACTAAAAAAGGACACAAAAGACAATGTCAAAAATGGATCAGCCATGTGAACATATACTTAAAAAATAAGACAGTCAACTCAGAAAAAGGTAACTAAAAGAGTTGAAAGGAGACCATAGTTTTTGTTAAGATCCTTTTACAATTTTACTTTTTAAACCATGTTCATGTATTACTTTAATAAAATTAAAAATCATTTAAAAAACATAAAGAGGGGCAAGTATGTTTCAGAGGTAGCAACCAACAGATGTGCTCAAAAGGCAGGTGGAAGGGGGAGTGAGATTTAGAGCTTTGGAGAGGTTGGGCTTGATCAGTAGGGAGGTCAGTGGGGAAAATGTAGAATGTTCAAAGCAGGAGAACCACGTCAACTGATTTGTGCTTTAGAATGTTCCTGTAGCAGTCTGTGTGAGAAAGGAGTTGTCCATTGAAGATACTTGCAGTCAAACAAGGTGATGTTACAGAGAAAAGTTGCCTGGCTGTCCCAGGGCTGGCTCTCAGCTTTTGGAGAGACCTGTATGATTCCTGGGCCAGGCTACCTGCCTGTTTTTCCTTAGGACACTCTGTGGAGGAGCCCTGTTCACAACTGCCCCTTCAAGTCTCATTTTTTTAAAAATCTACTTCCACTGGTGTCCAACCTCCTAGATTCTGTTAGACACATGATCTTTTAGACATGCTCCTCAAATCCTGGCTTGAGGGCTAGTCTCTCTCATTCAGGTGACTCTGTACGTCTTATTTGCAATGCATTTGTGTTTCTTTAATTAGTTTAGCTTTCAGAGGCCAGCCTTGTTTATCTAATTCTAAGTTATTGGGGAGAGGCACCATACTCCCCCAGTTACTGCTTACAGATAGCTTGGAGGACCCAAACAAGAGGCAGGGAATTCAGTGAGGAGGCAAGGACAGAAACTCCAACAAGGCGACTCTAGGGCCTCCGTTCTTTTCAGTCATTCTGCTCTGTTATCCCCATAAGTCCCCAAAAGGTTCAGGAACTTTCGATATTTTGCCATTTATCCTCCCATCTTCCAGATTGCCCCTTGTATCTGGAAGTAGCAGCATCAAAATCCTTGATCAGATTACATGCTCAAGTTTTTGGTTCAGAAAATATGTTCACTATACTCATAGGCTTTAATACGTTACTGGTTATTGAGCGTCACTGCTGAGGATGGGAATTGGCATATCCAAGCCTTTTGAGAATCCTGGGGTTCTAAGTGGCCTTTCATTAAGAGAGGGAGTAGCAGGAGAATCCATCTCTACTGACATGGATTGACAAAGTGGGATGTGGTCTCTGGGTCTTTGCTTCTCCATGTAGATAGCAGGATCTAGATAAAAGAAAAACTTTAGGGTTCTGAAGGAATGAAATATTTTAAGGCCTGAAGATTGCTTGGAACTCAACTAACATAGCCCCATCATTTTACAGGTGAAGAACCAAGGTCCAGAGGGAAGTGACTTTTCCAAGTTTACACTGCCAGTTAGGGAATGAGCCATAACAGAACTCAGCATTCTTTCTGTCAGTCTCTACTACCTCCCTAAAGAGTGGTGACCTAGCTTCATGAAGTGGGAGGCAGATTGAACATTGGGCATGGCATGAGAAAGGAAGAGGTGAGGTAGACAGCAGAGCAGTGATAATAATTGTTGACTATATAAAATTAATAATATGCTAACTACATAAAGGGTGAAAGACCCCTGAGGTGAGCTGCACCCCCACATTGAGGGTCTTATGATGCTGTGTACCCTCAAACTAGTAAGAGTCAGTCTGCAGTGAGAATTGGCTGATTCACTCTGCAGTTGACTTGGAGCTCTTTTGCTCTGCTTTGCTGCCATCTTGAGGACTGTAACATCATATGGAAATACTTTTGGAGCAGAAGTACATCTATTGTAGTCTCTCAGAAGAAAGAGCACTGGAGAGGAAGGGTCTATCAGTGCCTCTCTGGCTTCATATTGGGGAATGAAGATGAGGGAACTTACCCTAACTGTGCATATGTGCCCAGCACTGAGCTTCTGGTACAGTGGAGTGTGGTAGTAAGAGCACAAGCCTTGGGGTTCACTCTAAGCTCCCCTACTTGTGTCACCTTGGGCAAGTCATTGCAAGCTCTCTGAGTTTCAGTTTCATCATTTTCACATTGGATGAATAACCCCCAGTATGCAGGATCAAAGGAGATAATGTACGAAAAGAGCTTAACACCATGTCTGGTACATAGTATGTGGTCAATGATAGTTCACAATGATGATGGAGGTGATTATATATGTTGTTTAAATCCTAAAGTAGACTGGGGCAGGTTGCCAGTCCGTGAACTCTGTGAGGGGTTATATTCCCAGATCAGGCCCTGGTATACAGTAGATAATAAATGTGTGCTGGGTTTGGGGGTAGGTGAGTGGCGAGGAAACCAGACTGCCTAGGGCAGAGGGTGGGTGTTAGAGAGACAGGCTGGGGGGCTTGGCTACAGTTCTGTAGGCAGCTGGGGAGTCACTAAAGTCAAGCCCCTCAGATCTAGTACATGAATGAGAACAATTGGGCCGGGCCTCAGAAGCAATCTTGTTGCTGCAGAGGGAGATGGGAAGTTTGAATAAATGTGATAAGGTGCTCTGTGGCCCTGGTCCTCTGTTCCTTCAGGGAGCCGAGAAGACTAAAGGTCGGTACCACTGTCATCAGCTGAGCATGTAGCATGTGCCAGGCAGTGTGCTAGACCAAGCCTCACAGCCACCCCGTAGAGGGAGGGATTCTTGCCACCGCCCACCTCCATGCCCCATTTTACAAGTGAAAACACTGAGGCTGACACAGCAAGTGCCTTCCACAGGGTTACCTGGCGAGTAAGTGGTGGAACTGGGAGTGCTGTGCCCATCACTGGCTGAGCTCCAACACCCTGATTGCCTGCCTGCCCGCCCTACCTCTTACGAGGCCCACCTCCCCTCACTGTGTGGCCCTCTGTCATTTGGCACTTAGCGTAGATGGACGCTCTCCTCACTAAAGTCATGTATTGGCTCTCTCAGCTGAGGACAGAGCCTGGGACGTGTTCATCTTTATCTTCTTTGTAGCCCAACATGGGAGAGGGCAGAAGGCCTGGGGTGAAGAGGGAGGAAGACAAACACTTCCAAGTTCCCTGGTCCTCCTTCCTCCCCTTCCCTGCCCCCAGGGAAGGACGGCTGCTTCACTGTCCTAACCTTCTCTCTCCCCTGTGTGCGCGCACACACGCACGCATGCACACATGGGTACGCACACGCATGTGCTTGCACACTCCTCAAGCTCTTCTTGGGAAGGAGTAGCTGGTGGGGAGGGAGGAGGGGCGTGGTTCAGATTTCAGAGTTCCCTCAGAGTTGTCCTCGCTCTTCCTTGGCCTCTGAGGGGCCTCACAATGAGAAAGGCAGACCAGTGTAGTAGAAAGGAGTCTGGCAGCTGACTCATTTACCCTCTCAGCCTCATTCTCTTCATCTGGAAAATAAGCAGGTTGGACCAGGCAATTGGCAAAGCCTCTTCTATGGTGTTAATAATACCTGGTATTTGTCTGCTGGGTTCCAGAGGGCTTAATCATCCCAACATCACTGTGAGGATTGGCCTCATGTTACAAATTTGCAGACTGAGGCTCAGACTCAGAGGGTTGAAGTGACCTACCCAGGTCACAGGGCTGGTAAGTGGCAGAGCCGATAATTTGAGCCCAGGTCTTTCTGTGTTTAAAGCTCAGGATTTGCTCCTGCCTGTGGCTGCAGCCTGCCTCTCAGGCCACTCTGAGGAAAGCCGCACTGTGCCATGACCCTTTAGGCCCTATGTGGTTGGTACCCCTCTGACCTCGCCTCCCTCCGCTCTTCCCCTGCTCACTGCACCCTAGCCACCCTGTCTTTCCCATTTCTCCAACTGGCCAGGTGCTTTGCCATCTCACAGTCTTTGCACTTGCCATCCCCTCTGCATGAAATTACCCTTCCACTTGTTTTCATGACGTGCATCAGGGCTCAAGGCCCTCAAGGCCACTACAAAGGGCAGAGGGAGAAGAGTAGAGAGCATATGCTGACTGTGTTGGGTTTTTTTCTCTGTTTCTCTTTCAGATCTGATGGTGAGAATTCCAGAACAGTCAGGTCAGTACCTCCTTTCTTTAATAGTAGTTGGGAGATGGGGCAGGGCCTGGCGTGGGGGCCTCTGGTTTGTCTCTCTCAAGATCCATGGGCAGGGGTAGGGGCCAACTCAGGAGTTTTTCCCTGTTGGTATTAGGAGTGGGTAAGGAGTGGGGTGGGAGGGTGGGGGTGCGTGGGGGGATTGAAGACTGTTCTTGGTCTTTCCAACCCTAGCTGACTTGGGAGCTTGGCCAAATACCACAGGGGTTCATAGGAGCTGTCCAGATGTGAAAGCTGATCTCTAGAGAGGTCAGGACCCAGGACCTTTTCCATCTTCTCCTCCCAGGAGAAGAGGGTAACAATAGATGCTGGGCTTCTCTGGCCTAGCAATCACCGTCCATCCTGAACCATGCCAGCCCTGAGTAGTGGGATTTGGATGGACTTTGAGTGCAACACATTCTAGACATTAGAAATATACATTGCAATGAAAGTAAGATTTTTTTTTTTCGCGTGCTTGGTAAAAAGTTTACAAGCTTCAGTCAGTTTTAAAGGCATGATCCATCTGCCACTGGGGAGGCAGGAGTAAAACTGGAGTAGAGACAAGGGCTCTTTGTGCATTTTCAGTGCCTAACCCCATCAAAAGCTTCATGAAGGCAGAAGTGTCAAGTGTAGGGATTGGATGAGAATAATGGGGGGGTCAGGATAGGGCCCAGTCAGCCTTATCATCCAGGCTGGGGCTATGGGATGGGCCTCTGAGATGAGATGGGCCCAGGCAGCAGAGGCACAGATGAGTACAGTCCGTCCCAGCCAGGGCTGCCACTAGCATATATGGCACCTTTGTGAAAGATAGAATAAGATGTCCCTTTCAAGGGCACTCCCTTTGAGTGGCTCAGTTAGAAAAAATGCTTCCTTTCCTCTGGGCTACTGTGGCCCTTCACCAGGGTTCCTAGTGTGGTGGGCATAGTGTGGGTTGGGTATCAGCCCCTATTCATGCCTTCTTGGCTGTGACCCCTTGTGCAGGGCACAGCTTGCCCAAATATCCAGCAGCCCTGGTCTTGTCATCCAGGCAGTAGATATGGGCTGCAGGCGGAGGATGCCAGCATACAGACAAAAGTGTCTAATGAGACACACTCTGTCCTAGCATCCCAGGCAGGGGGTCTGAGATGAACACACTGATGCTCAGAGCCAAGGTTGCGGCTGTGGAATGGACGCACGCTGAGGCCAGCATTCAAGCAGGGGGAATGTGATGGACACAGTCAGTCCTAGTGTCCAGGCAAGGGGGATGTGATAAGAAATAATTAGTCCCAGCATGCAACCAAGGAGCATGTCACAGGCACAGCTTGTCCTAGCACTTACGAAGGCACCCGTCTAACAAAGAACATGAATCTCAATGTCCCACTATGGGTTTATAGAAAGGCAACCTGGGCTGACCCCAAGCACAGGGCTCCTACTTGCATCCCCGTTATTGTGCCTGCTACTTGTTGAGGAGCAAGATGGAAGGTGTCTCTGATTCTTAGCCCTTCCCTGCAGGGGAGTTCCTAGGAGCTGAGGGAATTTAAGAATGATCATAATTGTAAGTTATATGGTGACATACATTGGGCCTTTACAACTTCCAGAAGTTTCCAGGGACTTTCTTTTGTTTGATCCTCCCAGTGACACCGTAGGTGGAACCTGGGCAGGCTTTATCATCGTTGTTTTATAGTTGAGGAAACTGAGGCTTAGGGTGGGTAGGGGTTTTGCCTACAGCCAGGCAACTAATGTATGGCGGAGCCAAGATTCAAACCCAGGTCTGCCTGGCACCAAGCCTAGAGCGTTGCCCACACCATCACCGTGGGAGCTCTCCACAGCCTGGCAGATAATAATAATCATCCTCATCCTCATCCTAATATTAGAAATTATAGCAATCATCTTGGTTCCTACTAAGAGCTCTGAATATGATCTTATTTAATGCTCACAACAGCCCAATTAGGCAGGGATTACAATCCCTGATTTACAGCTGAGGAAAATGAGGTTCTGACAGTGTCAGTGCCTTGGGCTGTCTGGTTCCAAAGCCAGTGTTTGTTTTACTCAGACACGTTTCCTGCCATCCATCCTGGGCCCATAGTCAAAGAGGCTATAGGGGCCCTGAGGACTCAGCAGTCGGGGAAGCGAGGGACAAACTCAGGCTGTGGGAATGGCCTAAAGCATGGCATGTGTGGAGCAAGATCTTTCCAACATGGTGAGAAGACCCTTTAACATGGAACCAGGGCTGGGAGGGGCCCTTTGAAGATGCTCTTGGGACCACTTGTAGATTCTCAAGTTCACTCCAGTTAGGGACCAGGGAGAGCTTCCTAGAGCAGGCAGTGTGCGAGCAGGACTATAGAGAGCTGCCATGCAGGCTTTGCATGAAGAAGGTATCGCGGGAGGTGGAATCAGCATGTGGAGGAAAGTGAGGGGTGAATTTAGAGACAGAGAACAGTTGGTGGGGCCAAAACAGATCTGGGCAGGAAAAGAGCAACTGTTATAGTTCAGAACACTGGTTGGGGCTGGGTCACAACTACCTTCTGTCATCAGTGAGGAGCTGGGGAAAGTTGGAGGAGAGAGGCTAGGCTCTGTAGCATAGAAAGGGCAGAAATTTTGGATCCAGGCAAAGGGCTTCATTTTTGCCTACGTTGCTTTCTAGTTATGCGACTGGACAAATTTGTCCTTTGGAACCCCAGTTTCTTCATCTAATAAATGTTATGTGTGCATATGTGTTTGTGGAGAAGGAAGGGCTAGGAGGGTAGAAGAAACAGTGGGGAGAAGGGTTAGGCCTGGGCTCTTTTGGAAACTGAATAGCAAGGAGTGAGAAGAGTAGGTAGATTGCAAACCTCCCATGGCAGGGCCCAGGCCTGAGGGCTTCTAAGTATGGGGTATCAGAGGAAATGTGGAATCTAATTAGAGCTGAACAGCTGGTGATGGGGGAGGGCTGTGGGCAGAGGAACATACCTGGACTTCCTGTAGATCCATAAGAAGTTGTCACAGATCTAACCTAAAGGCACCTTAAGCCAAGGTCCAGAGAGTGAATGGCCATGGCTCAAGATCACAAAGCTATCTAGTAACAGAGCCTGCTTCCTAGCTGTGTGCTCTTTGAAAAGTCACTTAACTTCTCTGGTCCTTAGTTCCACATTGGCGAAATAGAAACAATAATCTTGACTTCTCTGGGTTGATAAGAGAACTTAAAGTAAAGCAATGCTTGGCATAAAATAGGTGGCTCGACAAATTGTAGTGCCCTCTATTTGCCCCTAACCCAAGCCATTGTCATATACTGTGTAATCAAACTGGAAAAATGTGGAGAACTGTAGAACTTGAAAACAGAGTGGGGCAGGAGGGGCCTGATAGAGCCCAGGCCTAGAGGTGCTGCCACAGTGAGGGTCAGGCTGGAAGGTAGAGGGGTGCTCTGGGGACGAGGCTGGGGTTGCTAGGCATGCCAGGGTGAGAGCCCGAGGAGGTGGCCTGTTGCTAGGGAAGGAGGGAGAAGGTGGGGGAGCCGTTGACACTCTGTAGAGCCAGGGACGTCCCCATGGTAACCTGAGCTGCTCAGTCAGGAGAAGTGGGAGGAGGAGCCACTGCTGGCTTTGTTCCCAGAGGAGGCCTCCCACTCTGGGCCTCAGTGTCCCCATCTGTCCGACAGGAGTTTGGATTAGATAATCTCTAAGATCTCTCCTTATTTTGACCTCCTGGCAATCTGGGATGGCCGAGACCTCATGAACCTTCTGTGGCTCCCCCATCCACATGTCCAAGACACCACCAGTCCCAAGAGCCACCCCAGCTGCATCCACCTCTTTCTCCCATGCCTCCTCTTGTTCATCTCAGCCCTCTGCGCACCCTGCCTAACTCTCTGTTCCTACCACTTCCTTTGCCTGGAACTTTGCCACTTACTGCCTGCTGAGTGCTCTCTGGCTCTGAGGGGGTCCAACTCCAGTCCTGCCCACTCTGGGAAGCCTGCCCTGGCTGCCCTACTCCACCCTGGTGGCTTTCTGTCTCCTGGGCTTCTCTGGCCCCAGAGGTCTGAGCTCCTCCTGCTGTCCCTTGGTAATCACTGCTGTAATTTATCGAGCCACTTCTAAGGGCTGGACTTCACACCAGACACCTCACTTCATCTTTACAGTGAATCTATGGTGTCATATCCTGAATCCCCATTTTACATATGAAACAATACTTTGAGAGCTTATGTGACTTGTCTCAGGTCCCCCAGGTACTATGTGGTGGAGCCAGGTTTGGAACTTGGCCCTGTGTAATTGCTGTACCCCAGGCCTGAGGTGGGGGTGTGATTCATTGTCCTAATGAGCAGCAGGAGCAGGACTTACTCAATGATGGTTAAAGCTGTTGTGTGCTGGGCACTTTACTATATTCTTATTTAATCTTCACACTAATCCTATAGGGCATATGTTCTTGTCATTTTACGGATGTTCATGTCATTTTACATTTTACAGCTCTCTAAACTTAGGCTTAGAGAGCTAAAATAATTTTACCCCTGGCAGAATTAAGATAGACCATCAGATTTATGATCTGTTAGGCACTATCCCATGGCTAACCCAGTTGTATTCCAGAAGCGTGTACAGAGCATTCCTTATGTAGCAGGCTTGTTTTGGGCCACCTGTGGGCGACGGAAGCGGGCAGCGGGGGTCCCTGCCCGTGGGGGGCTCCCAGTCTGAAGTTGCTGCAGGCTCAGATGAACCAGCCTGGGCAAGCCCCGATGGGAGTGTGGTAATGAGGTAGACAGCCAGTGTGTAAGAACAGGAGCGTAGAGGGGGCAGAGTTGGGCTCCGACAGTGGGATGGAGGAAGAGAAAGGTAGGGGGGGAATCAGGGTAATTTTCCCAAAGGAGGTACCTTTCCAGGAAGCTCGAGAGGAGTGAGAAGGGGTAAGAGGTTCTTCTTCTCCCTTCGTCCTCTCTGTGTTCTCCTGCCCCCGCTTGGCCCAGCCCCAGGAAGTGGGTGACCCCTAAGCTGGCTGAGTGCCTGGTTGGCACCAAAATAAACTTGCCTTCTCTCTCTTCCCTTCCCCTTGCCTCTGTCCCCTCTGTCCTGGCTTTAATTAGCAGCCCTGGGGATGAGTCACTTGGCAGCTGGAGAAGGGAGGCTGCGCAGAGCCCAGTCGAGCTTCGACTCCTGCCCTGAGCCTCACAGGCAGCACCACTGTCTTCATGCTTGTGGGTGTGCGCTGCTGCATGTCGGCGGCTTTGTGTCAGCATGGCTTTGAAGAGTGCAGGGTGACACTGCATGCTGACGTGTGTCCCTTCATGTCAGGGAGTCTGCAAAGAAGCATGTCTGGTTGTTGCTGCATTTGTTTCTGTGTGTCACTGAATGTTAGTGTGTATGAGTGTGTGGCTGTAATGTGTGGCTGTGGTAGCAAGTGTCAGGAAACAAGGGAGCTTTTGGGTGAACAAACACCATATAATTGCATTCACCCCTGTCTACATAACTGTTCTTTATGCAATTTTGCTTATGCAAGCCCTGCACTTATATTCCCAATTTTCACTTGTCTTCATCTGGGTACATTTTTTTGCAGGGAACAGAAGCCCACTCAAACTAGCTCAAGAATAAAGGGTGGAGTGGGGGGACTATTGTGAGGCTACATCTCACAGAATCTAAAAACAGTAAATGAAGTACAGCTAGGTCTCACACCAGCTGGAAGTGGGACCAAGAAGTCAAGGACCAAGATTACTCTCTCTCTCTGCATCTCCTGCGCCCATGTCTCATCTCTCTTTCTCTCTCTCTCTACGGCTTACTGGTCCGTGTCATCTCTTTTTCACTGACTCCTCTCTCTGGACTGGCTCCCTCTGCTTGCACACAGGGTATTATGGTCGCCAACCTGGAAGCTATGTGACCTTCCAGCTATAGGGTCCACCCCCTTCTGACCGCAGTGGTTCTGTCCAGCCCGTGGCAACACAGGCAGTAAGGGCCTGTAGGTGGGAGTCGATTACCTTAGAAGTGGGTGAGGGTAGATAGGCAAAATACTTGAACTTGCCATTTCTTCTACAATGAACACAGTTTTTATGTGTACACAAGTGAGGTCAGAGCCTGGGGGGTTAGTCCACTTGGAGACCCATGATTGTAACATTGCCTGTCCATCAAGGTTTAGCTCTGTAGTTTATAGCAAGATGACCTTTGCTCACTATGTTTTTCTGTCAAAACATGCTGGGTATCTAAAAGTGCCCCCTTATTTGATGCCAAAACAGCTTTTAAATGTACCGTGAATACAAATGTACAGCATTGCTACCAGCTTGTGGTGATTTTCATAGCCTAAGAACAACTGGTATAATGCTACTTATGGTGCAGCTGCTACCAAGTTCTTGGTTGCTTCAGGAATTTTTATATTTTATTAGTTCAGTGACTGGATTTATAGTTATCTGCAGTATATAATTACAAGTACACATTATCAATATTATCAGCTTGATGCTTGAGCTTATTTTTCCATTAATACAAACCCTGCAGTTTTTACATTAATTACAAAGGGAATTAATGATCCCCTTAGACAAGTTTTCACCTATGAGTAAAGAGTTTGGAACCAGCTGTGCCAGTAATGACTGTTCTCCAGACGCAGGGGCGATGCCCACAGCTCTGACCTTGATCCTAGCTTCACATCCTCTGGCTGAGACTAGAGGCTTCCTACCACCTCCTCGGGGGCCTCCTGTTTCTGGCCCAGCACATAGTATGTACTGTTGCTGTTTTTTAAATGAAAAAATGACAGTTTTATTATTACTGTTAAAGCCATCTTCCATATATAAATGGTAAGCCTAAGTGGGAGAGATTATCCCAGGCTTGGGGCAGTCTCCTTCAACTCCTCCCTTTACTTTTTTTGCTGCTCCAAATACTAATAATTGCTTCAATTCAGAAAATGTTTACTGTATATCAGGTACTGCTACAGAGCAATTGACACACATTGTCTTTAATCCTTGTGGCCATCCTGCCAAGATGGGGTGATTTGCAAGTGGGGAAACTGAAACCTAGAAAGGTAAAGTGACTTGCCTAAAGTCATCATTCATCCATTCATTCATTTATTCTTTCATTCCAGGACAATTTATTGAATACCTACAGTGTGCCAGATGCTGCTAAATGCAGTTGATACAGTGGTGAATAATAGAGTGATGGGCCTTGCTCTGTTGAAGCCTGCTGTCTTGCTGGGAAACAAACAAAGAAACAATTACAGACAATTATAGGTGAAGTGTAGGGTGCTCTGGGAGCATGGTGGAAGTATATCTAACCCAGCCTGAGGGTCAGGGAGGCTTCTCCAAGCTGACATCTAAGCTGAGACTTGGAAGATGAGTAGAAGTTAGACAGGGGAGGGGTGGGGTGGGGCAAGGTGAAGTGGAGAATGTTGCAGGCCAGAGCTGTGTGTGTGTTGGGGGGTGTTTAGCACCTGAATTTGTGAAGAACTAAAGCTGAATCTTCAGTGAGATGGGGCTGTCATGAGAAATGGCCTGGTCTGGAAAAGGGGCAGAAGGTATTGGGGGGCTGGAACTGGGGCCCTGGTCAGTTAGGTCCCGAGCTGAAGAACTGCAGGACCTAGCAACAGTTTCCATGCTTTCTGGGCTCCATTTGTGTGCCTGGCCCCAGAGCGCCTCCAGGGTTGGCCTGGTGCAGGATTCTAATGGCCACAGTGCCCTCTAGTGTCCACAGGCCCATGTTGCAGCCTCCGTTTCTGTGTACATTGTCTCCCACAACATATGTGAACAGGTGCCCTGTGCTGGGTGCTGGGGACACTGGGAGGAACAAGACTTGGCTCCCACCCTCACAGAGCTCCCGTCCGAGAAGGCAACAGGCATCTGAAAAGGCAGTGTCGAGAAAAGCTGACTGAGAGAAGAGAGGGTGGAAGGACACAAAGGAGGCGATCCTACCGTGTTTCCCTGAAAATAAGACAGGGTCTTATATTTATTTTTCCTCAA
>VBSM01003162.1:3368878-3380304 GCA_008086735.1 Cheirogaleus medius
GCTAGGGCTTATTTTATGGGTAGGTCTTATTTTCAGGGAAACACGGTACCTGCCTGGATGGGGTCGGGGCAGGTTCCCAGAGGGCACAACGTCTAGCTGACTTTTGAAGAACAGAAGGGAGCTAGTCAGATGGGGAGGTGGCAGTGGAGACGCAGAAGAACAGCACAGGTGAAGGTGAGGCGTGGAGCGACAGAGCATAGCCAAGAATGACAAGGGCTTCCGTCTGGGTGGGGCACAGGTTGAAGATGGGGAAAGACTAAGACTAGCTGGAGGTGGGGAGTAGGGGTTAGCTCATAGAAGGTTCTGGGATGGCAGCCACTAGCTCATCATAGGAACTTAGTGAATGGAATCATATAAGATTCCCTGCCCTTTTGGGATCACAAACCCATTTGCGGATCTAATGAAAGCTAGAGATACCTTCCTCAGAAATCAATATTTTTCATACAACTTCAGTAGCTTCAGAGATTCCCCTTCCCCCCGCCACCCCCGCCATGCCTGTCCACAAACCATAGGCTTCCAAATAGCTCTCAGTATAAATATGGAAACCCTTACTGTGGCCTCCAAGGCTCTGCATGGTTAGGCCCCTGCTGACATCTGCAATCTCACCTCTCTCCCCTGTGCTTTTCCCACTCCGCCACGTTGGCCTCTTTGCACTTGCTGGAAATATCACCTCAGGTCCTTTGCCCAGGTTATTTCCTCTGCCTGGAACACTCTCCCCTGACTGCCTCCACTTTTAGCTCAGTTTAATTCCATTAGTTGGTGAATGTCTGGCTCCTCTCACTTGGACATAAGCTCCAAGAGAGCAGGACATTGTCTGCCCTTAGTCACTGCTGTACTCAGCACCTGGCACGGTGCCTGGTCCACAGTATCTGTTGAATAAGTGAAAGAAGGAACTGCCAGTGCTCTGTGGCTGGGTCAAGCTGCTCACCCTTACTTCTTTCTTCCCCTTGGTTATCGCCTGAGTCTACCCAACACACTCAAGTATGGCTGAATTCCAAAAGCGGCCCTAGATTAAGGAATAATTTGCTAGAAGTCTTGCCCCCATCCCTGAAACAAACAGGTTTCCCACAGGTCTCCTCTGCCTCCCTGGGAGAAGGGTCAGGCTTTCTCAGGCTCAAGCTGTGACTCTTCATTACATGCATACTTTGTGCCACTGAATCCTTACAAGAACCTGTGAGGTAGGAACTGCCACCCCTCTTCTATAGATGAACAAACCAAGCCTCAGAGTGGTTTCCCAGCTAAAAAATAGTAGAGCTGGGACTTGTACTCAGCTCAACCAGGCACCAAGGTATAGGTTGTTTTTGCCTCACCAGAGAGAGGAAAGGGCTTGCCTAAGGTCACACAGCATCAGCCTCAGACCCAGGACTAAAATTTCTGTCTCTTGATTCCTGCCAGGCCAAGAGAAAGGTGTGGACCAGGGCTGCAGCTCTTAGGGTGATGACTACAAATGGGCACAAGGTGAAGCTGCTGTAGGAGCTAGGAGAGTTGTTTAAAGAGAGTTAATAAAAAAAAAAAAAAAAGCAGGAGCTGAGGCCAGAAGCCCTGAGGGCCAGGGCGTTAGGGGGTGGACAGAGGGAGAGGAGGCCACGAAGGGCCCGCAGATGCCAACCTTGCGGTGGTCCGGAGGGCCTCTCTCCCTCTGCAGCTTTGGCTATCTCGAGAGGAACCGGCTGCCCCGGCAGGGAGGCAGGAAGGCTGGCCTGTTGCCTGTCAACTCCTATTACTTCTAGATCACTGGCCCCCTGGCCCCTCCTAGGGCCACCTTCTGCTCAGAACAGATAGGGGCTGGGCTCTGGGGCCTGTGAAAGGACAAGGGCACTCTGAGCTGAACCTGTGGTACATACACTTCAGGAGCCTAAAACTTCTCTCCTTTCTCCAGTCCCACCCACACGGAGGACAGAGAGATTACTATAGTAAGTAGGCAGGGAGCCAGGCACCTGGAGTCTACTCTGACTTGCTGTGTGAACTTCAGTGAGACTCTTCTCCTCTCCAGGCCTCAATTTCCCCATCTGTAAAATCAGGCTGGGCAATTTCCTTGGAAGAACAGCCTCTTGATTGTGAGTGGCATTTCTTCTGATTTTTCCTTTTCTCTTCAGGGAACATTTTTCTTCGCCAGTCTAAAAAACAACACAGGAAAGAGAGCTTATTGCAGTGGGAAAGAATATTGGCCAGGGCCCCATCTTGATAGCCCAAAATGGGTGGTTTGAATTTTATTGGATATGGAGTGTCCCAGAACAACTCCTAAACATAGTCTCTGTGCTGAAAATAAATGTGTTTGTGACAAGCTTCTGTGGAAAGTTTTCTGTTTCCACAAGGCAGAAATATGGCTGAGGAGACAGATATCAGATTGGAGAATGGCTAAATCATGTCCTAACCTTGGGGTTCTGTCACTTACTAGTGGTATTACTTAACCTGTCTCCATCTAAGTTTTCTCTTCAGGAGAATAGGGCTAAATACACGAACTTGATGGGGTGCCTGGGGAGGTTCCAGCAGAGGCGCCCACAGGGAGCCCAGCCTGGGGTTTGGGCGGAAGGAGTGACTGACAGCTCTGAGCTCTCCAGGCAACTTCCTCTTATGAGGAGTTCCCAGCCCTCCTGGGGGAGCAGGGGAAGGAGCAAAGTTTCCAGTTGCAGCCTGGCCTGCTTCCTGGCCCCGCCTCCTTAGTTCCTCCTTCAAGGGAAGGGCTGGGGAGGAGGGGGTGTTGACACGGTGGAGGCACTGGCTGGGCCAGGGGGCCTGCCCTTGGGACAGGTCCAGACCTATGGAGCCCCCCGGGAGGAGCAGCAGGTAGGAACCGGGGCCCTGCAGCCTGGCCCCTTCCCTTCCTGCCCAGGCCTGGACCCAGTCCCTGGGCTGCTGATTCAGCAGCCTCCTGGCTTCCTGGTTCCTGGCTCCCTTCTTGGACTCTTGGAGGCCTTTGGCTTGGGGGAGGTAGCTGGCTCGAGTGGGCGAGCCCGTGGGCATCCGGGTGCCCTGCTCTGTAAGGCCCCTGGAGCCCTGAGTAGCACAGTCTGTGGCCTGTGAGGGCTGAGCTTGGCAGCCGCCCTGGTGTGCTAGCCTCGCACTGTGCTGCAGGGTTCCAGGCTCGCAGTCGCTGGGATTTTCTGACACCAGCATTCCAGCAGCCTGAGGATCTCTGAGTCTCAGATTCAGTGAGATAATGAGTCAAGGGCTTGGGCTGGTGATTGGCACATAGATGGCACTTGAAAAACAATCACTGATGATGAAGGTTATTGCAGAGCCTCTGATAAGAAGAGTGTCAGATTCAAAGATTCTATGCAAGATTCTAAGATTTGGGCATCCTCGAATTCACAGCCTTTGAGAAACAGTGACGATTATTCTAGAGCCTCTGATAAGAAGAGTCTCAGATTCAAAGATTCTCTGTATGGTTCCAAGATTTAGACATTCTCAAATTCGCAGCTGGCCTTGGCCTGCAGCCACATCTGGCTTTTCCTTGGGCCTTTTGCCCCTACCACAGCCTGCCTCCAGGGGCTTGTGAGGGAACAGGGGCTGGCTGACCTGGAGGGGCCAGCTCCACTCCCAGCTTGTCCTGCCTCTGGCCAACTGATGTGCCCCAGCACTGTGCTGGGTAGGGCAGGGACCAGGCCCTCAGCCTCACCACCCTGCTGTCCGTCCTCCTACTCCTTGCCATTCTCTGGACTTTAATCACGGGAAGCAGGAGGCAGAGGGGCCTTTGGACCCTGCACTAGGAGTGGGGGCACAGCACCAGGAGTGGAGTGTTGGCCCTGCCTTGGGGTGGGGCTAGGGAGGAAGGCACTGGCCTTGAAGCAAAAGACTCCTTTGGAACCACTTGTCCTCTGCCTTGCCCACTCAGCCCTGAGTCCCATCCTGTCACCAAGACCACTGAGACCTTGTCAGCCTCCTCCGCCCTCACCCCTCCTCTGCTCTGGCACTCTCTGCCTCTCCCTGGCTTCGCTCTGTGTCTTTTGTCTCACCCTTTCTCTGTCTTCCTCTTGCTCTGTCTTCTTTTCTGTCTCTTTTGGTTTCTCTCTGTCTCTCTGCCTCTCCTCCTTCAGTGTTCTACCCTCTACTACCCACCTGGGTTCTCCCTGCTCTTTGGGCCCAGACCTCTCCTCCCTCCTTCCTTCCCTTCCTTCCTATGAGGGGTCTTCTATAAGGGGAGCCCCCCCAGACATCTTTTCCCCTTCTCTTTCATCCCTTTCCCTTCTCCCTACCCCTGTGGCGTCTGGTGTGAGGAGGGATCCCTTCCCCCGTCCTTGCTGTGGTGTCCCAGCATCTCCATGGCCAGGCGAGGTCCCCACGGAGTCACCTGGAACACAGGAGGCCCAGCCCGGCTCTTTCGTCTCTACTGCCCCCTTTGTCATTGTGTTCTGTATGTGGTTCGAGTACCGTCCTCTCTTTCTTGACTTTGTGGTTTTTTCTTTTTCCTTCCTTCCTTCCTTCCTTCCTTCCTTCCTTCCTTCCTTCCTTCCTTCCTTCCCCCCTCCTCCCTCCCTTTTTTCCTCTCTCCCTCCTTATCTTCCCTCTCTCCCTGCCTCCCCGCCCCCTTCCACTCCCCGTCCTCCATTCTTCCCAGTCTTCTCCTTTTCCCTGCCCCACTCACTCTCACCCCCTTGTCCCTATCACCTACCCTGCCACTCCCCTCCCTGTCTTTCTCTCTGTCTCTCTCTCTCTTTCTGTCTCTTGCTGTCTCTCAGGTCCACAGCGTCTCATACTCTACACCAGTATTGCTGTCCTACTCAGGTCCTTGACTCCATGAAGCTTACCCCCTCAGGCAGGCTGGCAGAGAGCAGGTAAGAGCTAGACCTGTCCCTCCTCCAATCCCTCCCCCTTCCAGATAAATATGCAGTGTCATTGCCAGATCCCTTCCCCACCTCCCTTAGCCCCCGGTGTGACTGTGGAATGGGTGAGTGTATGAGGAGAGTGCCTGGGAGATCATGTCAGAAGACCAAAGAGGACATTCGGAATCTATTTGTAGTTTGTCCTTCCTTAAAACAATCGTTCCCTAGAGACCTGCTCCAAAAGGTGGGAGTGGTTGGTCCTAGAATATGTGACTCTTGAGCTGTTTTGAAGGATGAATAGGAGTTGGCCAATTGGGTAGACTGGGGAAGGGCATTTAGGCTGAGGGAACAATCTGGTTCCCAGGTTCAAAGGTTCTCCACACCTTCCAAGTTAATTAGAAAACATATTTTACATTTTCTCATTGTAATTCAATAAAAGGAAATGTTAACAGCAACAGCAAAAAGGCTAGGCTCTCCCCCATTTGAAAATTTAAAAATACTTGTGTTAAAGAGGAAATAAGAATGGAATTTATGGACTATTTAGATTAAATGTCAATGAGAATACTACATACCAAAACCTATGGATATGGCCATAGGGGTTCCCAGAGGAAAATTTATAGTCTTAAATGTTTTTATTAGAGAACAAAACGGTTTAAATTAAATGAACTAATTATTCCACTCAAGAAGGTAGGAAGAGAACACCCAAGAAAGCAGAATAAAGTAGTTACTATAAGGCCCGGTGCAGTGGCTCAAACCTTTAATCCTAGTACTCTTGGAGGCTGAGGTGGGAGGATTGCTTGAGGTCAGTAGTTCGAGACCAGCCTGAGCAAGAGCGAGATCCCGTCTCTACAAAAAATAGAAAAATTAGCTGGGCATGGTGGTGCATGTCTGTAGTCCCAGCTACTCGGGAGGCTGAGGCAGGAGGATCGCTTGAGCCCAGGAGTTTGAGGTTGCTGTGAGCTATGATGATTCCAGTGCACTCTGCAGGGACGACAGAGCGAGACCCTGTTTCAATAAATAAATAAACAAATAAATAAATAAAGTAGTTACTATAAATAAAACCAGAAATAAGTGAAACAGAAAACAAAAGATTTTATATAAAGAGGTGACTTTTAAAAAGACCAACAAACTAGGTAGACCATCCTCTGGCAGATATGACTGAGAAAAAGGCAAAACAATAAATAAATAAAATAAGGTGTGAGGGAAGAAGATTTAACTATGGATTCTCAGGAGATGAAAAAGAAAGTTATAAGGAAATGCTTTGTATACTTTTATACCAATAAATATGAAAATCTAGATGAAATGGATGGTTATTTTAGGAAAATGTAAATTACCAAAATGACTTTGGGAGGGGCAGAAAACCTGAATAGAATGGAAAAGTATAGAAGAAATAGAAAAGATGGTCAAGGTTTTCTCCTCAGAAATGGCAAGTCCAGTTGGTATTCTGGAAGTCCTGGTATAATGGAAGTTCTAGTGAATCTTGAAAGATAAGATAATAGGAAAAGATGGACAACTTCCCAGTTCATTCTATAAGGCCAGTATAGCTGGAAAGGTTTAGATACACACACACAAACAAAACCAGAACTATAGCTTAATTTCACATATTAATAAAGCAGCAAATATTTTAAATAACAGATTATCAAACAAAATCCATCAGTGTATTAAAAGAAGACTATATTGTGACAAATGAAGGTTTGTCCCAGGAGTGCAGGGATTGTTCAACATTAGGGAATCTGGCCAGGCGCAGTGGCTCACGCCTGTAATCCTAGCACTCTGGGAGGCCAAAGCGGGCGGATAGTTTGAGCTCAGGAGTTCAAGACCAGCCTGAGCAAGAGCAAGACCCCGTCTCTACCAAAAGTAGAAAAAATTAGCCGGGCATGGTGGCGCATGCCTGTAGTCTCAGCTACTTGGGAGGCTGAGGCAGAAGGATTGCTTGAGCCCAGGAGTTTGAGGTTGCTGTGAGCTAGGCTGACGCCACGGCACTCTAGCCCGGGTGACAGAATGAGACTCTGTCTCAAAACAAAACATTAGGGAATCTGTTATTGTAATCTATCACATTAATAGATTAAAGAGAAAAGATCATATAGTCATCTCCATAAATGCTGAAAAGTGATCTGATAAAATTACACACTCATTCTCTTGCTGCATTGGGGTAATTTGTTATATACCAATAAATAACTAATATGGTAAGCTAGGAATCAATAAAAATTTCCTTAACTTGCTAAAGAATTTTTATCAGAAACCAAAGACAGTCGTCAAATGTAACAGTGAAGTACACAAGATATTTATATATATATAAAATATATATACCCAATCTATTAGCTTCCATGAATACCAACAGTAACTAATTAGAACACATAATAAAAATACCATTCACAATAGCAAAAAAAATAAATCTATAAAATCCCTAGGAATTATAAGATATGTGAGATACTTCTCTGTAGAAAACTATAAAATTCTATCAAGGGCTGTAAGAAAGCTTGAGTGAATCAAAGTCATATCCTGTTCTTGGATGGATAGACTCAATACGGTAAAAATGGCATTTTGGTCCCAACTTAGTCAAAAGGTTCCATGAATGTTAAAATTTCAATGGTATTTTCTTTGGGAGTTGGGCAATTGGATTTTAAAGTTCATTTGGAAGAGTAAATGCCCATGAATTACTATGAAAATTTTGAAAAAGAAGAATGAGGAAACTTGCTTTGTTAGATAAAAAAAACTTATCATACAGCTATAATAATTGCAGATGTTATGTCATCATAGAAATAGAGGAATACATAAATGAAACAAAATAGAGAGTTTAGAAACAAACTCATATTCATATGGGAATTTAATTTATGCCAAAGAAGACATTTCAAATCGATGGAGAGTCAGTAAATGGGATAAGACTATTGGCTACACATTGGGAGAAAAATTAACTTAAATTCCTACCTTATACAAAAACAAACATAAAAAAATACAACTGTAAAAGTACCAGAAGAAAATCCAGAATATTTTTATAATATTAGGATGGAGAAGGCCTTTCTGAATATGACTTAAAAACCCAGAAGCTATAAAATAAAGAGTAATAATTTTGGCTATATTAATATTAGAAATTTCTGTGGGGAGAAAGATACTATACACAAAGTTAAAACATAAACAACAGGCTAGGAGAAAGTATTTGCTACATAGAGAACAGGCAAAAGATTAATACCTCTTTCTACATCTATATCATCTCCTGAAAATCAATAAGGAAAAGATATACAACCCATTTAAAATGGAGAAATAACATGATTTAACAATTCAGGGGAGAAACAGACAATTAGCTAATAAATGAGAGAGGATGTTCAAGCTTACTAATAGTTAAAGAAATGATCGTGCTCTACGTAGGGGTTAAAAAAATAGAAATATAACTAAAACAACAATAAAGTACCATTTTTAGGCACCAAAATTAAAAAGATTGGAAGAGTTGTGGGGAAAGAGAACATCTTAGATGCCTTGATTGGAGTAAAAAGTGGTACAATTTGGGGGGGGCAAATTTGTCAGTTACTTCCAGCATCTTAAATGTATGTATTCTTTGAAGCCAAGAACCATATCGTGGAGCTAGATTTCTCTAAGCTTTTACTACTAGGAAGACCCAAACTTGGCCAGCCAGAGGCCTTTTCTAAAACATCCCAATCCAAACTGCAAACATAAGCCAGATGGTGCAACTCTTTATCACATGCCCTTGTAGGATGTCATTCTCTACCAACTCTTAATTAAAAGGTTGCATCTCAAAAGAGAAGGAAAGAAGAAGATTCAAAAAAAAAAAAAAAAGTTGCATGATATATGCTTCTCAAAATAAAGACAGGATTATATGAGTATGGATAATCTTCATTTGTAGCCAGTCTATAAAAATGTTAAAGCAATGGGAATAACTTTTATCTGCACTTTAAACAAAATGTGCATTCCTTTGGCTCAGCAGTTAAACTTTCAGGACTCTATCCTTCAACAATACTTCCAGACATATGCAAAGATGTTCAGTACAGCATTTCTTGTTACAGCAAAAAATTAAAACAGCTTAAATGTCCATCAGTAGGGAACAGCTTTTAGTTCATTATATACCCATGCTATGGATTACTCTGTAGCAGATCAAAAGAAAAAGATAGATTTCTATATACTGGCATGGAAAGACTTATTGTTACATGGGAAAAGCAAGTTATAGAACAGGGCTTATAGTATGATCCCATTTTTGTAAAGAAAAGAAAACCCCCATAACAACAATGAAAACATGTTATGCATGCCCTGTCAAAATTTCAAAACTGACTTTTTCCTTGGTCCTATTTCCTTGTTTTTAGTAACTCATTTCCCTCATCTTTTATACCTTTTCTCTGTATCCAGCTGTTCAGATCTTGCATTTGCTTTTAATAACTAGCTCAGATACCACCTCATTCATTCAGCAAGTATTTTGTCTTGCCTGCTTTAGGTTAGACCTTGTGCTGACCCTTGGTGGCATATTGGAATGAATTGTATCTGGTCCTACTGTCAAGGGAGCTCAGCTCTAGAAGGAAGAGAGACACATAGACAATGACAACATAGTGTGGTTTGGGATGGGACAGAAGCAGGCTCAGAAGGCTGCCATACAAGGGACACTTAACCCCATCTCAGAGTCAGGGAAGGCTTCCTACAAGAGGGGACATTTGTACTGAGTCGTGAAAGAGTAATAGCTTCCTCCTCCACCAGAAGTGGTCTTGTCACTTTTTGGCTCTTCCAAGCAGGATGATCTTGTAGGGGAAAACATAGTTGAGTTAGTACTTTTATTCAAGTCCAAGTTCTGCCACTTACCAACTCTGATTTTGGGCAAGTCATTTAGCCTCTGAGCCTCTGTTTACCCATCTGTGTAATGGGGCTAATGCCTACTTACCTCTCAGGGCTGTCTTTAGGATTGGAGTCACTCCTAGCTGACTGAGCTCTAGAAGAGTAGGGACTACCTGTGTCTTGTTTTCCTCCTAGCCAAGTGTGAAGTGTGTAGCATTGGATTGGATTGAGTCTAAAAGCTGTACATGTCTGGGAGTGGTTCTGGATCAAAGGATGAGTATGACCATAGCAGGGCTTTGGGATGAGGATAGTGTATGGCCGAGAATAGTACATGGACTGGAGGGGATTGCATCACAAGAACAAAGAGACAGGTGCCTGGTCTTGGCATGAATGTGATACAGGAAGGAAAATGAGAGTAGGTGGGCTTGGGAAATGGATTCAAGTAGGAATTCTGGGCCTAGTTCTTGGTCCTCTTCTGCTTATGTCATTTCCTAATCTCATAGTCCAGGGTGGCAAGGCATGGTGGACCACTACTTACCATGGCATTTTCAATCCCAACTCTGTCATTCACTAGCTAGGTGATCTTGAACAACTCACTTCACATCTCTGAGCCTAGTTGTTAAAAAGGACACAATACCACCAATGTTATGAGGTTTATTTACTGAGGAGTGGATGAGATCATTCAGATGAATGCATTCGGAATTTGCCTTGCCGAGTGCCTGGCACATAACAGGTACTCAATGAAGAGTAGCTGTTACTGTATTCACTTCTAGACACTTACAGAATACTGCTGTGGCCAAGGTCTATGCTGGGTGATGGTTCTTGCTCTCCATGAGTTCCCCATCAGTTGGGGAGACTGAGAAGACATCTGACAGAGAACACTGGGGGGCTATGGAAGCCCAGAGGAAGGGATCTGGCCCTGTCTAGGGTTGGTGCAGGTCAACTCAGCCTAAGACCTGAGTCTTAAAGGATAGGTAAGAGTTATCCAGGGACAGAAGGGTGAAGTGTGGAAGAGCATCCCAGGCAGAAGGAATAACATGTGCAAAGGAACCTGGATGTTATTGGGTAGGACCAGAGATTCTTGACCTGGGATACATGGGCCCCAGATGGGCTTCATGAGGCCCATGAACGTTCTGAAATTGAATGCAAAATGCTGCATGTGTATACCCATGTGCATTTTTTTGTGGAGGAGATGGTCCATGGCTTTCATTAAATGTATAAAGGGGTTTGTATTCCCCCAAAAAGGTTGAGAACCAGTGTTGTTGGTAACCAGTATCATGTGAATGGATTCTAAATAGGATAGTAATTTGGTAAAATTTGTGTTTTAGAAATATCACATTAGTAGTCAGTATGAAAAAAGAGTTTGTGCATGGAGATCAGCTGGAAGGCCTAAACCGAGGTATTGGCACAGAAGGAATGGATTCGAGCAGGGCTACTATGTTGCGTGACTCCAGGGAACACCATTCATATAGAAGCATTTTAATTTCAAATTATGGAGTTCAAATCCTTTCAGAGTTATTAACTAGATAGACTCACTAGCAGTGTTAGGTGATATAAACTATTGTGGATGTAGAAGGTGAGCAAAAGGGAGGAGGCAAAGATGAGTTAACATTGAAGGCAGCCAGAGGGACATGAGTCCAGGCCAGGGTAATGGTGCAGGAATACTCACCTAGCATCCAAAGTCCTTGGTCTCAAACATAATTACTAACTTACATCCTACCCCTAGTTCTCAGAGATCCTCAGTGATACCAGAGACACTTATTTCCCTGTGGATTTTGGAGAGGAATTAATTCTGGCTTGTGAGTCAGGTCAAGTTTCCTGACAAAAGTTGTGTTTGAACTCTTACACTGCTGGTGGGACTGCAAATTAGTGCAGCCTTTGTGGAAAAGA
>VBSM01003162.1:3394697-3411992 GCA_008086735.1 Cheirogaleus medius
CTCCCTCCCTCCATTCCTTCCTTCCTCCCTCCCTCTCTCCTCCCTCCCTCCATTCCTTCCTTCCTTCTTTCTCTCTCCCCCCTCCTCCTCTTCTCTCATTCTCTCTTCAATCCTTCTTGCTCTCCAGTTCTGTCTTTCTTTCCTTTTTTGGCTTCTCTGTTTTTTCTAGCTGTTTTTTAATAATCAACATGTACTTCTTGTAAACAAAACAAAACAAAACAAAACATAATCCAATCCCATATGACCAGTGCTACCTGAGATTCAACTGAGAACACTGAGCACACAGCCTAGCACATTCAGGTGACGGTAGGCAGTTAGCTGTGACTACGGTGGGGGCAGTGTGGTTGAGGGCCCAGGGTGATGAGGCTGTAGTGACTTTCTGACCTTGTTCCCCTTGACCCTCCCCTGCCAGGTGGAAATGCTGGAGAGGAAGTATGGGGGCTCCTTCCTGAGCCGCAGGGCTGCCAGGACCATCCAGACAGCCTTCCGCCAGTACCGCATGAACAAGAACTTCGAGCGGCTACGCAGCTCAGCTTCAGAGAGCCGCATGTCCCGCCGTATCATCCTGTCCAACATGCGGATGCAGTTCTCCTTTGAGGAGTATGAGAAGGCACAGAACCCCGCGTACTTCGAGGGCAAGCCTGCCTCGCTGGACGAGGGTGCCATGGCTGGTGCCCGGAGCCACCGGCTTGAACGGGGGCTCCCATATGGAGGCTCCTGTGGTGGGGGCATCGATGGTGGTGGAAGCTCCGTCACCACATCTGGAGAGTTTTCTAATGACATCACAGAGCTTGAGGACTCCTTCTCCAAACAGGTCAGGATCCCTGAAAATGGCCTTTCTTCCCCATCCCCATCCTCTGGCTACCCTTGCTGCTTTTTATCTATATTGCAAACTGAAAGAAGTTGTACGACAGGCATTTAATAACAACAAATAGCTACCATCTGAGTTGGGACTGTAAGAATGATGAAAAAGAACTGGAGAGATGAAAAATTATATTGCTAAAAATATGGGTGTAGAGAACAAATAGTTACAATTTTTATTTTCTTATTTGTTCTCTACACCCATATTTTTAGCAATATAATTTTTCATCTCTCCAGTTCTCCAGGCTTGGGGTGTGTCAGCATACCTGCCCACATGTGACTCCCAGTTCTGCCATTTCCCAGCTGTGTGGCCTTGGGCAAGCTGTTTAACCAGATTGAAATATGATCAATAAAATGGAAAGAAAACCTTTTTAGAGCTGTTTTGAAGAGTCTGTTCAACTAGGTAATATATATGAAAGCACCTAGTACATGGTAGTTGCTAAGTACATGTTAGTTTTCTTCATAAAACTAAGAAGGTACTTGGTTGAAACTGTTGAATGATAAGAGGCTAAGGTGGGAGGATCACTTGAGGTCAGGAGTTCGAGACCAGCCTGAGCAAGAGTGAGACCCTGTTTCTAGCAAAAATAGAAAAATTAGCTGGGCTTTGTGATGTGTGCCTATAGTCCCAGCTACTCAGGAGGCTAAGGCAAGAGGATCGCTTGAGCCCAAGAGTTTGCAGTGAGCTATGACGAGGCCACTACATTCCAGCCTGGATGACAGAGCAAGACCCTGTCTCAAGAAAAGAAAACAAACAAAAAAAACCAGCAGAAATTGTTGAATGAATGAACGAATGAATAGAGCTTTATAAGAAAAGAAATCACTCTGCTCTAACTTCTGTGATCTGGCGCTGCCATCAGCCTGTACGTGCTTCCTTGGATCTGGTGAAGAGGTAGAAGGAAGGAA
Source organism: Cheirogaleus medius (assembly GCA_008086735.1). Classification (NCBI taxonomy): domain Eukaryota; kingdom Metazoa; phylum Chordata; class Mammalia; order Primates; family Cheirogaleidae; genus Cheirogaleus; species Cheirogaleus medius. The sequence continues at coordinate 3,396,462 of VBSM01003162.1, forward strand.
AGAAGCACTGAAGGGAAGATCTATATCATTCATCCATTCATTCATACAACAAAGATTTAATTGAATATCTCTTCTATGTCAAGAGATGTGTTGAGCTGAACTAAAAAGAAAGAAACCAGGCCTGGACTCATCCCTCAAGGGAGGAATGGGGAATAGAAGATCACGGTCTGATGGGGGAGATAGAGGAGCCAGGTCTGGTCCCAGCTCTCAGTGCTGTACAAATCTGACAGGGAAGCGTATTTGTTCTCTATCGCTACGTAACAAATTACCCCAAAATGCAGTAGCTTAAAATTGACCTGAGAGACTGAGCTTAAACAACAAACATTTATTGTCTCATACAGCTTCTGAGGGCCAGGAAGCTGGGAATAGCTTGGCTGGGTGGTTCTGGCTCAGGGCCTCTTGGAAGCTGCAGTCAAGCTGTACGGTGGGACCTCAACCTCTGAGGACTAGACTGGGCTGATGGTATGCTTCCAAGCTCACTCATTTGGCTGTTGGCAAGAGGATTCAGTTCCTCATCCTGTGGGCCTCTCCCCAGGACTGCTCATGACATGGCTTACACCAGGGCAAGGGGTCTGAGGGAGAGAGAGAATCAGGAGCAAGAGCACCCAAGATGGATGCTGCAGTCTTTTCCAAACTAATCTCGGAAGTGACATACCTTCACTTCTGCCATTTGCTGTTGGTCACACAGACCAACTCTGGTACAATGTGGTACCCCAGGGTCTGAATATAGGAGCTGGGGGATCATTAGGGGATAGTTTGGAGGCTGGATACCACAGGGAGACAGAGTTACCAGATGTGGTCCAGATTATCAAGGCTAAATATTAGGGATTTCCTAAGAGAGAATTCCCACAGAGGAAGCTGGGATTTGGGTTTGCCCTGGGTAGTGCCAGAGGCAGGAATGTGGTTTGAATCAGGAAGGAGATAGCATTTGACTTGAGTCTATATGGACACAAAGGAGCTACTGGGGTGCCTGAGAAGGGAACTTAAGGGCATTAGTCCCAGCTCCTGTGAGCTCACAATGGCTCCCTGGGAGTTATTTTATAGAAGGCAGAGAGAGCCAGTCAGGGGCGGGGGAGTCCACCTTCTTGGCTGACCCACCAGGAAGATTCCCCCTTTTTCCTTCCCTCCCTCCCTCCCTCATTCCCACCCTTCCACCGTTCTTCCCTTCATCTTTCCTTCCTTTGTCTCCCTTTCCCTTCTCCCCTTACCCTGTGTAGGTGAAGTCTCTGGCTGAATCCATCGACGAGGCCCTGAACTGCCACCCATCAGGGCCCATGTCTGAAGAGCCAGGGTCAGCCCAACTAGAGAAGCGGGAGTCAAAAGAACAGCAAGAGGACAGCTCGGCCACATCCTTCAGTGACCTTCCCCTCTACCTGGATGACCCAGTTCCCCCGCCATCCCCTGAGCGACTGCCCAGCACAGAGCCCCCACCCCAGGGCCGGCCTGAGTTTTGGGCGCCAGCCCCCCTCCCACCAGTTCTTCCACCAGTGCCACCAGGGACCCGGGAAGATGGTAGCCGTGAGGAAGGCACTCGCAGGGGTCCTGGGTGCTTAGAGTGCCGGGATTTCCGGCTGCGGGCTGCCCACCTTCCCCTGCTTACCATTGAGCCTCCTAGTGACAGCTCTGTGGACCTGAGTGACCGCTCAGATCGCGGCTCTGTCCACCGCCAGCTGGTGTATGAGGCTGATGGTTGCAGCCCCCATGGGACCCTGAAGCACAAGGGGCCACCAGGCAGGGCCCCGATCCCACACCGCCACTACCCAGCCCCCGAGGGCCCAGCCCCAGCCCCACCAGGGCCCTTGCCACCAGCCCCCAACAGTGGCACTGGGCCCAGTGGTGTGGCTGGGGCTCGGAGGTTGGGGAAGTGCGAGGCAGCAGGTGAGAACTCTGATGGTGGAGATAACGAGAGCCTCGAGAGCTCCAGCAATTCCAATGAGACCATCAACTGCAGCTCCGGCTCCTCTTCTCGGGACAGCCTGAGGGAGCCTCCAGCCACTGGCCTGTGCAAGCAGACTTACCAGCGGGAGACACGGCACAGCTGGGACTCGCCAGCCTTCAACAATGACGTAGTACAGAGGCGGCACTACAGAATCGGCCTCAACCTCTTCAATAAGTATGTGCTCCCCAAGCTAGCCTCCCGCCCCTTCCTACCCAGCCGCTGGCACCTTGGTCCCTCGGATTGAACTCCAAGCAGTGATCCTTGTTCTGCCATCCTCTCTTTTTGTGGTGTTTCTCTCCGGCTGTTCAGGGAAGAGGATTGACAATAGGGTGGCAGACTGGAGACCCCCAAAATACCTGGGATCGGGTCCTAGTACTGCCTCTGACTAGCTGTGTGATTTTGGGTGAGATGCCCCCACTAAATGGTTTCTGAACCTTGTCTCCCCTACCTCCCCTTTTTAAAGGGGAGGCGATATGGTGTATATAGAGCCCTGATCTTAGAAACAGGAAACCTGGACCACCAGTCTGCCTTTGGCCAGACTCACTGTGTAGCCCGTGGCAAGTTGTGTTCTTTCCTTAGGCTTTAGTTTTTCCATCTATCAACTACCAGAGTGTGTATGTGTGAGGTGTTGGGGGGCAGGGTAGTGTGCTGGACTACAGTGACCGTGACCTAGCTCTTTCTAGTTGCCTGGTCTATGCCAATTGCTTAGGAGTCAGGTGGGAGTGTGACATTTGATTAGAAAATAATTAGAAAACATTAGATGTAACGGAAGGCAGTAGCTGTAATGGCTTATATCTTCATAGCCTATTAAACACTGCCACCTATATTTAATTCTTATAATAACTCAGCAAGATAGCTAGTAGCTTCCCTATTTTATAGATAGGGAACTGAGGCTGCAGAAATAAAGTATTGTCCAAAGTCATGTAACTGAGGTGGATTTGAGACTCCTATAGCACCAAAGTCTCTTCCAAATTTTAGCCTCACGGGGTACTAAGGTTCTGGGCTTCTGAATATGGCATAGTACCCACCCAGATTTTAACCCAGCTCTCTGGAAATCTAGGGAGCACCTTGTCTATAGAAACACTCACAGAGACTGGGCGATATCTGCCTGGGAAGGATGTGGAATGTGGAACAAAGTAACCTCGTCACTTCTTCCCTACTCTGAGGTTCTGCGACTCAGAGAGAAGACGCTCAGGCCTTCTCTCACTGCTCTTAGGTGCCTGCTGAGAATATCAGAGCTCCTTGGCTGGGCGCAGTGACTCACGCCTGTAATCCTAGCACTCTGGGAGGCTGAGGCTGGAGGATCGCTTGTGGCCAGGAGTTTGAGACCAGCCTGAGCAAGAGCGAGACACCATCTATACTAAATATAGAAAAATTAGCTGGATGTGGTGGTGCATGCCTGCAGTCCCAACTACTCCAGAGGCTGAGGCAGGAGGATCACTTGAGCCTAGGAGTTAGAGGTTATAGTGAGCTACGATGACACCATATCACTCTAGCCTGGGCGACAGAGTGAGACCCTGTCTCAAAACAAAACAAAACAAAACAAAAACTCCTGGCATAGTGCAGGCTCTCATTAGATACTGATTTTCTTTCAATTATGGTATGGCTCCAGTGAAGGAGGAAGTTGGGTTGAGGATAACTTAGAATTATAAAGCTCTGTGAAATGAGCAATTGACTTCTTCTCCCTGGGTCTGAGTTTTCTCATCTGTACCATGAAGGGATTAGACCAAATTATATATTCTACTTCCCTGGCTCTCTGAGTCCACGGTTAATTGGGCCCCAAATTAGTTTAAGAAATGGGACAGAGAACATAATTCCAAGAGAACAGTTATCTCATCTCCCTCCCCTCTTTCTGCAGGAAGCCAGAGAAGGGTATCCAGTATCTGATTGAGCGGGGCTTCCTGTCAGACACACCGGTGGGAGTGGCTCACTTCATCCTGGAGCGGAAAGGCCTCAGCCGCCAGATGATAGGGGAATTCCTGGGGAACCGGCAGAAGCAGTTCAACAGAGATGTGTTGGAGTGAGGACCCTAGGACGGGGCAGGCTGGGCCAGGGATTCCTGGAAAAGGGGAGCAAGAGGGGGGAAGGGGACAGCCTATCCTTTTGGCTCAGATAAACTTTTCAAAACAGGATGAATAGACCTTCCTGCTCCCATACCCTTCTGCCCCAAAAGGGTCTGATCTCTGTTGGCCCTATTCCTAAAGTCTACTGGGTAGCCCTGGGCAAGACATGCTTGTCCTATGGCCTGCTTTGGGGCTTAGTTTTCCCATCTCTGAAATGAGTGGGTTGATGGAAAGGACCCCCAGTGACCATGTGTCTTGATTTTCCAGGATAGATTCAATTTCAAGCATTTCTGTCCTCATGTGTACTTGCTCCAAGGTCTTGATTTTAGAAGTTTGTCAGTGGGGGTGTTGGTCCATTTGAGCAGGACCGGGTGGGTCAGAGGTTTTCTGCAGAGGAATTGAGAGTGCCACACCCCCTCCTTTGTTCCTCAGCTGTGTGGTGGATGAGATGGACTTCTCTTCCATGGATTTGGACGATGCACTCCGGAAGTTCCAATCCCACATCCGGGTTCAGGGCGAGGCCCAGAAAGTGGAGCGACTCATCGAAGCCTTCAGGTATGCCTGCTTTCCACTTCTGAAGCTGCCCCTCCCCACTTTGGGCAGCATTGTAGTATGTGTCCACAAGGAACTTCTTTGAGCCTCTTACTTTCCTCACCCTAAAACAGAAATGATAAATCCTATCTTGCAAGGCAGCTGTAAGGATCATACGTGGTGCACATAAAGTATCTAGCTTAACATCTGGGACATGGGCATTCAATAAGTGACAACAACATCAACACTAACAGCTAACATTCATGGAGCACTCACTAAGGATCAGGTGCTGGGCTGGAAAATTTACATAATTATTTCAAATACTCACAAGCACCCTATGAGGTAGGTGCTTCTATTATTCCCATTTTGCAGATGAGAAATCTGAAGTTTAGAGAGATTAAGTAACTTGCCCAGAGTCATACAGTGAGTAAGTGGTAGAACTAGGATTTGAACTCAAGTGTGTCTGATCCATCCATGCCCTGAACCATTATATTCTACTATAAATGCTTTGGGGATTAGACAGAACAGGGTCTAAATCCTGGGTCTACCACTTTGGAGCATTTAGAGGAGAAACAGGAGTTGCTAGGAACTTCTTTCCCATAATGGGGTAAGGATTTGCTTTGCAGTCAGAAAGATCTGGGTTTTCATCCTGGCTTCACTGTTTACCAGCTCTGTTACCTTGGGCAAGTTACCTCACCACTTTGAGCCTCAGTCACTTCATCTGTAAAATGGGATTGCTAATAGCTGCCTTGCAGAATTGTGATAGGATTACATGAGACAATGTATATAAATCCCCTGGCAAAGCTCTGTAAAAGGTAGCGATTGTGACTTTTATGTGCTAGTCTTAAGGAAACACTGAAGAGAACAAACCCCCCCCAGAGGGCTAAGGAGGATTTTTTTGGAGGAAAGGGTTGGTGGTGCCAGACTGGGTGGTTGGTTAGGTGGAGATTGCTGGTGCCTGAGTCTGGCTTTGACCTCTCCTGCCCTACAGCCAGCGTTACTGTGTCTGTAACCCAGCCCTTGTACGCCAGTTCCGGAACCCAGACACCATCTTCATCCTTGCTTTTGCCATCATCCTCCTCAATACCGACATGTATAGTCCCAGCGTCAAGGCTGAACGAAAGATGAAACTAGATGACTTCATCAAGAACCTGAGAGGTGACCTGACTTCCCTATCAGCTTTTCCTGCCCTTCACCTGAGAAGGGAAAGTAGGTGGGCGTAGGGGTGGGGAAGGATGAGGGAGATCCCATCTGTTTCTTGGAAATTAACCTATGATGCTGTCACTTTCTGCCAAGGTTGGATGTTCCCAGGGCATTCACTTATTAATTAACCTGAATAGCTATTTGCCGATTTACTGAGCATCTACTGTGTACCAGGCTTTTTTAGGTCCTGGGGTTCTAGCAGTGAACTAGTGGCTCTTACAGGGCTTATACTAATTTACTCATTCAGTCATTCACTTGTCCATTTCCCATGTCTTCTTTCCTTCTCTTCTTTATTTATGCCCATAATGACTCATTTAATTATTTTAAGTACCCATTCCTCCATTCATGCATTCATTTATCACTTGACCAACCAACGAGCCAGCCAGTTGACACATAGTGCCTAGTATGTGCCAAACCCCGTGATGGATGTCAAGAACAATGGAGGGGAGTCTGCCATAGTCCCTGCTCTGAGAGAGCTCCCCGTGTGTGGGAGAGACTGACTTGTAGTACCCAGATAACTAACATAGTTAGTTAGATAGAAAGTGAACAGTGACATCAGAGAGGCCAAAAGTGTAGTCAGAGCTCAAAGGAGGGAAAACCCATCTCCAGCTAGCTTCCCTGAGGAAACAGTATTTTTATTTTAAGGTGGGCCTTGAAGGCATGGATAAGGTGACACAATAGAGATAGAGGAGGGCTTACCTAGCAGTGAAAATAACAAAGGCACAGAGGCAGGAAAAGGTAAAGTTGTTTAGAGAACAATCAAGATGTGGTCAATCTGATGAGAAGGTCAGTTGGAACCAGTATGTGAGGGCCTTGAATACCAAATGTAAGGTGTCACTTTGATCTTTTTTCTTGGTTTATTCTACTGATGTCAAGCCCTGCTTCTCACCAAAGAGCAGCCTACTAAAAATGGCACAGATGTTAAGATTATTTAAACAGAAATGAAAGAGGGAAGTAGAGTTGAAGAAAAAACAAACAAACCAAAAACAAGACAAATTGGCTGACCATCCAGGTTTGCACAGTTGATAGGCTTTAAGCCCTCTGGCAGCTAAGGTAAAAAAAAAAAAAAAAAATACAGTGTGATGAAGGGTGTTCCTTTAGCACCTGTCCAAAGAGGTGGTGTGGGATTTCCAAAGGAGAAGACATTTTCCCTAGCAGAAGGTTTGGAGAGAAGAGTGAGCAGGTTTCTCACAGCAGACAATCAGGAGTAGAGAAGGATGGTGGCCATGGGGGGAGGGAGTTAGATCAGAGGCCATTGGAGCTGTCTCCTAGAATCCTGCAGTTATTCATTCATTCATCCATTCTTTCTGTGTGTGTGTGTGTGTGTATCTCTTCCCCTCCAATTATTAAATAAATGGACAAACAAATGAAAGCAATACACGCTTATTTTGGAAATTTTGGCAAATTAGAAAATTTCTTTTAATCACTTAAAATTCTGCCCCCTAGAGGCAACCATAGTTAATATTTTGGTGTATTCTTGTCTTTTTCTCCATGTATATGCAACTTTTTTTTTTTTTTGAGACAGAGTCTGACTCTGTTGCCCGGGCTAGATTGAGTGCCGTGGCGTTAGCCTCGCTCACAGCAACCTCAAACTCCTGGGCTCGAGCAATCCTTCTGTCTCAGCCTCCCCAGTAGCTGGGACTACAGGCATGCGCCACCATGCCCAGCTCATTTTTTCTATATATTTTTAGTTGGCCAATTAATTGCTTTCTATTTTATAGTAGAGACGGGGTCTCGCTCTTGCTCAGGCTGGTTTCGAACTCCTGAGCTCGAGCGATCCGCCCGCCTCGGCCTCCCAGAGAGCTAGGATTACAGGCGTGAGCCACCGCGCCCGGCCTATATGCAACTTTTTATATAGTTAAGATCATGCCATCTACACAATGTATTATCTTACTCTTTTCACTTGCTATAAGAATTTTCTCATGCTATTGAAATCTTTTTGCAAATGTCAAGTTTTTAATAGCTGTATACTATCTTATTAAATGGATATACTATCCTTTACTTAACTGTTCCTCTATTGTTAGAACTTAGGTTGTTTCAAATTTTTCCCATAAATAACACTTAGTGAACATTCTTATATATGTCTTACACATATTTCTGAGTAATTATTTAGGGCAGATTCCTAAAAGAGGAATCACTGGGTCTGAACATTTAGGTTCTTGCCAAATTACCCTCCAAAATTGTTATGTTACATGCCCACTTCCCTGCACTCTGCTTAGCACTGGATTTCATTTAAAATTATTTTTGCTAATTAGGAAGGCCAAAAATAGTATCTGATGGTTTTAATTACAGTATCTTCTGAGTCGTTTAGACAAAATCCCCACCCTGGGGAAGATAGCAGTTGGCTGTTGTGTTGAAGGGCACCTTCCCTGCCCTGATCCTGGCTGAGCATCGGAGGATACCCACTGACCTTTGGTCCTGACTGTTAGTGTGGCCCATGCCTGGGTGAGGGGTGTTGTGGAGAACCCCTACCACCAGTGGCCCATATTTATGTGACATATTCCTACCCAGGGGTTGACAATGGTGAAGATATCCCCCGAGATCTCCTGGTGGGCATCTACCAGCGCATCCAAGGGCGTGAACTGAGGACCAATGATGACCACGTGTCCCAGGTGCAGGCTGTGGAGCGCATGATTGTTGGCAAGAAACCAGTAAGTGCATTGGGAGGCTGCGAAGGGGCCAGGGTTTGAGTATGCCCCAGCAACTGAGTGGTAAGTCACTGCACCTCCCTGAGTGCTGGGTGCCTCTTACCTGCAATGCAGAGTGGACGGTAATGGATTCATCAGGGGATTGTAGTGCAGATTAAGCAAGGTGCTCCATGTGAATTCAGCATTCAGCACCTGGCATAGCACAAGGCCCATAGTGGGTGCTGTATAAATATTAGCATCCTTTCCATATCCGATCTTGCCTGTCCATCCCAAGTGAGGAACCAAGCTAATGGTTAGCTGAGAACCAAAGCAAGAACACACTTTAGTCTCTTAGCCAACAAACATTTACGGATGCCTTTCTACTGAGCCCAGCATTTCACTGGGCCCCAGAGATGAAGATATGAATCAGACATGGTCTCTGTCCTGGGACACTCATAGATCAGTAAGTGTGCAAGGCAAAGACACAAATACTACTGCTGCCTTATGGTCTAGTTTAGGAGAGCAGAAAGGAGGGAGAGGCCATTTTCAACCTGGGGAAATCAGGGAAGGCTTCATAGAAGAGGTAACTTTGGAATTGGAATTTGAAGGAGGGGTGCAATATGGCCATGCAGAACTGGGCAAGAAAGGCATTTTATACTTGGGAGGCTGAGGCAGGAGGATCGCTTGAGCCCAGGAATTTGAGGTTGCAGCGAGCTATGATGATGCCACTGCACTCCAGCCTGGACAACAGAACAAGACCCCATCTCTAAAAAAAATAAAAATAAAGGCATTCCAGAATACTCCTTATATAAGAGTGACACATATGTATCAGAGGTAAACTTCCTCTTATGGTTCAAAGTCAAGGCGCTGGAGGCCTGAAGTTGATGGGCTGGCTTTCTAACACCTATTTCTTCATACCTGTCTAGGTCCTGTCTCTTCCTCACCGTCGACTGGTTTGCTGCTGCCAACTCTACGAGGTGCCAGATCCAAACCGCCCCCAGAGGCTCGGGTTGCATCAGCGGGAGGTCTTCCTCTTCAATGATCTCCTTGTGGTATGGGCACTGTGGGGGAGGAGGTGGAAGGGAGATGGTAAGCTTGGCCCCTGGGTCTAGTGTGAGCCATGTTGACATTGGTGTATGGAGCGTAGCAGGCGAGGTGCTCTGCCATGCCATCTGCATGGTCTTGTGTAAGCCACAGGCCTTCTCTGCCCTTCTTTTCCTCACGGATCTGTTTGGAGGTAGTGACAGCCACCCAGTGGCAGAAAATATGAGGACCAAGGGAGTTGACAGATTTACAATCTGGGAAGTGGTAGGGAATGTCCCTGTCCACTTCAATGGCTTGGAGGGTTGGGTGGGGGGAGGCAAACCTGTGACCTCCAGGATGAGTCTGAAACCTCTGAGTGATGGAGATGCTTGAAGTGACTCTTAAAACTGTGCTCATTACCAGTCCAGATGTTTGTCTTTTAGGGATGGGACTCTTAGGACTCTGTAGGTCAGAAGGGACTTTCAGGGTCTCCTGGGCAAGAACCAGCTTCCTGGATGGCCCCCTGCTTGTGTGACTGCAGAGACAGAAAGCTGCCTTCCTCCAGAACAGCCATTTGCCCTGTCAGACAGCTCTAGCTGCTAGAATCTGTTTCCCTATGAGTTTGCTTCACCGATCTTCACTCAAATCTTGGGATCACAGAGAACAAATATTCTCTCTCTGCTCTGAGACAGATCTTCAGTGATTTGAGGACAGCAATCCTGTCCCCCTCTTGGTCTTCTCTCCTTTAGAGCAGAGTTTCTTAATCTCAGCACTGTTTACCTTTGGGGCTGGATAATTCTTTGTTGTGGGGGGCTGTCCTGTGCACTGCAGGATGTTTAGCAGCACCTACTAGATGACAGTAGCAACCCTTCTACCAGAAATGTCTCCAGACATTGCTCAATGTCCTCTAGGGGGCAATATCACCCCCAGTTGAGCATTACTACTTTAGACAAAGCACCTCTGATGCCCTCTCTGAGCCTTAGTTTTCTCCTCTGTGAAATGGGTCTAATCCCTGCCACACAGGGTTGTCATGAGGATGAAATAAGAGGTCATATGTGGAGTAGCCTTACCCTGAAGAGTGCCTGGCCCATACAGGTGCTGAGTCAATGTTTAGCCATCCCTCATGTCCTGACACCCGCGTGTGTCTGGCTCTGTGATAGGCACTGGGTAGGCCAAGATGAATCAGACTCAGTCCCTATTCTCAGGATGCTTACAATCTGAAGGACTAAAAAAAGTGCTTTGCATCACTATGAACTGTAACCATCCTGAAATCAAAACATTTGCTGTTAAGAGCCGCTTGCTGAATGCCTAAGGTGTTTGCAGCCTGTGTTAGTTGAGTCCAGAGTGCCCAAGTACTTGCTAAAGACTTTGGGCTGTTGAGAGGAAGACTCCTTAACTCTCTACATAGGTTGGGCAGAGAGTGCCTTTAAGTGCTGGCTCTGGTGAGGGTGGGTGAGAGAACCTGAAAACCAGACTCTTGCCCTCCAGGCCAGCAGGGGGCGACCACACACTCAGAGGACTATCATAGAGCCTGACAAGGAAAAGGTACTGAATCAGCATTCTGGAGCTCAGAAAAGGGGGAAAAAAAAAATATTTGTGGGACATTAGAACAGGCTTCCTTGAAGGAGCAGCATTCAGTTAGTTCCTATAAATACTGTAAACCCTGCTGTGCATCATCATTAAGTCAGGAACTTGCATTTTCTTCCATCTCTCCCATTCTGTTCCTCAAGCTTCCGTTCTCCCCAACTTGTGGGGATGTGTGTTTGTGTGTATATGTCTGTTAACGGGGGTGGGAAGGGAGGGTGGTTACTAGAAATAGCTGCCATGTTGAAAGAAATTCCCCACCCCAGATTCTGCCTCTTGTCTTTTTCCCACCCCTGCCAAAGGTCACCAAAATTTTCCAGAAGAAGAAGATCTTGGTGACATACAGCTTCCGTCAGTCCTTTCCCCTCGTGGAAATGCACATGCAGCTCTTCCAGAATTCATGTGAGTCCCTTTTTGGATCCCAGTTCCCAAGAGTCCATGCCATGGCCCCCATGCTCACCCTTCCTCCATACCAGCTCTAGTTGTTGGAGTCCTTTATGACTGGGCTAAGGTGTCCAAAGGACCTACTTGGTCCCAGGATGAAGGGCAGACGAGGGTGGAGCATGACTTGGGTCTAGCCCCTGGGGAACTCATGGTCTTGCAGAGAACCATAGTGTGTGTGTTCTCCGGTGAGCCAAAGAGAAGTCGCTCATGCTGTGCTCCGAAGGACTGAACCAGGAGGAGCTTTGTTGGGTGGTATCTGGGCAGAGAAGCAATGTGAGCTGAGGCAGCAGTGTGAAGGAAAGGGATTTCAGAGAGCAGTTCTACACCGCTGGGTTTGCCTTTACATCCTGGAGTACAGGAAGAAAGAGGGCCATGGCTATCAGGAGTTTGGGGGCTTTAGGGCAAAGGGGAGCCAATGAAGATGCCCAAGCAGAGGAGAGTTGTTGTAATGTCATGACTGGATATTAGAAAAATTGTTTCACGGATGAGCCACCTTTCATCAATCCTGACAGAGGTGCCCAACCTCCCCTCTCCCCTCCCTTTCCCCACAGATTACCAGTTTGGGATCAAGTTGCTGTCTGCAGTACCTGGTGGGGAGCGAAAGGTCCTCATCATCTTCAATGCCCCCAGCCTCCAGGACAGGCTGCGCTTCACATCCGACCTGCGCGAGTCCATCGCGGAGGTGCAAGAGATGGAGAAGTACCGTGTAGAGTGTGAGTAGCCTAGCCACGTCTCCTGCCCCCTTTCCTCACACAGTGTCCTGCAGAAACCTGTCCTGGAGGCTGGGGAATCCTGTCCTCTGACACTCTCACAGTTGAGGGTTAGCTTATCCAACCCTCCTACCTTCATTCCAGGAACCCTTCAGCCTCTGGTTGAATACCTTCAGCGAGAAGGGGCTCATTACCTCCCGCCCTCAGATTATCATCCCAAGCCCTAATTATGAGCCAACTCTTCCTTCTAGTGAAAGGCAGCAGGGAGAAGAATCAGGGTTTTAGAAGTAGGACTCTAGTTTTCAATCCCAGGTATGCTACTTATTATCTGGGTAAACTGGGGCAAGTCACCTAATCCTCTGAGCCTCAGTTTCTTCCTATACGAAGTTGGGATAATGAAATCATCTTCACAGAGTTGTGGAGATGAAAAGAGACAAGGCAGCCAAAGTGTCCTGCTACATGCTACGTGTTCAACAAATATTATTCCCCATCCCACCCTCTCCTCTTCTCTCCTCTCCCCACATACCATTTCCTGAGCTGAGTCCCAGTGGCCTATCCTCCCAGTCCCCAGGGGCCACACCACGCCATTTTGATCATATATGTAATGGAAAATAGTGATTATATCTCATTCCTCCCGATGCCCTCCAAGTTTTCTCTTCTCCAGGCTAAGCAGTCACAGTTAAGTAACATGGTGTTAAGGAAAAAGAGGCAGGCAGACAGAGAGAGAGAGAGAGACAGAGGCGGCGGACAGCTCCTCGGTGAGGCCTTCACAGTTCCAGGGTCTATTCTACTCCTCAGCAAGGCTGGGTCAGAAGTTTCAGTTCATCAGATGTTCTTGAGACCCTGGGGAAATCCAGATAGAGGGATTAGCAGACCAAGATGAGCAGGGGAGGGCAATAGACAAGTGTTTCCATGACCTCCGTGGGGAGGTGGGGGTGTAAGGTCAGGAGAGCCCAGGCTCTGGAATCAGGCAGACCTGCTTCCAGAATGTCAGCTCCACCATTTCCAGCGGTATGACCCCGGGCAAGCTCTAAGACCTCTCGGATTCTCAGTTTCTTCCTCTGTGCAATGTGGATGTTAACACTTACCTCAGAACTCTTGTGAGGATTGAGAGAGATCAAGCATGTGTAGTGCCCAGCATACTGCCTGGCAGGTGGTAGAGGATTAGACTCCTGTCACTTTCCTGCTTCTGCCCTGCCAGGAGCCCCTCTGCTCTGGAGCAAAGTATCTGAGAACTGAGTGAACTCTGGAAAGATTGCCCTTTGCTATGGACTGGAAGGGCCTTCCTGTCCTTACTCTGAACCATCTGCTGTGAAGCTCATTTTGAAGGGCAAGGGTGCTTTGGGGAGACTGACTGTAAGGGGCCGGGGAGAAGGAGAGGAAGGAGAGGGCAAAAGGAAGAGGAAAGGAGCAGGAAGCAGGACTAAGAGGGATGAAAGGAAGACTGAGAGGGGAGAGAGGGTGCGAGACAGGGGTTGGGCACTGACGGGGCTTCGGAGATGAAGCTGCAGTTTGGAGGGAAACAGGTGTTGGCCACCCAGGGGGAAAAACAGGAGGCCCAGGGGACAGTGGGAGGGAGGAGAAAGGAGGAAGGCCCATGGAGTGCTGAGGTAAATCAGGTGGGCTATCACTCCTGTTCCTGACCTTTGCTCCCTGTTCCCCCCACTGCCACCCAGCGGAGCTGGAGAAGCAGAAAGGTATGATGCGGCCTAACACCTCACAGCCTGGAGGGGCCAAGGACTCAGTGAATGGGACGCTGGCCCGCAGTAGCCTGGAAGATACTTATGGTGCAGGCGATGGGCTCAAACGGGGCGCACTCAGCAGTTCCCTGCGAGACCTCTCAGATGCAGGTAGGTCTTCTGGACCCCTGCCCTGGCTTGGGAGAGGAGGGACCAGGTGTCCTCTTTGCCTCCTGTCACTGGCCGCCAGCCTTCCCTCCACCTGCCGCACACGCACGCAACCTGCCTTCACCCAGAGCCCTGGGCACTGTGCTGCAGGGGCCTGGGAGCCAGGTCAGATCAGATGGAGCCCGGCACTGGGGCCAGGGCGTGTGAAGTGGGGCCACAGTCCTGGCCCCTCTCTCTCGCTGCTCCACCTCTCCTCCTCTGCTCCCTCTTCTGTCTCTCCTATACCACCGCTCCTCCTTCTCCATCTTCTCCTCCTCTCTCTCCTCCTTCTCCACTTCTCCTCCTCCCCACCTCCCCCTCTTCAATGGGGGAAAGGGATAATGGGGTGTCTGTCCCCAGGAGGGGCCCAGGCCTGGTACCCAGCTCTGGAGCCCAGCAGGGTGGGGAAAGAGGGTTGCTGCTCTGACGCTGGGCTCCTTGCTTGTGGGTGCAGGGAAGCGGGGGCGGCGTAACAGCGTGGGATCGCTGGACAGCACCATCGAAGTAAGTGCCAGCTCCTGCCCCACTCGTCCTCTGCATGAGCCCTGCCCTGGCCATGGAGCCCCAGAGGAGGAGGGGACCTGTTGCTCCCCCCTCTTCCCTGCTGGGAACCATGTGGCTGCCTCTCCCAGCCACCACTCTCTCCATCTGTCCTCAACTCTGTCTGTCCTCATTCTGCCTGTCTCTCAGTCTGTCTTCCACTCTCCCGTGCCCCCTCTCAACCCCAGGGCTGACTCTGAGTAGGGATGCCCTTGGAGTTGGGCCACAGGAAGCTCTTACCTCCAAGTCCTGCTCTTTGACCCTCAGAGAGTCACTCTGCCTCTCTGGGCCTAATGTTTTTCCTGCCTGCAAAATGGGGATGAGGAGAAGGTACTGCTACTTCTTCTTCTCCTAGCTGAGGCTCAGCTGAGATAATGGTTGTGACAGCAGAGCTTTGCAAGCTGGGGAGCTCCACGTACACAGGACTGTTACTTGGTTTCGATTATGACTTAGGGGTCCCTGTCTCCCCAGCCTCAGCCCTCAGGGACAGGGGTGGAGTTTAAGGTTGGGGGTTTAGGACATCTAGACCAACCTGACTTCCCCCCTCCCCCCTTCCAGGGGTCTGTTATTAGCAGTCCACGCCCTCACCAGAGGATGCCACCTCCGCCCCCACCCCCGCCGCCAGAGGAGTACAAGAGCCAGAGGCCCGTCTCCAACTCCTCATCCTTCCTGGGCTCCCTATTTGGAAGCAAGCGGGGCAAGGGGCCCTTCCAGATGCCAGCACCGCCAACAGGCCAGGCCTCTGCCTCCTCTTCATCTGCTTCTTCCACCCACCACCACCACCATCACCACCACCATGGTCACAGCCATGGTGGCCTGGGGGTGCTGCCTGATGGGCAGTCCAAGCTCCAAGCCCTGCATGCCCAGTATTGCCAAGGACCGGGCCCTGCCCCGCCACCCTACCTCCCGCCCCAGCAACCCCCTCTACCCCCACCTCCTCAGCAGCCCCCTCCCCTGCCCCAGCTGGGCTCTATTCCACCA
>VBSM01003162.1:3412092-3462387 GCA_008086735.1 Cheirogaleus medius
CCTGCCCCCACCCTCGCCTCACACCCCGCACTCACCCCTGCCACCCACCTCTCCCCACGGCCCGCTGCACGCCTCTGGGGCCCCTGGCACAGCCAACCCACCCAGTGCGAACCCCAAGGCCAAGCCAAGCCGGATCAGCACCGTGGTCTGATGAATGAAGAGAGTGAGCTGGGAGCAGGACGTTCTGGGGAATCCACAGGAGAGGGACCTTGCACCCTCTCTGCTTCCTCAGTTTTTTCAGAAATATATATAACATAGCAATGTCCTTCTCTCCACTTCCTCCCTGTCTTGGGGCCCTTCTCTAACCCCCTGTGGTTGCCATGGGGTTTCCTTCCTGATTCAAAGACCCTTGCCACTTGAATCCTGGACTCAGGGTGCTCCAGTGCTGTGGAGTGGTGAGGGCCTTTCAGAGATCCTTGTTTTCTTTTTCCTGTCTTCCTCTGCACCTGCCCTTTCCCTGGAGGTCTAGCTCTGTGGCCTCAGACCTCCAGACCAGTGTGAGCTCCCTTTCAGCTCTGGCTGGTGGAGAAGTGCAGGCTTCCGGAGCTGGAAGGGTGAAGGCTTCCCTAGGGCTCCTCTGGCCATGTGGGGCTAGGAGAGCGCTCTGTAGAGTTGTGGCCAAACCGCAGTTGGCTCGGCCCTCCCTCTGACCTCAGGGCCTGGCCACACACCTCCATGTGTCCTTCTGTCTGATGGAGGACATGGACTGTCAATGCACTCAGTGGGTGGGACCCCGCTTGTGCTGGCCCCCACATGGGGCAGTGCTTCCTCTCTCGAGCCAGTCTATGCCCTCTCTCCAGTAGGCCCCAGCCCAGACCTCTTCGGCTTCAGGAACTTGCCTCGCCCTGCAACGTTCTTATCCTGATCAAAGTCCAGACAGGTTTTCGGGGGGCTCAGGTCTGGGATGAGAAGGGCACTGCCCTCCCTCACCCATATTGCATGCCCCCCCATTCTCTTACACCTACCCCCCCTACAACTGAAGACAATGCACTTTACAGATATTGCCCACACACACCTCTCTGGGGCAGGGCACCCAGCATTGGCCCTAGGGAGAGAGGCTCCCAGAGGGCCACCATGAGCCCAAGATGTCCTTCCTGAGGCAGAGATTGAAGCCATCAGAGTCGGGGCTGGGAGCCAGGATGCCTGAGTTCTTCTGTCCGTCAAAATCTCTGCTGCCTCTCCAGCCCTTTTGCAGCCCTGTTTATTTATTATAAATATATTTTTTACAAGCCCCAGCTCCTCTTCTTGCCCCGCATATCCAGCTCCTTTCTCAGCTCCTGCCTCCTTCTCCCCTCTCTACCACGGGCTGCAGTACAGATAGATAGACAGACAGACAGATGGACCCTGGCTGTACAAAGGGCCAGGGACCCTGGGGCTTGAGGGTAGGGGAGGGTGGCAGTGGGAGGGGCTGTATGGAGAGGAGCTGGGGTTCAGGCATTGTCTTTTTTCCTCCTTGTATATAAGAATGTATATTTGATGCCTCATAAAAGACCTTGTGCTCACCTCCCGCCTCTGCCTCCTACTTATGCCCCCCTTCCCCACTGTGGAGCCCGTGGAGAGAGAGGCCGTAGCCCAGGGAGGTGACGCGATAACGGTAGAGATTCAGGCAACTGAGTGGGCGAGATGCTTTGGTTGGGTGGGAGATGGGGGTGAGGGAGGATTTCTTATCTTATTTAATATACAGTCTGTGTGACAGAGTGGCAAGAGTATTGAAGGCTTTGGAGTTGATCCAGTTCGTATCCTGGGGTTTTCACTTACTAATTTTATGAACTTGGGCAAGACACCCTCTCTGAGTCTCAGTTTTCTCCATTTGAAACTCAGGTGATAAGCCATTGCCGTGTGGATCAGACTTGAGTGAAGAGCTTAGACCCAGTGGGTCCTGAATCAAGTCCAATCAGCATTTTTTCGGTATCTTCCCTGCTGGACCGCACTGGACTACCTTTGGCTGCCCCGCTTTCTCCCGCCTTCAGCTTGATGCTGATTGCATCTTCTCAAAGCTCATCTTTTTTTAGTGCTCAACTCCTGGCTCAGTGACTTGACTGTGCTGCCTTTGGCAAGTCATTCAGCCCTTCAGAGCCTGGTCTTCCACCTGTAAAATGGGGATAATGATTTTGCAGGACAGTTGTTAACAGATGCACGTGAAGTGCCTACCTCCTGCCAGACACACAGGCCACCTACAGAAGCAAATGCAAACTCCTTGTCTTGACATTGGGAGGTCCCCCACAGGGTGGCCCAGCTGATGATGTCTGTAGTCTTGACTCATTCCTCACCCATACTTTGGCCATCCGCTCACTGTTCCCTGAAAATGCCTGTGTGTACTTTCCAACCTCAGTATTTTACCTGTGCCTTTCCCCTTGCCAGACATACTCCTCCCAACATCCCTGATGAAGTTTTCCCCACCCTTGCAAGATGGGCTTAAAGAACCCATCCTTCACAAAATGTGCCCTTCATCACATTCTTCAAGATCCTTCATGTCATTATCTATCTTCCCTACCAGGCCATAGTTGCTTGGGACTGATACTGGTCTGAATCATGTCTACTCAGAGTACTGCTCACTACAGTGCCTGGCACAGCACAGATATCACTAACATTTTGTTGATCAAATGAATGAATGAGTGAATGGTTCTTTCTAAACTAAGTCTTAGAGTTAGGTATCTTTGCATTAGTGGATTTATTGATTGATGCAACCTGTGTACCAAAATTTGGGGCCCATCTGGGACCTCCTCATGCTTCCTTCAGCTCTTTGCTAAGTTCTCCTCCCATCTTCATGGCAGTCCCAGCACTGGGCTATCCCTGCCCCCACCCTCTGCCTCTCCATTTCTCTGAGGACCTGAAGACAACAAGCCCATTAACTGCTCTCTTTTTTTTTTTTTGAGACAGAGTGTCACTCAATGTCCCTGGATAGAGTGCAATGATGTGATTGTAGCTCACTGCAAGCTCCAACTCCTGGGCTGTGAGCAATCCTTCTGCCTCAGCCTCCCAAGTAGCTGGGACTACAGGTGCGCACCATAATGCTCGGCTGGGTTTTGTTGCTTTGTGTATTTTTTTTATTTTTGTTTTTCTTTTTTATTCAGTACAGACAGGGTCTCACTGTGCTCAGGCTGGTGTTGAACCCCTGAGCTCCAGCTATCCTCTCACCTCAGCCTCTCAGAGAGCTAGGATCACAGGCGTGAGCCACCGCGCCAGCCCCATTGACTGTTCTTACATCAAAAGTGCTACTGCCAATCTCTTTCAGGATGCAGATGGGGAGAGACAACACATAGCAAAGTACAAAGGTCCTAGAATCTCACAGAGTTCTTATTTTTGTTCTAGACTAGTGCTGTCTAGTAGGTCTATCTGTGATGATGGAAATGTCCTATACCTGCACTGTTCAATACGGTAACCACTAGCCACATGTGGCTATTGAGCACTTGAAATGTGGCTAGTGCAACTGAGGAACTACTTTTTTTTTATTATTAGAGATGGAGGATCTTGCTATGTTGCCCAGGCTGTCCTCAAGCTCCTGAGCTGAAGCAATCTTACTGCCTCAGTCTCCCGAGTAGCTGGGACTACAGGCACGTACCACTGCACCCAGTTTGCATTTTTAATCTCATTAAATTTAAATTTTAAGGCCTGGCATGGTAGCTCACACCTATAATCCTAGCACTCTGGGAGGCTGAGGCAGGAGGATCGCTTGAGCTCAGGAGTTCAAGACCAGCCTGAGCAAGAGCGAGACCACATCTCTGCTAAAAATAGAAAACATAGCCAGGCATGGTGGCATGCGCCTGTCGTCCCAGCTACTTGGGAGGCTGAGGCAAGAGGATCATTTAAGCCCAGGAGTTTGAGGTTGCTGTGAGCTATGATGACTACAATGATGCCACTGCACTCTACCCAGGGCAACAGAGGGAGACTCTGTCTTTAAAAAAATATTAAATAGCCACAAATGGGTAGTGGCTACCATACTGGACAGTACAGGACAAGACTTTCAGGAATGGACAGCCTGGTGGGGATAATGTGAAAACAATATAATACGCACAGGCCCAGAAGGAAGCCCTGGGTGTGTGGGAGCACAGAGCAGGGGAAATCCAACTTGGGGTGGGTGAGTGGGGTCAGGGAAGATTTTCTGGAACTGCCCCATTAGTGGCATCTTGAAGGGTGTGTAGGAATTAGCCCGGTAAAGAAAGGCATTTGTTAGAGGAAGCAGCACATTCAAAGGCCTGGAGGTGTGAGAGAATGCAATGTCAGTGGCACAGCCAGAAAAGAATGAGGGCTGGCAGCTTGGGCAGTGGGCAGGGCACACGCTGAAACATGGAGATAGGCAGGTTTCCTCGTCTGATCCCTGTTGCTCTGTTGCCAGCAGGTTTTCTCACCTTGGCCTCAGCAGTAGCTAAAGTAAGACCAGGTGACACATTAGGCTATCTAGTATCTCCACTTTAAAGTTACTACTTTCCTCTTTGTGACGGATTATGTCATGGAGAGATGCATTGAGATTGTTACTCCTCAAACTTTCACCCATCAGTTTCAGTGTTCACTGATGGTTCTTGCCTGAAACAATTATGGCCAAGGTTGCCAAATGGTGATTTTCAAATGCCATCATTCTTTTGACGTGTATTGGTTGGCTTCCCACTATAAGGGTGCACTTTCCCTTCTTCTACATTTATTTAATTATTTATATCATTATGGACTGATAGTTGTCTATTTTACTTAAGGGGTTATATATGACCCATTAATATCATTCTTATTTTTATGTTCAAAATGCCCCAGATTTGGCCAGTTAGGAAGCCCTCCAAGCTGACTCCTGTGTCCTGTGGCACATCTCCATCTTTCTTTGAGCACTTCCTTGTTTTCTGGCACCACAAGATGCTCCAGGCTTCATGCCCTGGCCCTGGAATCAACCATTTTTCTTTCCCAAAAAGTCCTGGTTCTTTTTAGTAGAGAACGGTATTTAGAAATCAAGATTTGGGCACTAGATGTTGTAGCTATATTTCAAGAGTTTGCTCTTTTATTTGGAAAAAGTTTGAGCATCCATTGATGATTTTCTAACTCCATCATTCCTTCTATACTTATTATTTAATATTCCACTTTAAGGAAGAACTTTTCCCTTACTCTCGTTTTATTTATTTATATCAATCTAGAATCATGGATTTCTATTTTAACCATTGAGTTATAATCCAATACTATCATAATTTATTTTGAATTATTATTTTGGATATATCATTTTACTGTTATGTATATGTATAAGCACATACTGTACATCTACATTTCTCTAACTGTCTATCTAATAAACCATGAGCTTACACAGATACCTTGAAGAGGCTGTTTTAATAGTCCAGACTAGTGACAGCAAAAGGCTTACAAAGTGGAGTGGAAGATGGCGGGAGAGGAGGGGATGGATGCCAGAGCTATTTAGGAGTTGGAACTGGACAGCTCATACCTACTTTAGAACTGGAAGAGACCCTATTTTACAAATAAAAAAAGAGAGGCATACAGTCACTCTCATCCAGTTCATCCATAAGACATGGATGGGGTGAGTGTGGTTTTGAGCCCAGACAAGGCTTCCAATCACTGGTCTGCACTGACTCCATGCCAGACCCTCTCAGCTGGGTGGATGAGGCTAAGCCAGCCCCCAGTCCAGGGTGAGCTCCTTTACGCTTCCCAATTCTTAAGCCTGCAATGCCCAGACTCTGGTGGGTCCCCAGCAAGACCCAAGGCTTGAGAAAGGAACCCATTTCCTAAACACCTTAGTGTGTTCAGAGCACCATCTGAGACTTTTACAGGTAGAATTGTACAGCAGTCAGACAGACCTGGGTTTGAGTTCTGGCTCAGCCACTTACTAGCCATGTGACTTGGGTAAGTTTATACTTCCCTGAGCTTCAGTCTCCTCATCTGTAAGGCAGGGGTAACAATACCTGCTTCATAGCACCTGGCCCTTGATGAATGGCAGTCATCATCTCTAATCTTCCCAACACCACTGTGAGGAAGGGATTATTTAGCCTTATTGTATAAACCAGAAAATCAAGGCTCAGGCAGGCGAGGTACTTGGCAGATCTCAGTGGATGAATGTCAGCTCCAGGAAAGCAGAGACCAAGTCTGTCTTGGTTATCATTATATTCTCAGTGCCCAGCAAATTTCCTGGTGCATAGTAGGAATTTAATAAGTATTTGTGAAGGAATAAATTCTATCTCACTCGCTTCAAAGACTACACAATTTCCCTCTGATCTTCCAGAGCAGAGGTGTGTGTGGGCTCGAGACCTCATAGAAGGCTGTAGGAAGCCTGGGCAGAGCTGAGACCCAAAGCCTGGTCTCCTAACTCCTAATTCATGCTCTTTGCCCTTCACCTACTTGCCTCCAGATGGAAAGGCCAAACTTTCTTCAGCCTAGGATTTGGCATATTCTCCTACCTTCCTCATTCTCCTCACCCTTCTGCCCAGTTCTATTCCTGGTGAGGGAAAGTGACAGGAAGATCATTTGACCAGAAGTCAGCAACTTCCTGTGTAACATTGGGCAAGTTGTTTAATCTTTCAGGAACTTGGTTCCTCATCTATAGAAAGGGTAAACTGACCTACATCTTTCCCAAGACTGTTACAAAGATTAAGGGAAATTGGGCCGGGTGCAGTGGCTCACGCCTGTAATCCTAGCACTCTGGGAGGCTGAGGCGGGCGGATTGCTCAAGGTGAGGAGTTCGAAACCAGCCTGAGCAAGAGCGAGACTCCATCTCTACTAAAAATAGAAAGAAATTAATTGGCCAAGTAAAAATATAGAAAAAATTAGCCGGGCATGGTGGCACATACCTGTAGTCCTAGCTACTCGGGAGGCTGAGGCAGGAGGATTGCAGGAGTTTGAGGTTGCTGTGAGCTAGGCTGATGCCAAGGCACTCTAGCCCGGGCAACAGAGTGAGACTCTGTCAAAAAAAAAAAAAAGATTAAGGGAAATAATTGGTATGAAAGAGGTATTATTAGATGCCTATCCATGAGACGTTAGTGATATCACTATGATTAGCATCACTTTTCCTAGCTTTCTGTTTCCTGTCCAGATGGTTGTTCAGTTGGATCATTTGCCTGTGTTTCTGGTGGGTAGGGGCTGAGGTTTCCCCTGACATCTAGAAAACTAGAAAGGAGATGTCACTTACTATTTGTATTTACTTGGGACAAGTTTCCTCACGAGCCAAGTGGGAATACAGATCCTGAACATTCAAGGTAATATAAGGATTCAAGTGATAAAAAATAAGAAAGCACTAGCACAATGGCTGGCTCAAAGGAGATTTTTATGAGTTTTGACATATTGGTTGTTGACTCTCAGAAATAAAAATAACAGCTACCAGATACTGAGGGCCTGCTATGTGCCAAATATACAACAATCCTGCAAGATAGGTATTATCTTCATTTCAGTTTCAGATGTTGGGACTTGTCCAAGGTTACATAACTAGGACACGATAAAGCTGGTGGGACAGGAAAGCATGCCTGTCTGACCCCAGGGTGTGAGCCTCCTGTGCACGATGCTCCCTCAGCTAGGATGTCCTTAGCTCAGTCCTGAAATAGGCAGAATGTACTTAATTGGCACAGTATCTGATTAGGAACAGTTAACTGGATGAAGGAATGATACTCCTCACCCACCTCAAACATATTCAAGCTTATAGTAGATGCTTAATATACACAGGAAATGTTTGTAAAGAGTATACATTATTTTCAGTCAGTATAGACTTACTAAGGACACCATTTTCTTGTTCACTCAACATTCATTTACTGCTTAACATTCCAGGTGCTAAGGATGTATAAGGCCACATGGTCCCTGCTCTTAAGGAATTCATAGTCTAGTGGAAGAACACAAAATAAGCACCTAATCAGCATCTACACAAGTACTCAAATATGTGCACAGTAGGCGCTCAAACTATATGCAATAATCCCACAACTGATGAATGATATAGATGATCCTCAAAGCAAGTAGATGCCTGATGTATGTGAATAAAATACTGGTTTGATACTCAAAGTACTGTAGCTGCAACGAACCTATTCATAAATTCCTCAAAGAACATGCACACAATAGATGTGCACTTAGTAGGTACTCAAATGCACAGGGGCTATACACAATAAATACAATCAATGTACACATTTGTTTTATAAGTACACGGTAGGCTCACAAATGAGCAAACAGTAGGTGTTTTACACAGTAGGCACTGGTAGGCGATAGATAAATATGCTGTTGCTAAACATCCAATAATTAAAATATAACTGCACACAGGCTTTTTTGTATAAGTACACGCCACAAATGTGTACACAGTAAAAGTGCATATGGAACAGTTGAAAGATTCATTAAAATGCTGACTGTCAACGACTCTTTGAGGGTAAGAATGGAAACCCCATCTCTGAGAGACTTCTACGTGTAACCTTGGACGAAATAAATATTTCCTTCATCTATTTGGGACCCAGGATTCTAAAAATCCATAATCCCAGGGGAATGAGCAGCCTGCTGCCTTCCTTCTTTCAAAGCCCTAGACGTGTCGGGGGCTAGAGCTGCCAGCTTAGTGTATCTCCCCCAACCTGTGGGCCAACAGAAGGGATCCTTTGCAATCAGGCACCCCAAACCACTTTCCACGGCCCACACCAAAAAGACGAGGGAGAAGCGGCAGAAGACTCTGGGGCGCGACTAGCGATCTGGCTGAGGTCAGCGAGGGGATGCCAGCTAGGGCCCACCACCCACCGACGCCAGCTCCTCTTCCGGTCTGTCTCCATAGTGCGCATGCGCACCACTGGCCTTTAAACGTGCACGGTCGGCCCATCCGGGAAAAGGATCCGGTAAACTAATTACAATCTTGCTCCTCCGCCGCTGGGAAGAACTATTTTCTCTCAGTCAGAGTGGTACTTTTGAATAAATATTTCCAAATAGGGAACCCATACCAGCCTATTTAGCTCAGTACCTACGGTATGAAGTATTTCTAGGGCTTGGCCTGACGCAAAGTGTACGAGGCTCGGAGAGACACCCCGCGGAAGGATCCAGTTTGTTGTGGTGAGGGGGCGGGCAGACTCTGACAAACCAAGATGGCGGCGGCGGCGATGAAGGCCGCGGCGGTTGGGAGGTGACTGTGGTGGCGAAGGCTGTGGTAATTGAGAGGCAGCGGCAGAGTTTGGAAGAAACGGAGCAGGGAGCAGGACGAAGAGGCGGTAGCAGTAGCGTCAGCCTGAGACTCTCAGAGTGCGACAGCCACACGCCCCCCTAGGCACTCGGCGGGCGGCGGCCGCCCGGCTTAGGGCCTAGTCCCCGAGCAGTGCTTCGGCTTCAAACAGCGGCGGCGCCATGAGTCCTTAAGGGCGGTCCAAGCCCTCCTGATCCTTGGCTCAGACCTCGGGCTCACCATGGAGCCGGGGTCCGACGACTTCTTACCGCCACCGGAGTGCCCGGTGTTCGAGCCTAGCTGGGCCGAGTTCCGAGACCCTCTTGGCTACATCGCGAAAATCAGGCCCATCGCGGAGAAGTCGGGCATTTGCAAGATCCGCCCACCCGCGGTAAGGCCTGGGGCTGGTGGTCGCCGGCGGCGAGGCTAGAGGGATGAAGGAGTAGGGTAGCCGGCTGAGAAGTCTGGGGCAGAGGGCAGTGTGAGGTATGGGGAGATGGATGGCTGGGCCCCTTGTGGATCCACCTTGTGGGTGCTGCGCGGGTCAGGGAAAGTGTGCTGGGGCCGGGGTCCTCTCGTGGTCTGAGGCCCACAAGTGACCTGGGGTCAGAGACCCACCGCCACCACCACTCTTCAGAATCACTCCTGGCTCAAAACAGAGATTCCTAGTGGGCTGGAAAGAGTACACAGAGAGGCACCCCGCACATCTGTTAGTTACCGCGGACTACCTAGGTTAAGGCTGCATTGAATAAGGCCTTTCTCCCTTCTATTGTCATCACTTCCCTTAAGGCAGGCAGCATGGTGTAATGGAAAGATTGCAGTTCTAAAGAGAGGCAGACCTGAGTTCAAAACTCCGCTTTGAAGCTTGGCAGCTGTGTGACCTTGAGCAAGTAAACGTAATCTCTCTGAGCCTGTGAAATGGGTCCCAGGAACGGTCATTTAGAGGATTGGAGCAAACCTGCTTGTGTCTGTTTGTAGGAGGCACTAGATAAGTGGTAATTATTGTGACTGTGAAGATGTTTGGTGTGGTCGTTGGCTTGCCCCTATGTGGGGTTGACTCATGTTTGCTCATACTCTGTCAGGCCAATTCATCTACGATAATATCCTGGCCTGGTGGACCAGTCAGGAAATCAGTCTCACAGGAAATGTTCTATCTGTCTCCCCTGAGGTGGGTTCAGAGAATTGTCTCCTTTTCCTGGGTTCTTTCCTGGACATCACCTCCCAGACTTGACTTCTTATAAAGAGGCTTGGACCAGTCAGCTTGGTGGTGGAGTGTGAGTCTGCAAAAGATTTCTACTCTGTTCTAGCCTAGGATGTAGGAGGTCCCAGAGGATAGGCCATTCTTGGGTCCCCATAAACACAATGGAGCTATGGAATTCTGTCCCATTTGGAACACTTGATTCCCAGAGGTCAGCAACAAAGGCCATATCTTTCCTCCTAGGCTTGGCTTCAGGCCAGCAGTTCCCCAAGGGCTGGGACAGGCTGCTGCCTTACCGGCATGGAGGAGAAATAATGATATATGTTGTTGGATGATAATTTGGAATTCCAAGGGCAGGAATTGAGCTTGGCTGGAACAGGGTATTTTTGGGTGGTTGTCTCCTGGCTGAAACGGGATAGGAAGCTTCATTTCCCACCTAAGGAGGGCACCATAGGCCTCCTTATCCAACTTGATGCTTTCTGGTACTCAGCCACAGATCTAGGCTGGTTTCAGATGGATCCTCTGGGAGGTGTTGGGTAATCTAATTTCTTCCTTGTTGGAGCCTGGCCACAGATCTCTGAGGTATCCATGTCCATGGTGAGGGAGTGGCAATGGGTAGTGAGAGGTCAGGAAGGCTAGCATAAGGGAGAGACAGGAGTCCTGGGCAGCCTCAATGAGGCACTCCCTGAAGTGGTCAGGCAAGCCTGTGGGAAAGAGACATATCTCACATAGGGTGTAGTTGAGGCCTGAATTTCGTTTTTTCTATCTTGGACTTATCTGGGCAGGCTGGCCTTGGGTAAGTGTTACCCTGCTTTGGAGGACCAGGAAGGGGAAGAGTGATGTGTCCCAGGTGTGTGTGTGTGTGTGTGTGTGGCCAGGAGGGGGCTGTCCTTTGTTATATTTCTTTTCTCTACCCCACAGTGTGCTTCCCTCCAATCCAAGAGACCTGGCTCTTGGGTTTGGTTTTGTTTTTTCCTCCTCTAGGGCTGCTTCTAGGCCACCTTTAGGCAGCTGTTCTTCTGGTTGTAGTTTGAAGTACTCACCCAAGTGATGCTTGGGCCCAGGGTGGGAACCTGTGTATGGGTGGGTGCCTGGGAATTGGGGGTTTGCCTGAGGCAGGGTGGTTTGGGGTCTGAATTTCTGGGCAGGTGGCTGCTATGCTTGGGAAAGATGGGTGGGAGGAGAGTGTTGGTACTCTGGAGTGGACACAGGGAAGCTTGAATCTTGCCTCGATCATCAGGTAGCCAACCACATTTTAATAATGCCAACACACTGAGCATCTGGCGCACAGCAGTATGGGAATGAAGGCAGCTGGTTTGCTGGACCTTCCCCAGCTATCTGTTGCATGCACAGCTCCTGCTCTAGGATTCCAGTTCTGCCATTTCCTTCAGGTGCTTGAATTTGTACTGCTTCTTGTCTAGAACTTGATTCAGTGGGAAAGAAGGGTACCTGGAGTTTTGGGTTTGAGTACTTTTCTACCTGGGCTATCTGTGCTGGGGGGAGTGCCCTATTCTGATAGGAGGCAAGAGAGCATGGGGAGCTTGTCTGGGCTTGAGCCGTAGCATTTTGGCCCACTTTTTTTTTTTTTTTTTTACCCTGCTTACTGAGCCCCAGATGTTTGCTACCTGTTTTGGCTGGTGCAGTGGGGTGGGGCAGTGGTAGCGGGGAGTATGTGTACATGCAAGTATGAGTCCTCTGGCCCCTTTTCTAAATGTGTGCCTACTGAAGAGGTCCATGTTTTTTTCTTCTCTTTTACTGTATCCCTCCCCCTCTTCCATATGTATGCATGTGTGTATGAACACTGGGAGCCTTGGTGTAGTGCAAAGAACCTTGGTCTGGAGGTCAGAAGACATGAGTTCTAGTCTTGGCTTGACCGTTAGCATGTAATTTTGGAGAAATCACATTTCTTCTCTGGGCTTCACTTTCCCCATCTGTAAAATGAGAACATTGGTCTAGGTTACTCTAGGTTCTTTTTGCCACCCCAACAGGAGCCAGGGCTCTGGGGAGAAGAGGGCTGTGTGGGAGGTTGGGGGTCTGTTGGGAGGGGATTCTTCACAGCTACCCTTTGGGCAGGATAGAACAAGCTCCAACTTGGCAGGGCAGAGTCTCCTACTTTCATTATCTTTCTCTGACTTCCCTCCCCAAATCCTCCCATTCTTTGCTACCACAGTCAGTTGGGCATCCCAGCCCTTACCCCTAGGGCTTCCTTCCCTGCCTCTTCCTATACTAGGCAGGTATATGAGAGAGGACCCACTGGAAGCCTTCCAGACCAGGTGAGTGATACAGATTCTTGCTCCCTTTCCTTGCTTTTCCCTGCAGTGTCTATCTCAGGCCCTTTAAACTGAGAGAATGGACATTAAAGGCCCAAACCTTTAAATCCTGCCAGAATTGGAGCTGAGCTACCCTGTATGTATATTGGGTGGTGGGGTCAGCCTTAAATGTCAAGTCTTAATGATGACTCCTTCAAATAACAGTTTCATTTAAAAGCCAGTTTATTTCCCATATTGGTCTCATGAGGGAGCCAGGGCTAGAGTTCATATTCTCTCCTTACAAATGAAAAATAGGTTTATAAAGGTAAAATCTCATATCTTATAAGTCATAGAGCTAGTACATGAACCCAGGTCTTTTACCCCAGATCCTGTGTGCTTTCCAGTACTCCTAGACTGTGTGTCCTACAGCATATGCCTAGGGGACAAGGGGTGTGGAGAGGGTTTGGGGTCAACTGTTTGGGGCCCCATCTCACTATTTCTTGAAATCCTGGCACTGTACTTTTGGGAGGGACTCAGGAGAAGTTTCCCAGTGCATGTGCATGCGGACTCGAGGGGCTGCTAGGCCCTGTTGTGAATTCTAGGGGGAGATGGGGATGGTTAGGTTGGGTGTTTTCAGGCTAAAGAGTCTGTGGTGGCTAGAGATCTGGGAAGGCATGAATTGAGTTCTGTGCTGTTCTGTGCTGCTTCTGGTGCTCTCTGGTCTTGCACTATGCTGAAGTAATCCAAGTTCCTTTTCCTTCTCTACCCTCTCAGGACTGGCAGCCACCCTTTGCTGTGGAAGTAGACAACTTTAGGTTTACCCCCCGAATCCAGAGGCTGAATGAGCTGGAGGTAAGAACACTAGCAGCTGGTGGTGGGATTGGAAGAATGGAACCTGAGCTCTGATCCCACTTCCCTCATACCTTCTCTGGCTAAGGTTCTTTACCTAACTAGGCCTTTATTCTCTCTTCTGTGAAATTGCATCTTTTTGGAATGCCTAAGGCATGGAGGAAGCTTTAGAACTCTTAAGTACAACCAACAGGCGGGGGTATTTAGCATTTCTGATTTCGTAGCTGCAAGGCTTGGAGTGTCCCTTTTTTGCAGTGGTGTGCTGCTTCTGAAGCTCCCATGTCAACTAACCTACCCTACCTGGTCAACAAAAGGGAAATATGGTGCTGACTGAGACCCTTTCTTCCTTGGCCATGTGACTGTGGCCTCATGTATCCAATTCCCACACAGCCCTGGGCTTCTTATCTTCCTTCGGTGGTGTTTGGTAAGGTAGGAGGAGAGGTAGATGGATGGGAACAAGAACTCGTCTGTGTGGAGGCTGGCATGGTTAAAGACTTGGGCAAGGGGTCAAGCAGGTAGGCTTTTCCCTCTCCATTTTGTTCTGTACAGGAAGTCTAGGCCCTTTGCATGGACAGGTGGGGTTCTCCACTAGGGGCTTGAGAATGTCCTCAGGTAATGAGAGTGGGTGCCCTGAAGACAGTTCAAGGTAAGAATCTGAAGTTTTCCATGGAAAATGTATGCTGCCACCTCCCCCCATTATTATGTATCCACAAGACTTATTAGATGTCCTTGGGGGGTGGGAGGGTTAGGCCCAGCTGAATAACCATAACCTAAAAGCTTACTTGTCTTCTAGTCCAGAGTTCCTCAAACTAGGCACTATTAACATTTTGGGCCAGATGTTTTTTGTTCTCTGGGAGCTGTCCTATGCATTGTAGAATGTTTATCTGCATCCCTGGCTTCTACCCATTAGATGCTAGTAGTACCCTCTCCCATTTATGACAACCAAAAATGCCTCCAGACATTGCTAAATGTCCCTTGGGGAGCAAAATCACCCCCTGTAAGAACTGTTCTAGACTCAGTCTAAGGGCTCTTCTGGTCAGTGCAAGAGTCATCTCTTGCAGGGGGTATAAGTTTCTTAGAGAAATAGATCTGTTCAGGTCTGTGGGGTTTGGGGGTACAGCTAGGGCAAGGTGTTGTCTAGCATGAGGCAAGGGCAGGTTTTCTAGAGAGGGATTGCTGGCTAATGAGGGAAAGGAGCAGGGATGGGGCCAAGTTCAGAAAGCTAAGGGATTGAGGTTGAAGGAGTAGTGTTCCTGGCCCCTTAAGGGCTCTAACACCTAAGGAGCCATAGGTTATTTCTTTCTGCAAATAGACCTTAGTTTTTCTTAATTATGAAACAGAAAAAACTGTCCTGGGCCGGGCGTGGTGGCTCACGCCTGTAATCCTAGCACTCTGGGAGGTGGAGGCGGGTGGATCGCTCAAGGTCAGGAGTTCGAAACCAGCCTAAGGAAGAGCGAGACCCCGTCTCTACTAAAAAAATAGAAAGAAATTAGCTGGACAACTAAAAATATATAGAAAAAATTAGCCAGGCGTGGTGGTGCATGCCTGTAGTCCCAGCTCTTCGGGAGGCTGAGGCAGAAGGATTGCTTGAGCCCAGGAGTTTGAAGTTGCTGTGAGCTAGGCTGACGCCACAGCACTCTAGCCCGGGCAACAGAGTGAGACTCTGTCTCAAAAAAAAAAAAAAAAAAAAAAAAAAAAAAAAAAAAAATAGAAAAGAAAAAACTGTCCTGGTTCCCCCTAATGGGATCAGGGCAATGTAGTAAATGTTAATAACTATCTAGTTTTCCCTAGAACTGGGCCCTCTGACTAGAGTGAGGAGGTTATAGACTTGGGGCCTTTGGGAGTCCTTCTTGGGTCACTGAGATTTCAGGGAAGCATGATATATATGCCTTATTTCTAGCTAGGATCAGTTACCAGTGCTGCTTTGGTACACCAATCTTGGTTCTTTAGGCCATTCTGCCTGTACCACGCACTCTCACTCTTCAGCCACCATGGAATAAGTTTTGTGGTGCATAAGGAGGTACGTATGCTCTTTTAGAGCCTTCATTCTCTGAAACTTGCATGCCTAGAGCTTAGGTACAATTCGGAAGTTTCCAGAGGGTCTTCACTGGTCCCCTCATTAAGTCTACCCCTCTGGGGTAAGTGGACTGTGCAGTTATTTTATTTTCCTTTTGTAATTAAAAAATGGGGGTCCAGAGAGTGGAACTGATTTGCCTAGGGCTATACAGCAACTCAGTAACAGAGGGAAAGCTAAAACTTAAGTTATTTGGCACCTAGGTATCTTGGCGCTTACTATGTGACTCAGCTCCTTTGAGCCTGTTTCATCATCTGTACAAGAGATGATAATACTCATACAACCCTGTCAGAAAGATTAAGAGAGAATGTCTGTAAAGCTTTGGCTGTTGTGACCCTCTCTTTTGGGACCTTGGACTTCTCTGATTGACTGGAAGGTGACAGAGATGAGAGAGATATGGGGCTAGGTACTGCCTAGACTCTGGGATCCAGTTCATTGGGAGAAGCCCTAGGTAGTATATGTGGGCTGCTCTATTTCCTCTCTCCTTCCCTAAGATTGGGCCAAAAGACAGTGGTCAGGGGGAGGGGTTGGCCAGTCTCTTTGAGCCATTTCTTCTTCAGGCCCAGACGAGAGTGAAACTGAACTACTTGGACCAGATTGCCAAATTCTGGGAAATCCAGGGCTCCTCCCTAAAGATTCCCAATGTAGAACGGCGGATCTTGGACCTCTACAGTCTCAGCAAAGTAAGAACAGGTTTTTTTCAAACACCCCCCACCCCACCCCAATAGCCTTGATACTCTGGGGGTCCCCTTGGTTTGGATATTGGATAATGTAGGCTGCAGTGCAAGGGGCACAGCCTGGTAGCACACAAGCTATCATCAAAACATCTTGGCATTTCTTGCTGCAATTTGAGATTGGGAAAGGTGGTAGCCCCCAGTGAAGTACAGGACTAGAGTGGCCCTCATTGCCCTTTCTGTAGGCCTATTCCCTCATGTACATATACACAGCACATCCATGTTCCTTCCTGCTTGTCCTTTCAGATTGTGGTGGAGGAAGGTGGTTATGAAGCCATTTGCAAGGACCGTCGGTGGGCTCGGGTGGCCCAGCGCCTCAACTACCCACCAGGCAAAAACATTGGCTCCCTGCTACGCTCCCACTATGAACGCATCGTTTATCCCTATGAGATGTACCAGTCTGGAGCCAACCTTGTGGTAAGGATGCCAGGCTAGGATGGTATGAGGTTTTACCCCTTAGACACATATTTCCACACTTGCTTTTATTGGAACTGGTTTGGTAGATGGAGACCTGAAAGCTAGACTCTAGTCTTTTCCTAGTAATGTTTATTCTCTTCCCATACTGCCCAGGGTCAGAGGTCTTGGAGTTACCTGTAGGGCCAGCTTACTATCTGTTATGTGACAAGGTGTTTTTTATTTTTATTTTTTTGAGACAAAGTCTCACTCTGTCGCCCCATGTAGAGTGCAGTGGCATTGTTGTAGCTCACTGCAACCTCAGACTCCTGGGCTCAAGCGATCCTCCTGCCTCAGCCTCCCAAGTAGCTGGGACTACAGGCATGCCACGACACCTGACTAATTTTTCTATTTTTAGTAGATACGGGGTGTCGCTCTTGCTCAGGCTGGTCTCAAACTCCTGGCCTCAAGCAATCCTCCCGCCTCAGCCTCCCAGAGTGCTAGGATTACAGACATGAGCCATTGCGCCCGGCCAACAAAGTTTTAACTGGTAGAGGAATTCGGAGAAGCGAGAGGTCATTTGGGCTAGAGAGGTCTGAGAAGAGATGGAGTCTGATTTAGTTGGGCAGATGGTTGGGGGGTGAGGGAGGTGGTTAGGAGGAGGAATCATATAAGCAAAGGCATTTAGAAGAATTCCCAAGGTATGTGCTGGTGTCAATAATAAAGACCAGTCGGACAGGGGCTATTGGTGTGGGTCACATGTGTGGACCACAACTTTGGTTGTCATTTTGGGTGAGGATAGAGAAAAGTTCTTACTTTTGGGGGCTGGAACCCCATGCCCTGACCTGTATCCCTCATCTGTCTTCAGCAGTGTAACACACGTCCATTTGATAATGAGGAAAAGGACAAGGAATACAAACCCCACAGCATCCCCCTTCGACAGTCTGTGCAGCCTTCCAAGTTCAACAGCTATGGCCGGCGGGCCAAGAGACTGCAGCCTGATGTGAGTACTTCCCTTCTTCTAACTTAGAGCTTTTGGTTAGAGAGAATTCTCTCCCTCCCTCTGGCCAAGACTATGTTCCCTGTTCCCTATCCCTTCTCTTGTTCTCTGAGTTCTTCTTTGCTTTAGTGTACCTCTCTCTGGCTTCACTCTTGCTTTTTTTCCCTCCCACTCTCAGCTGAGCTGGATCTTGATCTGTTTGTATAATTGCTTTTGCTGTACGATCTCTTTTGCACGTCTGTCCTTGCCTGTCTTGTTCCTTTCCTGACTCATGCTGCTCATAGAGGTAGAACACTTCTTTCTCCTAATATCTATATCTTTTTTTTGTTTTTTAAGAGAAAGGGTCTCACTGTGTTGCCCAGGGTGGAGTGCACTGGCTATTCACAGGCGCAGTCATAGCAAACTACACCCTTAAGTTCCTGGGCTCAAGTGATACTCCCTCCTCAGCCTCCTGAATAGCTAGAACTATAGGTGTGTGCCACTGCACCCGGCTCCTTATATCTTCCTTCAGGCAGAAGTTTATGTGCCAGACATTCTTCTTGGCCCTGGGATATAACAGAGAACAAGGTAGACAGTGTTCCTGGGCTCATTGATGCATGTAATTTAGCAGATCATGTTAGTCACTACCATTCATTGGTAATTCCAAGCACTGTTAATTTTTTCATATATGTTATCCCTAAACCCCCTCATAACTATAAGGTAGGAGTTAATATTTTCATCTTACAGTTAGTAAACTGAGATCCCATCTTTAATTCCTTTCCAAGAGAGGGCTGAGGAGCTCACCCTCAGTCTCCAAAAAGCAACTGTGAATTCTTCCCTTGGCCCGTCTGTGCCTCAGCCCCTGGCATCAGCTCAGGTGACATATAGTCTGAGCTATTGTTCTTTTTGGATGGGGCAATCTGCCCCAGATAGCAGTCTTGATTCATTTCCTCTTTCCTCCCAGCCGGAACCCACAGAGGAAGACATTGAAAAGAATCCAGAGCTGAAGAAGCTCCAGATCTATGGGGCAGGCCCCAAGATGATGGGCCTAGGCCTCATGGCCAAGGATAAGACTCTGCGGAAGAAAGGTGAGGCCTGACAGACTCGGATTGGCCTCCCCTGAGGAGGGGCCTAAGTGACCTATGTTTAGAGCCACTTTTCTCTCTTCCAGATAAGGAAGGGCCTGAGTGTCCCCCCACTGTAGTGGTGAAGGAGGAGTTAGGTGGGGATGTGAAGGTGGAATCAACCTCACCTAAGACCTTTCTGGAGAGCAAGGAGGAGCTGAGTCACAGCCCAGAGCCCTGCACCAAGATGACCATGAGGCTCCGGAGGAACCACAGCAATGCCCAATTTGTAAGGACCCAGCCCTCATTTCCTAATGCTCTGCTTCTTGTCCCTTTGGTGGGCATTTTCCCAGCATGGCATTGGACCAGGTTGCATTAAACAGAAAAGTGGGCCCGGTGGGCCCTGCCCTCATGTAGCTCACTTAATTGAGGAAACAGGGTCAACTCACATAAAATAAAGAATAAGAAAGGGTGATCAATTGCTGTCAACATGAAGTGCTGGAAGGGTGCAAAGAAGGAGACTCACTCTCCATTGCTTTAGGATAAAGGCTAAGCTCCTCATTACCATGCATGATCCAGTCCCTGCTGACCTTTCGCCTCATTCCCCAGCACTGCCTACTTCACTCCTCTGCTAGACACACTGAACTACTTGTAGGTATGTTAATTTGTTTTCCCCTGAGGCACGCCATGTTTTTTTCATTTCCCCATTCTTTTGCACGTGCTGCTGCTTTAGCCTGAAAGAGTTTCCACCTGTGCTCTGCCCCATTGCCAAGCTTCAGCTTGCCTTCCAGTTTCAAGTGTCACCTTTTCAACAAAGTCTTTTCTCAAGGCCATCCCTCTTTATCTCCAGCTACTTTGAGTGCTTCCTTCTCTAGGCTCCCACAGTATCCTTTATGGGCTACTATTGGCAGTTTTTAATTTTTATGAACACATGTTTCCAGAGTACTATATGCCCTTGAAAGGCAGATGCTATGTCCTACCCATCTCTGTACCAGAGTCCAGTGTAGTGCTGAACACGGGTTCAGTAAGTGTGTACTGAATGAATAAAAATGGGAGGATTCAAGACTAAATGATAAAGAGTGCTCTCACAGCTCTTCCTGCTTATTTAGGGGGAGATGGTACATAAATGCATTTGAACTCCAGTGCTAGCGTGACTAGCCTGTACAGGGTCGTGAATTATTTGACCAACAAGCATAGCAGATTTCCAATGGAGAGCTCTCTGGACTAGAGTACTTTCTGGAAGAGCTTGATGTTTGAAGGCTGGACAGGGCTTAGGTTGATGTTTCCTTCCCCTGGCAGATCGAGTCATATGTGTGCCGGATGTGTTCCCGAGGGGATGAAGATGACAAGCTCCTGCTGTGTGATGGCTGTGATGACAACTACCATATCTTCTGTCTGCTGCCTCCTCTGCCTGAGATCCCTAAGGGTGTCTGGCGGTGCCCAAAGTGTGTCATGGCGGTAAGGCCAACCCCAGTCCACATCTGCCTCTTAGTGTATCCTTGCCTGCCTTCATCTGGCCTTATTGAGGGCGGCCCCCTAGCTCAGCCACAGTCTTACATTTTGGGTCCCAGGGGTAGAGCTTTGGGAGAAAGATGAGGAGACTCAACCTTTGTTTCTGTCCTTTTGGAGATCCCAGACCACTTAGGCACATAGGACATAAGTGTCATGATTTAAATTGTATGTGGTGACGTATAAGCAGATGCTAAATTATGTGTTAGAAGCTCTGAGGTGTAGAAGTTCAGAGGAGA
Organism: Cheirogaleus medius; assembly: GCA_008086735.1. Classification (NCBI taxonomy): domain Eukaryota; kingdom Metazoa; phylum Chordata; class Mammalia; order Primates; family Cheirogaleidae; genus Cheirogaleus; species Cheirogaleus medius. The sequence goes on from VBSM01003162.1 coordinate 3,432,469, forward strand.
GGAAAATAACCGAGGGTAGTAATCAGGGAAGATGTCAGGAATGAGATCTGAAAGACAGGAATATTAAGAAAAAAAAGTTCTTTTTATTTCCACTTCTTTTACTTGATTTTTATAAGAAAGCTTAGAAAATGGACAAATTACCTTACCATCCCACTACCTAGAGATAACCATGATTAATAGTCTGGTATGTTTTCTTCTCATCTTTTTGCTGTTGCTTATATATACCGTGTTTCCCCGAAAATAAGACCTACCCATAAATTAAGCCCTAGCAGGATTTCTAAGCATTTGTGCAATATAAGCCCTACCCCGAAAATAAGACCTAGTGATGGGCGTGGCTACACAGGGTATCTGCACAACCCATGCATTTCATTGTGGAGCGGTAAAGAGGACGAGCAGCCCTTCTCATCTGCCCCATGAGAGCTCTATTGCTCGACATGAGAGATTGGGGCCAATGGTTCTAAAGGAAATAGAGTCGCAAGAAATTCAGGATGGAATTTGGGGTTTGGAGAGTTATGATGATGTTCCAGAAGAAGACGACTTAACTGTATTTGAATAAATGTAGATTGTTGTACCGTACTTAAAAAAAATAACACATCCCCTAAAAATAAGCCGTAGGGTGTCTTCTTGAGGAAAAATAAATATAAGACCCTGTCTTATTTTCGGGGAAGCACAGTAACTATCTTTAACAAGTTTGGGATTTTGTTACTATGTATTTTTATTTGTTACTTCATAATCATTTTAAATGATTTTAAATTAAGTTTACTGAAGGTGTTTTTTTTCTTATAGACAGTCTATCATATGGGCATAATATTTATTTGGTTGTTTTCCTCTCGTTGTGATATTTAGATTGGTTTGCAATGATATAGGCTTTTAGTAGAAGAGTTAGGCAAGCATTTCAGACTGGGGGATGGAGACTAGCAGGAGTAGAGTTACAGAGGGTAGAGTGTGCTTGGTGCAGGTAAGGGCAGTAAGGGTGGCAGTAAGAGCAGCTGAAGCAACAGTGAGGGCCAAGTGGCTGGAAAGTAGGGCAGGTACATTTCATGAACTACTTACCTTCTCCAAATTCTCAGTGCTCACCTTCTACATGTCCCTCCGGACATCTGGAGAGCAGACATTGATGGTCTCTTGCCTTATCTTAGGGGCTCAACAATGGTTGTAGAGACCAAGTGTGCACATGCACACATACACACGTGCAGACACACACAGATGAGGAAGGCCAGAGCAGTGTGTAATGGCCTTGGCAGTGGTGGAGTTTCTGGTGGGGATGAGTTTGGATACCCAACAGTATCATGGATGAGGAAGACTGTCAGCTCTAGTTGACTCTCTTCTCTAAGTGGCTATGAGCCAGATAGACATTTATTTTTCAGACATGAGCAGGGTGTGTGTCTGACTTTGTGATACGTACAGTTCTCATCTAAAATTATGAACATAGGTACAAAGTGAGGTAGACCCACATTCTGTCTTCTGAGACAGTCTAAAGAAAAGGAATAGTGTAGGGTTTGATACTATAGAAGCTGGTGCCTTTGTTTTCCATCCTCCAGGGTACTAGAATATTCATTGCTATTTTCGCAGGCTTATAGTTCTAGTCTGGGCATAAAAAGCTTCTCTACCCCATATGAACTTACATTTTAGCTTGAAAGAAAAAAATGGTGGCAGAAGAGCATAGGATGGCATATTAAAGTCAGCCTGTGATTTAGGTAAAGACTTGAAAGAAGAAAAGAGCGTGGGCTGTGGTGATGATGGAGGTCTTCCTGAAGGCTCTGGGACTTGAGTTGAATTTTGAAGAATTAGTGAAAGAAAGTGGGAGAGGACATTTCAGTAGGGAGGAACTATGAGCAAAAGCATGGTGGAAGTGCATGTAGGGAATGAAAAGACTAAGCCAAAATGGTGAGAGAAAAAGGTAGAGCTGTAAATAAAATAAGGCCTGCTTCACGGGCCTTGAGTGCAGACCTAGGGCTGTTCTCCCTCCCTACTCCTACAACATATTCCAGTTCCACTTGTGAAGATTATTTACCTCTTTGTCTCTGTCTTGGTGACAGTTCTCCTTTTGGTTTCAGGAGTGTAAGCGGCCCCCTGAAGCCTTTGGCTTTGAGCAGGCTACCCGGGAATACACTCTGCAGAGCTTTGGCGAGATGGCTGACTCTTTTAAAGCTGACTACTTCAACATGCCCGTGCACGTAGGTGATGGAGGGCTGGGATAGTGTTGGGGCTAGGTTCGTAGGTGTTAGTGCTTGATGGTTTCAGTTCACCTGGGTCATTGGGGCCAGGATATGATGGGCCACAGTCATCTACCCCTGTTCCCTCAGATGGTACCCACAGAACTTGTGGAGAAGGAGTTCTGGCGACTAGTGAATAGCATTGAGGAAGATGTGACTGTTGAGTATGGGGCTGACATCCATTCCAAAGAATTTGGCAGCGGTTTCCCTGTCAGTGACAGTAAGCGGCACCTGACCCCTGAGGAGGAGGTGAGTGGATGATTCATCGTTATATGTCAGCTGTGTGAGCTTAGGCAAGTCATTTAGTATCTGAAAGACTTAATGACTCTGTAAGATGGAGATAATTATGCCTGCTTTAGACAGTTGCTGTAAGATTTAGATGAAATGATGCATATAAAGAACAGCCTGATACCTGACCTGCCATGTGCAGACATGAGATGGGTTCTTTCACCTCTCTGAGCTCATTTCTTTATCTGTAAAACACAGATAATATCTACCTTGCAAATTTGTTAAAAGAATTAAATGAGGCCAGGCACAGTGGCACATGCCTGCAATCCCAGCTACTTGGGCAACTGAGGTGGAAGGATCTCTCAGCCCAGGAGTTTGAGACCAGTTTGGGCAACATAGTGAGACCCTGTCTCTAAATTTTAAAAAAAAGGAAATGAGAAAGTATATGAAATAACCTCACAGGGTGCCTGGCTCATTCATAAGAAGTGTTCAGGAAGTGGGATTTGTATGGACAGAAAACAATAGGGCCTGGTCCTGCTTCAACGGAAGGGTGCATTTTGGTCCAGAGGAGGGGTTAACTTGTAGGTATTTTGGTGGATGGATCTGTAAACGTCCATGAAATTGAAGCAAACTGAATTGAAATTTTGTGTGTGTGCATTTTGGTGGTGGGGTTGGGGGAGAAAATCTGTAATATTTCTCAGGTGTTTCAAAAAGATCTGTGACCCCAAAATTAAGGTTCCCTAGGCTAAAGGAACTGACTTAATGTCTCAGTTCCTTAGCATAACTCTCATCCCCTTTCTACAAAAACCTTACCCGACAGGAATATGCTACCAGTGGTTGGAACCTGAATGTGATGCCGGTGTTGGAGCAGTCAGTACTGTGCCACATCAATGCGGATATCTCCGGCATGAAGGTGCCCTGGCTCTACGTGGGCATGGTCTTCTCTGCCTTTTGCTGGCATATTGAGGATCACTGGAGTTACTCCATTAACTATCTCCACTGGTGAATGGGGCCCTAGGGAGCCAGGGGGGGCAGTCAGGGTGGGCTCCCTGCACAACTAAGGTGTGACCACTCTGTATGTCCCTTTTCTACTTGGACAGGGGTGAGCCAAAGACCTGGTATGGGGTACCATCACTTGCAGCAGAACATTTGGAAGAGGTGATGAAGAAGCTGACACCTGAACTTTTTGATAGCCAGCCTGACCTCCTGCACCAACTTGTCACCCTCATGAATCCCAACACTCTCATGTCCCATGGCGTGCCGGTGAGTGCCCAGGAAACAGGGACAAAGGGTAGGAATGATTTAATGACATTCTTCGTGGTAGTGGTAGTGGTGGTGATTGTCATCTGGAATCTACTCTTGCCCGTTTTTTCATTCCTATTCTATCTTAATTGGGCTATAGGTTTGACTGCTCTGATAGAGACCCAAAATAATAGTGGCTAGGTACACAATGTGGTGGTACACCCTCTGGGCCATGTGTTTGAGGGTAACACCTTAGGGGTAGCTTATTATCACATTCACATTCCAGACAGTAGAAGAGGGGAATGGGGGAAGGGCAGGGGTAGACAAGTCTCCTTTTAAGGGCGCACACCATTTCTATTTATCTCCTGTTAGTGAGAACTGGGTCACAGGACCACATCTAGCTGCAAGGGAAACTGGGAAATTTAATTCTTTTTTTTTTTGAGACAGAGTCTCACTCTGTTGCCCGGGCTAGAGTGCTGTGGCGTCAGCCTAGCTCACAGCAACCTCAAACTCCTGGGCTCAAGCAATCCTCCTGCCTCAGCCTCCCGAGTAGCTGGGACTACAGGCATGCACCACCGTGCCCGGCTAATTTTTTTTCTATATATTTTTAGTTGGCCAATTAATTTCTTTCTATTTTTAGTAGAGTCGGGGTCTCACTCTTGCTCAGTCTAGTCTCAAACTCCTGACCTCAAGCAATCCACCCACCTCAGCCTCCCAGAGTGCTAGGATTACAGGTGTGAGCCACCATGCCCGGCCTGGGAAATTTAATTCTTAATCTGGATTGTCATATACCACCTATAAATTGGAGGTCATGTTATTATGAAAGAAGACAAGAATGAATATCAGGGTACAGCTAGCAGTCTCTGCAACCTTTATGAACTGTTACCCTTCCTGAAACAATGGGCAGATCGTTTTATTTATTTAACAGGTCAAAAGTTAAACCTAGAGTCCTGGTCTATGCTTCTCTGTGTACTTCTCTCCCACCCTATAGAATATTTTGGTGGGTATACAACCTGGCTTACCTGTGAGGGACTTTATATTCCTGGGAATTTCTACCACTGGTTAATATCAGCCCCTTTTCTAGTGTGGATCTTAAAACAGCCTGAACAGCAGTCCTGCAGGAACAGGAATTAGCAGATCCCCCATCTCTGCTTTAAATCTTATTCTGTGCTATTCTTCCTCCCTGCTCCTTTCCACCTGTTCTGGCCACACTGCTTACTCTAATGCAGGCATCCTCAAACTACGGCCCGCGGGCCACATGCGGGTGTTTTTGCCCGTTTGTTTTTTTACTTCAAAATAAGATATGTGCAGTGTGCATAGGAATTTGTTCATAGTTCTTTTTAAACTATAGTCCGGCCCTCCAATGGTCTGAGGGACAGTGAACTGGCCCCCTGTTTAAAAAGTTTGAGGACCCCTGCTCTAATGCATGGGACAGTCAGTAAATACTGAATTGTCTCCTTGAGATTGTACAGTAGGGCTTTGGACTAAGTGGTTCTCACCCAAATTTCTTCTTACCTTCACTTTGTTTTGATATATACTCTGTAAATTTTTTAAATTATACATTTTAGTGATATTTAACCAAGGATTGAGGTATCTAGAGAATTGGACAGAGGGAGGCATCCTACAACAGTTCAGCAATCTTTCTCCACTTGGAGGGGGCTATCTTTTTCTCTTACCACCTCACCCCAATTAAGGATTTCCAGACTTGAGATGATCAAAGGCCCTTCCAATTCTGCTTCACAGGTAGACATTGGGTCTGACTTTCCTCAGACTTCTCCTTTCCTGACCTATAGCACAGCATCAGTCCTTGTCTGTAATACCAAAGAAAACCATACGAGTAGAAGACGATTCTCTTAAGGATTTGGGCAGCTAAGATACATATATATATATATATGTGTGTGTATACACATACATGCGGTCATGGTGGTCATGGAGCTGTTCAGTCCCTACCTCTTTTTAAAAAAGCTTTATTATAGACTCTTAAACATGTGCTTTTTGCTTCCACCTCCACAGCATTTCTCCTGCTCAAGGCTCACCAGCTTCCCTGGCCAGCTGCTACTTCACCACCCAGCCCTCTGCCCTGCTCTGCCCTGCCCTGCCCTGCCCTTCCTATAGGTAGTTCCCAGCATCTCCAGGCCCTTTGGACTTGGCAATGTCCCCTTAATCCAAGGCATCTGTGATTTTCATGTTCTCATGCTGGAAGGCTGTAGTTTAACCAGCTGGAGTTCCCTCCAGAGCTATCTTTAGCCTCCTACACCCCCCCCCCCCACACCTTCCCCTTTAGTGGGAGAAGGCCATTTCTTTGTATAGATAATGTAGTGTAAGTATTATTTTCATTAAAAAAGAAAAAAAAATTCAAAAAAATGGAAAATAGATTCCATCTACTCTAAACATTTTATGTTTCCATCTGTTTTTCTATGTAAAATTTGACATAGCAATAATCAGTGTATGGTTTTTATAATCTCTTTTGTAAGTTTAATGATCTAGAACTGCACTGTCCAATTTGGTAGCCACTAGCCATATGTGGCTATTGAGCACTTGAAATGTGACTAGTCCCAACTGAAATGTGCTGAAAGTATAAAATACATGTTGGATTTCAAGACTTAGTACGAAGCAAAGATTGTCAAGTATCTCACTTAATACTTTTGTATACCAGTTGCACATTGAAATGATAAATTGTGGATATATTAAGTTAAATAAAATATATTGAAATTTTACCTGTTTCTTTTTACTTTTGTAATGTGGCTACTAAAGAATTTTAAAGTACATATGTGCCTAGTATATTTCTCTTGGACAGCGCTGGTCTAGAATGATTTTTACTTCTTTACTGTGGAATATTTATAACCATCATTTTTAAAAATAAAACAGCTTTATTGTAGTATGATTTACATACCATAAAATTCACCCATTTGAAGTACACAATTCAGTAAATTTACAGAGTTGTGCTACCATCACCACAATCCAGTTTTAGAACATTTTCGTCACCTGAGAAAAATCCCTTATGCCTATTTGCAGTCACTCTCCATTCCAGCCCTTAGTCCCAGGCAAGAGAAAGCATTTGCTTTCTGTCTGTGTATATTTGCCTTTTCTGGACAGTTCATAAAAATGGAATAATATTTGGTTGCCTGTGTCTGGCTTCTCTCAGTATGTTTTTGAGATTCATCTATGTTGCAGTGTGTATCAGAACTTCATTTTTTAATGGCCTGTTAATATTCAGTTCAGTTGATGAACATTTGAGTCTTTACTATTTTTTAAAATTTAATTTCAGAGGGAACTAGCTATATTTTTACTTTTTGGCTATTCACAGTTGCCGTTTTTAACAGCTGCAGAATGTGAGGAGAGCTTCTCTGAATAACCACATAGGAAACAGTAAAGTGACGTTGCCAACATGAGGGTGTAGGCTGAGATGAAGAGTCAGAAGCATTAGGTTCTACTCCTGGCTCTACTACCTAAGGGTTCTCTGGGACTTGGTTTTCGCATCTATAAAATTAAGGCTGGGACTAAATCATTCAGTAAATATGCTAGAGTTCATTCTGTGTGCAAGGCCTCTGGTCAACACCTCAAAGGTAAATAAGCCAGTCCCTGTTGAGTGGAGGACAGAGAGGAGTAAACAAGTGGAATAAAGTGTTAGAGGAACTACAAAAGAACGACTGAGTCATTTAGGAAGGGGGTATCAAGAAAGGGTTTGTAGAAGTGGTGATCCTTGAAAAAGGATAAGAGTTTGCCTGTCAGAGGTGTGGCATTATCATATGGGCATGAGAATTCCAGTGAGGGGCTCTCAACAGAGGCATAACATGCTCAGGTTTGCATTTTTTGAATGATAATTCTGACGGTTAGTAATGGAGGCCAGTGTAATAATACAGGCAAGAAATGCCGATGTTGCCTCTAAGTAGGAATAGATTTAAGAAGAAAACGTGCTGGAGGTGGGAGCTGATGCATGACCTTAGCTATATTAATGAATGGGAAGATTTAATAATTTGATTTGATATTGTTAGGATGCTGATTCTCCCCAAATTAATCTAGACTACTGGCAGAGGAATTGTCGAGTTGAAGGATATAAATGTTTTAGGTTCTTGATATATTAGCAAATTTGCTTTCCAGAGAGTATACTTTATTGATTCCCCTACCAGCACTGCACCTACTTCACTGTGTCTTCATCAGACTTGAACGTTTATCTTAAAAATCTTTTTGAGACTTCTCGATAAAGATGACAAATTAAGCATACACATCGCTACTTCCATTCTGTACTGAAACCCCACTAAAATGAAACAAAGGGATTTTTTTAAGGTAAAAAAAAAATCACGAAGATGGAGAAAATAAGAGAGGAGATAACGATAAAATTCTTCAAACTAGAAAACAGATGAATAAACTGAATCTTAAGGCAGTACTGAGAACATCTGAGAACCAACCAGATTTATAGCTCAGAATCCCCCAAATGTTTGTAGTCAGTGGCACCAGGCATTCCAGGGATAAAGATGAATGGGGTGAAAGTAAGGATTTGTTCATGTCTATATAAGAAGCTGTGAGATCCCCTCCCACACTGGGCTGCTGAAGGAAATGTAACCCTCCTTCACTCTAGTAAAAGACTGAAGATTTCTTTTTTTTCTGTTAAAAGTTTATTGACTTGATCAAATTTAATATCATTAGTGAAAAATTATGTTGATATCATTTACCCCTAATATGATATTTTGAGAAGAACAGTTCACCAGTGTGGTATTTTTCACAAAAGAGCAAATGGTGTAGCCAAGAGAAAACAGCAGACAAACTCAAATATGGAACGTTATACAAAATACCTGAGCATTTCTCCTCAAAACTGTTGACGTCATGAAAAAACAGGGAAGATTGTCACATATCATAGGAGATCAAGATGACATAATGACTGAACAAAACATGGCATTGTGAATAGGATCCATTTTTATTTCTCTTCATTTCTTCCTGTGTACTCCAGTTACCGTCTGATAGAATTTCCTTACTCCAACATACTATACTTGTTTCCACCTGCCTCCTTTGTGCTTTCAGTTCTGGAAGTAAGAGTTCCAAATGTGTCTTACTGGGCTAAGCTCAAGGTGCCTGCAGGGCTGTAATAGTTTTTGGAGGCTCTAGGGAAGAATCTATTTTCTTTCTGTTTCAATTTCTAGAGGTTGCCTAGATTCTTTGGGTCATGATCCCCTTTCATTTTGAAAACCAGCTGTGGCCAGTCAAGTCTGTTTCACATTGCATCACTCAGATACTGATTCTCCTCACTCCCGGTGAAGATTTATTTCTGAAGAGGTAAAAAGAGAGTCTCTGGATTGAGGTCTCCTAGATACAGCTGAGGGTGGAGTTATAGTGAAGATAGGATTTATCATTGTCTACATACTGGTTGCTGAGGTTCTCAGCCATCTTCTTCCATTTGGCTGTTAGAACACTGGCAGCCAGGCCTTTTTTTTCTACAGGCAAAAAAATGAGAGAGTTTTCTCTGAGGAATCTGACTGGCCTGAGAGGAAAGACCTAGAGTTTCTCAAACTGAGTGGCTCAGCTAGATAACCTTACGGGGAAACTCACAGTTGAAAAGCTTCACCTATGTACTCAGAGCTTCCATTCAGCTTTTTCGTCTCTTCCTCTTAAATATAAGCTGGCAGCACAGATTAACAGACAGTTGAGGAAACCCTAGAAAACAAAATAGAACCAAATAAACAGAAAGAAAGCAACTTGGAGAAACAGTCTAGGCAGAGCGACATAAACTTCAAAAGAAAAGGAAAAGAAACTTCATCAGTATCTTAACAGATAAGCATATATTGCAAACATGAAATAAGAGCACGAAATTATTAAAAAAATATATACTGAGAACTATTAAAGAGCATACTAAGAATATAATGAATTCTTGGAGATTAAAATTATGGTAGCAAAAGTGAAAAAGCTTAGAAGATAGTTGAGGAACTCTCCCACAAAATAGAATAAAAAGAGATGGAAAAAGGTAGAAAAAAATTAGAGAATTTGTCTAGGAGGTTCAATATTAAAATAATAAGAGTTATAAAAAGAGAATAAATGAAAACAGAATGAAATCATTTAAGAAAATTTCCATTACCAAAGAACTGAGTTTCCCGAATCAAAGGACCTACTTGGTACATGAATGAAAATAAATCTACACCAAGATATATCTTGGACATTTCCATTTCAAACACTGGAACCAAACGAATTCTGTAAGCTTCTTGAGAGAGAAACAGGTTTAATTCAAAACATTAGAAATCAGAGGCTGGATGTCATGGCTCACTCTTGTAATCCTACCACTCTGGGAGGCTGAGGTAGGAGGATTGCTTAAGCTCAGGAGTTTGAGACCAGCTTGAGCAAGAGCAAGACTCTGTCTCTACAAAGAACAGAAAAATTAGCCAGGCATGTGGCACATGCTTGTAGCCCCAGCTACTTGGGAGGCTGAGGTAGGAGGATCACTTGAGCCTGGGAGTTTGAGGTTGCAGTAAGCTATGGTGATGCCACCACACTCTAACCAGGACAACAGAGCAAGACTCTGTCTCGCAAAAAAAAAAAAAGAGGGAGAAAGAAAGAAATCAGAGTGACTTCAGACTTTTCAACAACACTGGAATCTAGAAGACTAGAGCAATGCCTTCAAAAATGGTTTTCATCTGAGACTTCTATATGCAGTCAAGTGTGAGAGGAATAGAGACATTAAAAAAAATAGGTTCTTCCCACCATTTCTGAAGCTATTGGAGGAGGTGCTTGAGCATAGCAAAGGAATAAACCAAGAAAGAGGAAGACATGGGATTTAGGACACAGGAGATCTGTCACAGGAGAGTGACAATCCAGGGAGGACAGCTGGTCCAGATTGGTACAGATCAGAAGGCCGCATGAGAGACTGCTACAGAAAGGTGAAAATTGATGGGGGGGAGATTTGGACACTTGTCAGACGTTAGGGATACATGCATAAAAAACTAAGCAAATTGAGAAATAGGCCATTTTTAACATAGTCTAGAAGCATATTATTTAAGGTTATTAAGGTGAATGCCTGTTACTTGCTTCTTTTGCTTTACAGCTTAAAAATAAAAAAAAAAATAAAAGGTGAATGCCAAAATAACTAGAAGAGGTGAAAATATTGGCTCTGGGGAGGGGAGAATGGCAGGACCTGCTGATTTTAAAACAAATCTTATGGAACTATTTGATTATTTATTTATTTTGGCATGTTACGGGACCATTTGATTCTTAAAACTGCATATGTGACTGATGAAAATATTAATGAAAAAAGCTTGGCAAGCTTAATGAAAAGTGATATTTATAATTTTTATAAAAGTTACTAAGGAAGTTGGAATATTTTGATATGTACGTTTTTGAATCTCAAATCTTCATCATCTGTCAACACAGATCAAAACCTTGAAGGCAGAGACCAATGGTCCTTTCAAAGTTGGAGGGTCTGGGATTCTATTGTCAGACTGTGTTCCCTGAGACTCTCCTTTGTCTCCTTAAGGACCCTGCACTTAGATCAGGTCTACAGACTAGAAAACCTCTATCTCAGTGGCCTTGGCCTTTCTTCTTCCTCAGGTTGTCCGCACAAACCAATGTGCAGGAGAATTCGTCATCACTTTCCCCCGTGCTTACCACAGCGGCTTCAACCAAGGCTACAACTTTGCCGAGGCCGTCAACTTTTGCACCGCCGACTGGGTGAGAAAATAGTGTGGTGGACTGTCAGGGAAAACAGGAGGGTTGTGGAGAAGCTGAGGCACCATGGCCTCCATACTTGGCCACACTCAACCTTAAACCTATCCACAGCTGCCAGCTGGGCGCCAGTGCATTGAGCACTACCGGCGGCTCCGAAGATACTGCGTCTTCTCCCATGAGGAGCTAATCTGCAAGATGGCTGCCTGCCCAGAGAAGCTAGACTTGAACCTGGCGGCAGCTGTGCATAAGGAGATGTTTATCATGGTGCAGGAGGAGCGGCGTCTACGAAAGGCCCTGCTGGAGAAGGTGGGTGGTGGGAAGAGTACCCCAGGTCAGGCACCCTAGCCCAGTGGAGATGGGAGGAGGCAAGGGCGGTGTCCAGAAGGAGAAAATGTAGCCTCTACACTTGGAGTGTAATAAAAATAACTAGAAGCATCTGAATCGAAAACCACATCCATTCTTTGCTGTACCCTTTACCAGCAATGTTGGACAAGTCAATTTACTTCACTGTCAGTTTCCCTATCTGAAAAATGGGATTATGATAATGTTTTCCTTTTTGGATACTTGAGTGGATTAAAGATAATGTTTGTTCAGTAACTGACCCATATCAGGTGCTGGTATAGCTGGTATTCATCATTATTTAAATGACTCAACAAGATAGACCAGCATATGAAACCCTCACTGCTGATTATCTGAGTGACCTTATCAAGTTAATCTCTCATAGTCTCACTTTCTCACTCTAAAATAGGAATAAATGTCTCACTTGCAAGATAGTTGTAAAGCTAGAGTAAGGTAATTTATGTCAAGGTGTCTTGCTGCCTTTGCAGTGTAGCAGCTATTATTGGTAATATTAAAATGTGAAGAAATTGAAATATGGGACATTTCTTAGGAAATGCCATTTTATTACATTCAGATGGTTCAGTAACTCAAACTAGGGTAATAATATTACCAAGTAGAAGGTGGTCCTACTTTAATAGATTTCTCATAAACGTGTCAGTTGTGTATGTGTGTGTGGAAACTGCTACGGAGCCATAAAGTTCACTTGTGTAGGTTCAGCCACCTTCTTCAAGCTCTACACTTAATCAGTTAGGGAATTGACTTAGTGAGAATCCTCCATAAGATTACAAAGGAATGCTGGTCCTGAGGGATCCCTTGCTGCCTTTTAGGGCAATACTTTCTCATTTTAAAGCTCATTTATAACTTTCCTGTGAGTGTGGGCTGTAGGAAGAATTACAGCTACAGTTGTGTTGGGAGTCTGGGGCCTCAGTCGTGGTGGTAGCTGAGTTACTGGCTTTTCTGGGCATCATTTTCTCTCTCTGTTCTATGCTGTTGTTAAATGATGGCTCTGTGGCTATGCCAGGCTATGGAAAGGAGCCAAATCAAAGTGGGAGAGTAGACCCTCTCATCCTGACATTCAGAATTCTTTATACTTGGCCCCTACCTCAGAGAAGGGTTCTGGACACCCTCATCTTAGAATCCTGTAAGAGATTGTGGATGTGTGTTTGAGTACTTTTCTGGAGAGAGGACTCATAGTTTGCATCCAGTTCTCAGTCCATGATCCAAAAAAACCAAAGGACTTCATCTTTAGAATAGTCTCTGGCTTTGGAGTCAAAATTGATTGCAGTCAAATCCTCACTTTAGCCAATTACTGATACTTTCTGAGACTTAGTTTCCTCCTTAGTAAAATGAAACAGGCCTGTGAAATATGTATTCTTATCTGAAAATTAGAGCTAATAACAGTAAACATTTGTCGAGCACTTGATCTAAGTGCTAAAATACTTGTCTAAATCCTTAGTTGCATTATGTTTGTTAATCCTCATAACAACCCAACAAAGATGGTGCAGCTACCATCTAAGCAACAGATGGAGTCATTGGCTTAAGTTTGGAAGCCATATTTTTGGGAAAAAGATTGTATCTTTAAACCCTGGACACAAGCACATACAGTTGAATTTTTCTAAGTTATATATGTGCATGCAATGTCTTCTGCCTGCTGAGCAGCCTGGAAACTAGCATTGTTCCCCAGGACACACCATCCATACTAGCCAGGCCCATCCCTTGGCCACTTCCACACGTTGTCACCTCTCTGGTGCTCTGGTTCACCACTTTCCTAACCTTCTCTTATCCACAAGGCCCTTTCTGCTGATTTGAATCTTACTTCATTCTTCTTTTATAAAATTCTCTGCCTCAGCCTCCCAAACCCCATGACTTTCAGCACAGATTTGAGTCTAAAGTGGGGCGCTGTGATGGCTGGAGGATTCTGTTACTCTATTCTGAGTCTGTATAACCCTTGCGGGTTGAATGCCCCCAGGGCGTCACAGAGGCTGAACGAGAGGCGTTTGAGCTGCTCCCAGATGATGAGCGCCAGTGTATCAAGTGCAAGACCACGTGTTTCCTGTCAGCCCTGGCTTGCTATGACTGCCCAGACGGCCTTGTCTGCCTTTCCCACATCAATGATCTCTGCAAGTGCTCCAGTAGCCGGCAGTACCTGCGGTGAGCACAGGCCTACCTGGAAGAAGGAGAGCAATGAAGAGGATGCAGAACTGAGCCAGACATGCTGTCTCCTGCCCTCTTCCTCCAGATATCGGTACACCTTGGATGAGCTCCCTGCTATGCTGCATAAGCTGAAGGTTCGGGCCGAGTCCTTTGACACCTGGGCCAACAAAGTGCGAGTGGCCCTGGAGTTGGAGGATGGGCGGAAGCGCAGTGAGTGATGGGGGGATGGAGGGACTCCACAGGCAAGTTCTATTCCCTTTTCTTCTGTACCCCCAACCCCCTCCATCTGTCTTTAGTCTTATATTGCGTACTTCTTGCTGCCCTTATTCTCCCTCCAGGCCTTGAAGAGCTGAGGGCATTAGAATCTGAGGCCCGCGAGCGGAGGTTTCCTAACAGTGAGCTGCTGCAGCGACTGAAGAACTGTCTGAGCGAGGCAGAGGCTTGTGTGTCCCGAGCTCTGGGACTGGTCAGCGGCCAGGAAGCTGGGTATGGCAGCATGAGGTGTTGGGGCACAGATAGCCTGCTGAGGATCCAGCACCTAGAAAAAGTGCTACATGGGGTGGACTCTGAATACTATTTGGCAGACTGGACATTAGCAGGGAGCTGCCAAGCACTGCAGTGTGAGATAGCCTGGGAGATGTTGGGGAGGGCAAGGAGACCAGACAACTTAGAATGGAGAGGAGAGCCTCCATTATAAGAAAGCTAGAAGTGTTTATTTTTATCAGTACCTGGAAGAGATTTGAGAGAGGCTGAGGGATTTTGTGGGCAGGGAGGAGTTGTGGGAGGTTTAGGGGCAAGAACAGGACACAGATGTGTAAACCTGGTCACAGTTGTACAGCTTTAGAGTTCACAGTAGCGGATGGATTGAAAAGTCCAGTTTCTGTTACCATTCAGCAGTTTCTAAGCTCCCTCCCCCACCCCCCAATATATTTCCATCTTCTAAAATTCTCTCTCCTCGTCATATGAACATGCTTATATTTTAAAACCCTCCCTCTAACCTAGGCAGTTGGGGGAACTCTGAGTTATGCGAGATCAAGGTGGACAGATATGGTGAGGAAAGGTGATGGGTCTTAGCGCAGAGATGGAGGGAGGGGACTGGGTTTGGACCTGGAACCCCACATGTGAAACTCCATAGCCCTCACAGGGTGGCTGGTCTACAGATGACCCTGGCTGAGCTCCAGGCCTTTCTGGACCAGATGAACAACCTGCCTTGTGCCATGCACCAGATTGGGGATGTCAAGGTGAGGAGGGGTGGGCTTGGAGTGTTGCTGAGGGATCGGGGGATTGGGGACTTAAGCGGCAGGCCACTCTTGGCTCCCTTCAAATGCTTCAAGTATTTGGGCAAGACAGGATGCATTTGTGTGAAAAGAGACGGAGGCATGAGGCAAGGGTCTAGTGATTGTCTCTTAGAAATGGGATTTGAGGGGCAGTTGGCAAGGGTATGAGTACAGGATACAGGGTCAAGGGCAAGTTTCCTGGAGGAGGTGGAGGAGGAGGAGGCAACAAGGGTGCTTGTTGGGCCTGGAAAGTTGAGTGAAGTTCATGAAGGAGGAATAGAAGTGGGATGGAGACGGCAGCAGACGCTGGTGTGAGCATGAGGGGCTGTGCAAGGGCTAAACATAGCATTTTTTAGGGCTGAGGGTTTCTTGGTGCTCTGAGAGCAGAGTTCTCTGGAGAGTTAAATAAAGCACCAATTTATGACCAGCCCCTGTTAAGAATCTCTAGGATTGGGGCCTAGGAATCTACATTTTTAACAAATTCCCCAGGGCATGCTAATGAGCAGTCAGTGTTAGGAACTACTAATTTTAGGGCTTAGAAAAGGAGAGCCCTGCCTAGGTAAGGTTTCCTTTTCCTGAAAGCTTAGAGAGTAAGAAGGTATGTGGGCAAGGGTATCTAGTGGTGACACCCCTAAGTGGGCTCAGCTGAGGAATCTGTTCTTCATCCTGTATTCTGGTAGGATATTCTGGAACAGGTGGAAGCCTACCAGGCTGAGGCTCGTGAGGCCCTGGCCTTGCTGCCCTCCAGTCCAGGGCTACTGCAGTCCCTCTTGGAGAGGGGACAGCAGCTGGGGGTGGAGGTGCCTGAGGCCCAGCAACTCCAACGGCAGGTGGAACAGGCGCAATGGCTGGATGAGGTGAAACGCACACTGGCCCCCTCAGCCCGAAGGGGCACCCTGGCTGTCATGCGGGGACTGTTGGTCACGGGCGCCAGTGTAGCCCCTAGCCCTGCTGTGGATAAGGCTCGGGCCGAGCTACAGGAGCTGCTGACCATTGCTGAACGCTGGGAGGAGAAAGCCCACCTCTGCCTGGAGGCCAGGTAGGTCCAGCCTCTTCCCCTCCCTGCCCTACTCCAGCCTTCAAAGTAGAGTGGACAATCTGAAGATGATTCCTATTGGTGGCCTTGACCATCACACTCCTCTGTTGGTGTACTGACTCTCCTCCCCTCTTTTGTTCCCTCTCTTGTCCTTTTATTAACTCCATATGCACATAGAAGCAGAGATAGACAGATACAGAGGTATATAGAGGACTAGCCCTACAGGCTGACCCATGCACATGCATGGAAGCACAAGTAACAGCAGATGGACAGATGCTGGTAGAAAGATGCCACACACAGAGCAATCCTACGAACTGTAGCAACAGATTACACACAGGTTGTATATGCAGGCATTGCCAGCAGGCCAACGGGCTGGCAGACAAGCAGAGGCGCAAAAGCAATGGCAGTAGGATGAAGTTGGGTATATGCAATCTGAGGAAAGCAGGGACTGGCAGCCACCCGTAGGCAGAGTACAAGCAAGTAGGCCCAAGTGGCAGCAGGAATAAATGCCCAAGGGGCCCCGGCAGATATTTCTGGTGGTCAGGCTGGGCTTCTGGTCAGCCAGACCACACCAAACTGGGTTGTCTTTTTTCCCTACCTTTAGGCAGAAGCATCCACCAGCCACACTCGAGGCCATAATCCGTGAAGCAGAAAACATCCCTGTTCACCTGCCCAACATCCAGGCTCTCAAGGAGGCTCTTGCTAAAGCCCGAGCCTGGATTGCCGATGTGGATGAGATCCAAGTGAGGACCCTGGCACCCCCCCACCTTCCGCCCTAGGCTGGGAAGAGATGGCACATACACTGGGTTGTGCTGGGTTGCTGGCATGGGTTGGCTAGAGAGAGGAATGGGGCCCAGCACAGAATGGGGAGGTAAATGTGCCTGGTGAGCAGTATGAGAGGAGGAGTAGTGTGCTGGCCTCAAGGAAGAGAGGGCGCTGGTTAGGATGAGAATGGTGGGCCAGGGAGGCGGGTGGTGTGGGAGTGGAGCAGGGCAGGGACATGGAGGCAAACCACAACAAAATAACTGGTTGGTGGTCCTGGAAACTGACTGGATGCTTGGGGCTGAAGCAATCAGTGGATGCAGGCCTTGTGGGAGAGCCAGGTGGGTGTTCCTTAGAATATTACCTGTTTCTTTCTACCTCAAAACTGTGAGTTTAATCCATGTTTCCAGCTCAGGGCCAGGCATAGAGTGCTTACTTGGTGGTCAGTAGACATTGGCAAGTTGAACTGAGCTTTCTGTTGCACTTGTGTCTAGAATGGTGACCACTACCCTTGCTTGGATGACTTGGAGGGCCTGGTGGCTGTGGGCCGAGACCTACCTGTGGGGCTGGAGGAGCTGAGACAGCTGGAGCTGCAGGTACTGACAGCACACTCCTGGAGGGAGAAGGCCTCCAAGACCTTCCTCAAGAAGAATTCTTGCTACACCCTGCTGGAGGTGAGGCCTGGGACCTTGACCCACAGCCTCTCTTGCGCCTGGCCTGGCTGCTGTGAGACAGCTCATTTGAGAATGTGGGTTTTTGGGGGATACTGGGGAGCAGTGGGAGGTAGGGGAAAGCCAGTCATTTCCCCTCTGTCTGCCTGCCTCAGGTGCTCTGCCCGTGTGCAGACGCTGGCTCAGACAGCACCAAGCGCAGCCGGTGGATGGAGAAGGAACTTGGGTTGTACAAATCTGACACAGAGCTGCTGGGGCTGTCTGCGCAGGACCTCAGGGACCCAGGCTCTGTGGTAAGGAGCTTAGACACAAATGGGGAGAAGAGCTTGGCTATAATAGAGTGTCTGAGCTGGGTGACCATGGGCAGACCGCTTGCTTCCTAAGCTTCAGTTCTCCTGTTTTGGAGTGTGTTAAGGGGGCCAGAGAAGCGAGAGGATAGGCTACTGACCTAATCTCCTGTCCTGGGCATGGCAGATCGTGGCCTTCAAGGAGGGGGAACAGAAGGAGAAGGAGGGTATCCTGCAGTTGCGTCGCACCAACTCAGCCAAGCCCAGTCCACTGACATCATCGACTACAGCCTCCTCTGCAACCTCTATCTGTGTGTGTGGGCAGGTGCCAGCTGGGGTGGGAGCTCTGCAATGTGACCTGTGTCAGGACTGGTTCCATGGGCGGTGTGTGTCTGTGCCCCGCCTCCTCAGCTCTCCGAGACCCAATCCCACCTCATCCCCACTGCTGGCCTGGTGGGAATGGGACACCAAATTCCTGTGTCCACTGTGTATGCGCTCACGGCGCCCACGCCTAGAGACCATCCTAGCATTGCTCGTAGCCCTGCAGAGACTGCCTGTGCGACTGCCCGAGGGTGAAGCCCTGCAATGCCTCACAGAGAGGGCCATCAGCTGGCAAGGCCGTGCCAGACAGGCACTGGCCTCTGAGGATGTGACTGCTCTGTTGGGACGGCTGGCTGAGCTCCGCCAACGGCTACAGGCTGAACCCAGGCCTGAGGAGCCCTCTACCTGTTCTTCAGCCCCTGCCTTTGACCCACTCAGAGAAGGCAGTGGAAAAAATATGCCTAAGGTGAGCTGTTTAGCCCAGCTTTTGTTCTTAAATTCTGGTCTCCTAGTCCCTAGAGACCTGTTTAGACTCTGCCCTGCCCCTGGTCCCCAATTTTCAGCCTCCTTTGGCCTAGCCTCCCTACCCCATCTTGCATCCATTCAGATCCCTAGACTGTTCCCTACTGACGGCCTGTGTCTACTGTCTTCTTCCAGGAGGTAGAGGCCCCAAGTTCAAGGCTGGGGGAGGAAAAATAAGGCCTGGTTCTTCAGTTTAGTTACCCCTACCCATTCTTGCTCTCCTTGGCAGGTCCAGGGCTTGCTGGAGAATGGAGACAGTGTGACCAGTCCTGAGAAGGTAGCCCTGGAGGAGGGCTCAGGTAAGAGAGGTAGGTCTAGGTGTGGTGTGGGTAGGCTATTGACTACACCAGAGTGACCCATAAGACCAAGGGCAGCCTCTAATCCAACTTATCCCCACAACTCCCCAGATCTGGAGCTGCTGTCCTCACTGTTGCCACAATTGAGTGGCCCTGCGTTGGAGTTGCCTGAGGCAACCCGGGCCCCCCTGGAGGAACTCATGATGGAAGGGGACCTGCTTGAGGTGACCCTGGATGAGAACCACAGCATCTGGCAGCTGCTGCAGGCTGGACAGTTTCCAGACCTGGAGAGGATCCGCACACTTCTGGAGGTGAGGAGAGGGGTCACAGGCCAGGCCAGGAGGTCAGGCTAAGTAGAGAGCCCAGGCCTGACCGCTGGTCTACAACCTGTCTTTCTGCCTATCTGTGATCACAGCTGGAGAAGGCAGAGCGCCATGGGAGTCGGCCACGGGGCCGGGCCCTGGAGAGGCGGCGGCGGCGGAAGGTGGATCGGGGTGGGGAGGGCGATGACCCAGCCCGAGAGGAGCTAGAGCCAAAGAGGGTACGGAGCTCAGGGCCAGAGGCTGAGGAGGCCCAGGAGGAGGAGGAGCTGGAGGAGGAAACTGGGGGTGAGGGGCCCTCCACATCCCTCCCCACCACTGGCAGCCCCAGCACCCAGGAGAACCAGAATGGCTTGGAACCAGCACCAGGGGCCCCTTCAGGCCCTTTGGCCCCTTTCTCTACTCTGACTCCCCAGCTGCAGCTGCCCAGCCCACAGCAGCCACCTCAGCAACAGTTGTGACAGTGGCTGAGCCTAGCACAGACCCTGACAGAGATCCCCCTCGGCCTCAAGGATCCTCTTTCTGACCATCAAGCCTGCTTCTTGGGAGGTGGGCGTGTAGGGGGGATGGCCACCCCCCTACCTGCCTGCCCCTGAGTCCCTTGACTTTTATATTCTGACTCCAAGGTATTGTTCAGACCTCAGCTCCTGGGGGCCGGCCCCTGGAGTCCCCCTTCCCTGGTAGCCTCTAACCAGCATTCCCAGACACCTGAGGCAGATAGACAGATGGATGGGCAGGTGGGCAGGGGGGTGGCTGGGGCTGGGCCAGCACCATTCCAGAGACAAGGCCAGTGCATATGCAAACTGGGGGACTCTCCTCTCCCTTCTCTCCCCAATTCTGGCCCTGGCCAGGCCACGCTACACTAACCCCCTTCCCCACTCTCCTCCCCTCCTCTTTTTCTTCCTCCCTCCCTCCTTCTCCCTTCCCCTGACTGTTCCACCCAGGAAGAGGAAACTTCACATAGCTGTGCTCACAGTTTTTTATTTTAAAGGAATTTGGATGGGGAGCTGAACAAGGCTCCCTGTGATTTGAAGAAAGCTTTTGGTGCTTGTCCTCACAACCACCTCAATCCTCCCTCCCTGTCCTCCCTTGTCTCCTTTTCTCCTCCTGGGTTCATGTTGTAATAAAAGAAGATTGTTGGTGTGTAATTAATTTGTTCAAAAGAAAAAAAAACAAAACAAGAAACTTGGTTCCAACTGAAGCCTATTTTAATTTTATTTTATTATTTTCCTCTTGTTAGAAATAAAACCCTTAGAAACATTTTTTGGAAACACGTTTCTGAAGTGCATTTCTCTTTGAAGGGGAGAACAGTGCTTCTATCACCTGTCAGTGGAGCAGCTGTAGTGCTGGTGGGAACACTAGGGCTGAAGCCAGGGAGCTCTGGCTTCTGAAACTGAGTTCTGCCAGCTTCTCCTTAACCTTAGCCAAGACATCCCGATCCTTCCCTGACTCCACCTCCAAGGCAGTTTCCCCCAAAGCTAAACAGGTGGGCTCTGGCACCTCCACTTAAACTGTACCACAACCTCCCCTAGCTTTGTGCCCTCCTGTCTGCCTTCCTCTAGCACCCAAAGGGACTTTTTTTTTCATAGCTTTATTGAAGTATAATTTACATACTACAAAACTCACCTGTTTTAAATGTACAATTCAGTGATTCGGAGGGCTGTTTCTAAAATGTAGATCTGATCATGTCATTACTGCTTAAAACCTTGCTTCATTGCCCTTAAGATCAAGATTATATATAGAATCTCATTCTTTCTAGAATGCTTCCTGTCTAGCCCATATGCCACATTCAAGGACCCTTCCCTGATTTTTGTCTACAAGTTCTTTCTGCCCCTGATGAATGGGGACTAAAGCTCAGATGTGTAGTCATTTGCAACCCCTGAGTTCACTTTTTTCAGACAGCTTATTGAGATACAATTCATATACCATACAGTTCACCCAACTTAAATTGTACAATTCAATGGCTTTTAGTATATTCTCAGAGTTGTGTGACCATCACTGCAAAAAAAATTTTTAGAACATTTTCATCACCTCAAAAAGAAACTCCACATCCCTTAGATATTCCTACCCCACCCTCCCCCATTTGCCTATTCTGGATATTTTATATAAATGGAATCGTATAATATGTGATCCCTTGTGTCTGGCTTCTTTCACTTATGAGAATGGTTTCAAGCCCATTAATGGTCCCAGAGTAATTGGAAAGATCTTCCTTCTGGACCCCAAAGTCTTTTAAGATGAGGATGCTGGACTTAATTAGGGACTGTTACCAGGGATTGTTTATGTGTTTTGTGGGTGTTTGCATGCATGTGTTTTTCTGGCAAGAAGACTAGCCAGCTTGTATCAGACTTATAAAGGGATCCTTGACCTTCCAAAGGCTAAGAACCATTTTTTGTGGTCTTGAGTGTTCTGTGTTTGGAGTATGCCCATGATATGAGGATACAGAAAAGGAAGTGAGAGCATGGAAGTCCTGCTAAGCCAGCCAGCTTCCCATCATGCCTGGCTCCTCAAGGGTTTTCCCTCCTCTCAGGGGTCTGCATGGAGGCTAAAGGCTAGGTCCTGATCAAGAGCTTAGCACACTGCTGCTCTTATTTTGTTCTTCCTCATTTGAATGTTCTACGTGTTCATTTTGTTCTATGAAGATTTCCAGTTGATAGGAACCTAGTGATGAATGAGAAAGCCCGCCCTCTTATGGCAGCTTTGACTGGTGGGAGAGTCTCAGCTCTGCCTCATCCATCCAGTCTTCCAGTTGAGACACTGGGCTGTAGAAGGAAGCAGAGGTAGAGGCTAGTGGACAACCCTGTCTTGGTCCAGTTTGACCCTAGGTCCCAATCCAGGAGAAAAGGCTGGCCTTTTATCTGCCCAACTCCTTGGAATTGATCATGAAAAGAGGGTTGGAGGAGATGACAGAAGAGACAGGTGTGAGAGCTGGGATGGGGGCAGGAAGGGGTTCAGTGTTGGCACTTCACCACCACTCCCTACTCTGAGGCTGTCAGCCATGGGAAGAAGTGGCCCGATAGGAGAGGAAGAGATGATGCCTACAACCTGTGGCAATTCCCAGGCCAGAGAACTGCTGGGCTTAGGGTGGGGGTCCTCTGGGGCAGTGGTCCCCAACCTTTTTGGCACCAGGGGCTGGTTTAATGGAAGACAGTTTTTCCACGGACCGAGGGTGGGGGAGTGGGGTGTCGTGGGTGGAGGGGAGGTTGTACAGAGTTCAGGCGGTGATACGTATCCCGTTTCCTAATAGGCCATGGACCTGTACTGGGCGGGACTGGCCCGGGGTTTGGGGACCGTAGCTCTAGGGTATGGGCCCATCCCTCACCAGTTTTTAGATAGCCTTACCCATCTTGGCACTTAACCGTAACCCTCTCACACACTTTCTGCCCCCTTCCCGGGGTGGGGTGGGGTGTGTGCATCCCATCAACTCTGCTGGAGAGGCCCTAACCATCATCCTACAAGACCCAGATCAAATCTCTTCCAGAGAGCTTTCTCTGGTTCCAGATTTGGCTCCCTTTCTAGATGCTCCCCTAGAAAGGGAGGAGTGACTGGTTCAGGGGACCCCCAGATGAGGGGATGGAGACAATGAGGTCAGGAAAGCAGAGGGTATCTTCTCACCTCAAAGTCTCACTTTCTCCTATAGACATACCACCCTGCTGCTGCATCCTCCGAAATGTTGCCACATCCCTCAGGATGGTTCCTGAGTCTACAGGTGACAAGGGGATGGGAAGACATCACTTCTAAGGACTTTACCCAAACTCTTCCTTCAGGCCCAACTGACCCCTCCTCCTCCCCTCCTTAGTGCCTCAATTGTGTCTGAAACACCAGGATTAATGGGTCTGTCCTCCCACCCACAAGCTCTCCATACTGGGAGCTTCGGGGGAAGGCAAGGCCCAGGCCTTAGTCCTTTGTCTTCACTTCCAGGCCAGGGGCCCACAGAGTCTGGACTCAGAAAGAGGGAGACAGGAGCAGTAGTAGGAGCCCCACGCTGCATGTGAGCTCTCTTTTCTCTGCATGGCATAAAGTTCGTTGGTACAGGGTGCCACCCCATGGGAGGGGGCCCTGGGGTCTGAGGTCCATAGTCAATAGGGTCCTGAAGGTACAGACACTAACCATGCTTCCCAGAAGACCCGAAGTTGTGGTAATGGGAAAAGAGGGGTTAGGGGGCAGAGAGACAGGATCCCTGACCCTGGAGCACGCATGATCTAAGATAAGGGAAAGGAGCAGCCCCTTGTGAACCCCCTCCTGGGTGCCAAGCCTTATGTGAGATAAAAGGGAGAGACAGATCCGTTAATCCTAGTGCGACAGACACACAGGAACCAGACCCCTAGAAGAACAGGCCTGGCCCAGGCATGTTAGCCTGGCAGAGCTGGGATTTTTACCAAGTCTCTGTGAAACTTAAGGCCTGTGCTGGACAGAAGAGATCTGAAGTAATCAATCTGCCACCAAGAAATAATTCATACTGGGGGTTCCATGTAGATCTCTGCTGTTGGTAGGTTGGGAACTCAGCAGTGCTATACCCAGATTGGCCTTGGTAGGTAGAAGTTCATATTGCTGAGGTTGTGCATAACCTCCACGCCTGTCTGTATTCGTTATGTATTGCTGCCTGACAAATTACCTGAAAAACTTAGTGACTTAAAACATTTATCTCAGCTGGGAGCCTGTAATCCTAGCACTCAGGGAGGCCTAGGCAGGAGGATTGCTTGAGCTCAGGAGTTTGAGACTAACCTGAGCAAGAATGAGAACCTGTCTCAAAAAAAACAAAACAAAACATTTATCTCATAGTTCCTGTGGGTTAGGAGTCTAGGTGCAACTTAGCTAAGTTTCTATTTCAGGGTCTCTCACACCCTGCAATCAAGGTGTCAGCTGAGGCTGCAGTCATCTCTAGGTTCGACTGGGGAAGGATCCGCTTTGAAGCTCGCTCACGTGGCTGTTGGCAGACTTCAGTTCTTTGCGGGTTGTTGGCCCAAAGACTTCAGTTTCTTGCTGGCTATTAGCTGGGGGTCACTCTTAGGTTTCTTGCCATGTGGACCTTTTCATAGAGCAGCTCACAACATGGCAGCTTACTTCATCAGAGCAATTAAATGAGATGAGCCAGAGACAGAATGAGAGAGTGCCCACATGTAAGACAGAAGTCATAATCTTTATAACCTGATCTCAGAAGTGCCATCCCATCACTTTTGCAATATTCTGTTCATTAGATGTAAGTCACTCATAGCTCTGTGGATGTCTAAGAAAAAAGAAAAAAAAAAAGTCACTAGGTCCAGGCCACACTCCAGGGGAAGGGATTATACAAGGGTGTGAATACCAGCAGGTAGGAATCACTGGGGGCTACTATATCTCACCCTCTGGTCCTTGATGATTCACATTCCTTCCTTATGTAAAATACACTCAACCCTTCCCAAGGTCTCTAAAAGTCTCATCCAATTACAGCATCATATAAATATCATATAAATCAAGTCCATGTGTGAACGAGGCTCTTTAGGTGTATTCCTTAAGTATGGCTCCTTAAGTACTATTTTTCTCCATCTTTAGATCTGTGAAACTTAACAGGCAAGTTATCTGTCCCCAACACACACAACATACAGTGGTGGAACGGGCATAAGATAACTACTACAGACATTCCGGTTCAAAATGAGGGAAAATGGGAGACACAAAGGCATCACTGGTCTATAACAATTCTGAAATTCAGCTAGGAAAACGAACATTCCTTGATTAGATTTCAAGGCCCAGGAATATTTCTCCATGGCTCTTGGCTCTGCCCTCTGGGTTCTTGGTTCTACCTTCTGTGCCTTCCTTCCTTTTTCATGAAAGGTAGCACATGTTTTACAACTGAGCAGTTTTCCCAGTCTGCTTCCTGCCAGTAGAATTTTGGGATCCAATGGTTTCTGTTCATTTTGTCCTGTCTCTGTAATCAGCTGCCACCAAAAAACAATTCCATAAAGGGGCTTGGTGTTTCTCTTTTGTTGGCAGGTTGGGCACTCAGCAGTGGCTTACAGCCTGATTGGCCTTGGTGGTAGTCCATATTGCAGAGCCCAGTGTATAACCTCCATGCCTGCCACCATGGCCACTTTGTTCAAGAGTCCATTGGGCAAGGAAAAGGGTGACAAGATAGAGGTTAACTGGCATCCACAGAACAGGACACCTACCTGTCTACTTGAATGAGATCCTCCACAGTTGAGAGGGTGGGCATGGGAGAGAAAAAATATTAGATTCTCCACAGTGGATTCTCTTTGGTGCTCATTTGTGTGGGACATGAATATCCTCACACTGTGTGCCCATTCCAAGAGTGACATCCATATGCCTCTTCCTCAGACCTCCTTATCAACAATATTTCAATCCTGTTCTTTCCAAGTCCTTGACCATCTAGCAAAATCATTATCAACTACTCATGAATCAGTGGAGATCTATCTATACCTCTGACTATCTCTGTGACCAGGCAGTTTTCCTACGGGGAGAATTTCCCTTCAGGGTCAACTCTAAGTGGGGCTGTAACACTACAGCTAGCTATGTCCAGCAGGTGATAGCATATGTAGAACCAAGCTTGAATATTGTATCTCTTAGTCACCTGGTCACAGGGAATGACTCATGAGGCCCCAGGTGTGGGTGAGAAAGGGATGGCAGTGCAGCAGATGGGAGTATGATCCACCGGCTTAAGCAGCTTACTTCTGTCTTCTAGACCTGCTTGTATAAACCTCGTCTATTTGGTGGTTGAGTGCTGCTGCACATGGATAACTTCATGGCTTGATGGGAGAGTTAACACGTAGCTCACCATGCAACTCAGCTTGCACAGGTCACTTGGAGTCCTATGCTCAGGCATTCACAAAATAGATCCATTTTTCCATTTTTAATTTTCTCTGCTTTTGGGATTCCTATTATAAGAATGTTGCCACTTCCAATTTTATCCTCCATTTTTTTAGTCTTAAAAATGTTTTTTTTGGTTTTTTTTTTTTTGTATCTCTTTATTCTTTCCTGTTGAATTCCAGAAGAGGTCCTCAATCTGATATCTCCATTTACTAATTTGTTCTTCTGCTGTAGTCCTCCTCCCTTTGTGCCATCTATACTGTGTGTATTCCAAAAACGTATCCAGGAACTAGAGAAATCACCACAGGATTTCTCCCTAGGCCCAATATAAGAAAGACTCAGATTGAAATGTCATGTATGCCCTGATCCTACTCTGGTGGACCACAGTGACAATCTGGATCACCAGAGATTGATGTTAACTCAGAACAAATTACAAGTCTATTTCAAAAGGCCTGGATATTTCCCTGTCCCCAGTGTACAATTACCCTGACTGCAAGTCCCTATGGGGAAAGCAAGGAGGAAGATTTCACTATACACACATGTGAAAAGTGTAGCAAGGTCCTTCTTCAAATGGACTCTCTGCTTCATTACAGTCTCTGGTCTGTAAACTAGGGGAAAGGCTGGAACTCTACATTTTTGGGGACTAAATCAGGCCTCCATTTCCCAGAATAGAAGTTTTTTGGTTATATAACAAGTAGGACTTTATTAGACTGTCCATCTATTTTGGTCCTAGGGAGACCACTATTACAGAATTCCACAGGTCAAACCATTCTGATTACTGCTATGGATCTGCTTGCTGTCCATTATAGGAACCAGACTCAACTTTTCTCTGGAGCTGATCCTATCATCTTCATTGAAATCAGAGAGCCGTCAGAGAGCCCATTCATGATCTCTCACCATGACTCCCACCTACAGAAATAAACGATTGCCATGCTTTATAATAATGCTGGTGCTCATTTATGTATTAGTTAAGGTAATGCTAGCTTTTGGGGACAGAAAAAAAAGTTCTGATATTTAAAACAATACAAGTTTACTTCTTGTTCCTGTAGTATTCCAAAACAGGTGTTAATAGTTGGGCTCCCTCTTCTAAGTGATGATTTAGGGGTCTAGGCACCTTCTATCCAGAGAGTCTGCTATCTTCAAAACATGGTAGCCATCATTGTATTATTGTCATCTCCATCCCAGCTAGCCAGAAGAGGAAAACATCATATCAGAGGTTTCTATGAGCTAAGCCTGGCTGTAGCACACATCACTTCTGCTCACATTCCGTTAGCTAGAACTCAGACAGTGGGCAAGGGACACTGGAAAATGTAGCTTGAATTTGTCCCTAGAAGGAAGAGGAAACAGGTTTAATGACCACCTAGCTAGTCTCTGCCACACTTCATAATGTATTTCACAAAGCCCTTGTAAAAGGAATGTCCATAGTTAGAGGGTGAGTTGAATGGGTTACACATGATTAATCAATTCCAACATTCTCATTGCCCTAAACATTTAGATTCCTCTGTCTACATTGTACCATGGAATTTCTGACATCTTAACCTCATATAACACAGACTGCTGTTGAGTTCAGGTTTTGGTCAATCAGTAGAACTCCTGACTACTTGAGCTAACAAAGTACATCCAGGATTACTGATGAGTGTACCCATATTGAAAAGTTTGGCCCTACCAAAACCAGATAAAGATGTCACAAGAAAAGAAAATTACAGAAAAAGATCCCTTATGAATATAGATGCAAAATCCCCCAACTAGCAAAATAAATCAAACAGCATAGTAAAAGTATTATATACCATAGCCAAGTGGGATTATTTTAGGAATGCAAGAATAGTTCAATATAAGGAAATTGATCAAGGTAATAGAACACGTTACTAGAACAAAGGAAAAAAAACACATGCTCACCTCAATTGATGTTGAAAAGTCACTTCAGGTGTAGAAAAGACATAGAGCCAATAAATTTGGCAAAGTTGCAGAGTGCAAGATCAACACATAAAAATCAGTTGTGATTTTATACACTAGCAAAGAACAATCCAAAATGAAATTAAGAAAGCAATTCCAAGGCTGGGCGCGGTGGCTCACGCCTGTAATCCTAGCACTCTGGGAGGCCGAGGTGGGCGGATCGCTCAAAGTCAGGAGTTCGAAACCAGCCTGAGCAAGAGCGAGACCCCATCTCTACTAAAAAAATAGAAAGAAATTAATCGGTCAACTAAAAATATATCCAAAAAATTAGCCGGACATGGTGGCGCATGCCTGTAGTCCCAGCTACTCGGGAGGCTGAGGCAGAAGGATCACTTGAGCCCAGGAGTTTGAGGTTGCTGTGAGCTAGGCTGACGCCACGGCACTCTAGCCCAGGGAACAGAGTGAGACTCTGTCTCAAAAAAAAAAAAAAAAAAAGAAAGCAATTCCATTTACAATAGCATCTAAAAGAATAAAATATCTAATAATAAATTTGACTAAGGAGAAAGACTTGTACACTGGAAACTATAAAACATTGCTGAAAGAAATTAAAAAAGACATAAAGAAATGGATAAAAATCCTATGTTTGTGGATTGGAAGACCAAATATTGTTAAGATGTTAATACCAGTCAAAGCAATCTACAGATTCAACAGTCCCTATGAAAATTCCAACAGCATTTTTGCAGAAATGAAAATTCTTCAAATTCATAATGAATTGCAAGGGGCCATGAATAGCCAAAACAATCTTTTAAAAAAAGAAAAAGAACAATGTCAAATGGCCAACTGATTTTTGACAAGGGTTCCAAGTCCATTCAATGGGGGAGAAATTAGTCTCTTCAACAGATGGTGCTAGGTGGGACAACTGGATTTCCACATGCAAAAGAATTAAGTTGGATCCCTACCTCATACCATATACTGCCAACTCAAAATGGATCAATGACCTACATTTAAGAGCTAAAGGCATAAAACTCTTAGAAGAAAACATAAGGGTTAATCTTTGTGACCTTGGATTTGATATCAGATTCTTAGATATGACAGTACAAGCAAAGAAAAAACAGATAAATTTGACTTCATCAACATTAAATTATTTTTGTGCATCAAAGGACATTATCAAGAAAGTGAAAAAGACAACTTATAGAATAGGGAAACATATTTGAAAATCATATATCTATAAGGATTTACTATCCAGAATATATAATGAAATACAACTCAACAACAAAACAGACAAACAACCCAACTGCAAATGGGCAAAAGACTTGAATATAAATTTCTCCAAGAAGATATAAAAATGGCCATGAACCACATGAAATGAGTCTCCATATCATTGACCATTAGGAAAATGCCAATTAAAGCCATTATGAGATACCACTTCACACCCACTGGGATGACTATGATTTTTTTAAAAATGGAAAATAACAAGTGTTGGAAGAGATGTGGAGACATTGGAACACTGGTATATTACTGGTGGGAATGCAAAATGGGGCAGCCAGTGTGTAAAACAGTTTGGTAGTTTCTCAAAAAGCTAAACAGAATTACCATATGACCCATCAATTCCACTCCTAGTCATATACCAAAAATAATTGAAAACAAAGAGATAAAAAGATACTTATAGAGGAAGCTGAGCAAGATGGCGGACGAGAAACACCGCCAGACAGAGTGTCTCTGCAGAAAAGACTGCTTCTAGAAGATATTAGAAGAAAGAAGCAAGCCAATGACCATACATCAGACGAGGGTCGGAAGGAGGGGCACCGGAGACTACGGGAGACTCCACGGGAGGAGGTTGCAGAGGGAACTGGAAAGAGAGACCTCCGGAGCGAGCAGTTTGGAGACCAGCGGCAAGGGTAGGTGGAGCG
>VBSM01003162.1:3483136-3494005 GCA_008086735.1 Cheirogaleus medius
ATTGTGCTGCCATAAACATACGGGTGCAGATGTCTTTATAACAGAATGACTTATACTCTTTTGGGTAGATGCCCAACATTAGAAAATTCTAAGAAGGTGGCCCTGTGACTCTGATGGGACAGCTTGGTCCTCTTTGACAGACTTAGAAAGGAGGCTGAGAAAGGGGTAGTCCCCAGGAGAGGAAGGAGGTCTCTCAGGAGAGCAGGTTGGGGTAGGGCATGGGGTCAGTGAAGACCCCCACCTTACATATTATACACTGCTATAATCATACACAAAAGTCTCTGAGCTGGATACATTAACCTCATCTTACAAAAGATACTTGCCCAAGGTCACAATGCTAGTTAAGTAGTTGAGCTGCAATCCAAATCCAGGCTGGAGGCCAGGTGCAGTGGCTCACGCCTGTAATCCCAACACTCTGGGAGGAAGAGGCTGGCGGATCGTTTGAGATCAGGAGTTCAAGACCAGCTTGAGCAAGAGCGAGACCCTGTCTCTACTAAAAATAGAAAAAATTAGCCAGGCGTGGTGGTGCACACCTGTAGTCCCAGCTAACCAGGAGGCTGAGGCAGGAGGATCGCTTGAGCCCAGGAGTTTGAGGTTGCTGTGAGCTAGACTGATGCCACAGCACTCTAGCCCAGGCAACAAAAAGAGACTTTGTGTACTACAAAAATTAAAAAAAAAACAAATCCAGATTTGTCCAGCTCTACAGCTCATGCTCTTAACCACTATGCTGTCCTCCCTTTAATACTGATAGTAGTAGGTGTTTAATAATGGTGGCCAGGTACTTTATATATGCTCTAATGCCCACAATGACTGTCCCAGGTTGGCATTAGCTCCATTTACTGATGAGGAAACTGATGCTCAGTGAGAACAGGTAACTTGGCTAAGGTCACACAACCAAGACATGGGGGCTCCACGCTTTGCCAGTGGGCCTGCCAGACTCCATGACTCACTTTTCCTAGGTTAGTAAGGGCATGGATGAAGCCCAAGGGGAGATGAACCCCAATATCTGAGGACAAGATGGACAAGCCCTGTCCATTCCTTCAAAGATGAAGGTTTCTACTCTACGGCCATTGTCAGGAGTCAGAAAAACTCCTCTTCACAATATCTGCACACATGGGGCTGAGGGAGGGAGACCACATAACCTCCAGGACAGTGGGAGTGACTTCCACTCCAGAGGAGGTCTGGAGGAAGCAGGTCACATAAACCCCATGGTCTTGACAAGGAAGCTAGGGACACTGGAACCTGGTGTGGACAAGCTCATGGACAGTTACATCAGATCAACTTTTCAATAACTTTCAGAAAAGTTACCAGATTAGTATGCCAGAGGAGGCCACAGACTCCTTATGTCTAAATTTTGGTATGTGCCAAAGTCTCCAAAGATGGCCTCATGGGAAGACAGGTGAACTGTGAGTGCAGTTAGGTAGGCAGGTTGGTACACACCATGATGCTTCCCATCTTTGGGCCTTTGCCCATGTTGTGCCCTTTGCCTGGATTGCTCTCTCTTTCCTTTGTTAATCATCTAGATTCATACTCATCTTTTAAGATTCAGTTCATATGCCATCTCTTCCAAGAAAGCTTCCCTGGTCCTCTGAGCTAGGTTGTATGTTCCTTAGGGCCTCTCGCAGTCTATTCTGCCCACCACTGTTACTGCACTGACCACAATGCCCTGCAATTATGGATCTGAGTCTGGGAACATGCCTCATTCATCTCTGTGTTTTTAGTGTAGAGCAGGAGGCCTGACACATAGTAGGTAGTCAGTCGAACTTTGCTCAACTGAACTTATAACTAGTTGGATGGTTAAACCCAGTGCGATGATGAATGAACTGATGTTGGCCTGGAGAGGGAGGTCTCTAGTGGCGTGCCACAGGGCTCTGTGTATGTTGATGGCATTCTGGTGAAATTCGTGGTTGACCTAAAAACAGGGGAGTAGGTCACATATTAGACAACAGAATTAGTGTTCAAAGAGTCATGGAAAGGCAGAAATACTTAGAGCCAGGCTAATTCCTAGTAGGGTTGGGGACAAAATCAGGACTAAAACCCCACACAGCCTGTTGCCACCTTGACAATGGAAATAAGTCTTTTTGAGCTGAAATTTACCTTCCTGTGGTGTTCTTCATTATAACACTTACTATGTGCCTGGCACTGTACCAGCTTCACACTGTCCCCTCCCTCCCAAGTACCACAGATAAAGTCTAATAGGAATGATCTGCTTGCCCTGGGGAACCAAGAAACAGTTCTTCACAGGGCCAGAGAAAGGGGGACACTGGGCATTGCGATCCTGACACTAGGCAGGATTACAATGCCTAGGGAGAGTGGGGGCCGTTTTTCACCAAGTAATAGGTGGTCATGACAGCACAACAGTTTGAGGGCTGTTTGAGAAAGAGGCAGGCCCCCCTTCAGGAGCCCTAGTGTGTAGAGCCAGTCACAGAGAACATGGAGCTTTGCCACTACCCACCAAATGAGAACTTGCTTCCCAAAAGAACCCAGGAGCTATCCTCACCCCACTGCTTCTTCACAGCTCCCACCCTTCTGAATAATGACATCCAAGCTCCTTAGCATGGCATTAAAGACCTTCATGCCTAGCCTACTCCTCAAGGCATTTCTTGTTCTATCCTCTGCATTAATTAATTAAGTCATTCATTCATTCATTCATTCAGTTTATTCCACAAATATTTATTGTCTACTAAATATTATGATTACGATGCACTGTTCTTTTTGTCACTGGGGATACAGCAGTGAACAAAACAGAAGTCCCTGCTTTGTGGAGCTTACAGTCTACCGGGGAGAGACAAATGCTAACCACAATAAGTAAATATAAAATATATCAGGTGTGATCAGTGCTTTGTAGACAAACATAACACATAAAGTGGAATAAGGGGATAGAAAATGCAGGTAATTGGGGCTATCTTAGATATGCAGATCAGGAAATACTTCTCTAGGAAGATGACATTGGAGCATACTGGAAGTACTAGGGAAAATCATCAGATTATTTAGGAGGAAGGGTGTTCCTCAGTGAGAAGGAACAAGTACAAAGGCCCTGAATAGAGAGGGGACCTAGCATGCTTGGGGAACAGTGAGGAGGCCAGTGTGGCTGGAGAAGAATGAGTGATAGAGAGAGTGGTAGAAGATGAGGTCGGAGAGGTAAAGGGAACCAGATTAGGTAGGAACTTATGGGCCATGGTGAGGGCTTTGGCTTTTGTTCTCAGGGAAATGAGAGCCATGGGAGTAGTCTGAGTAGAGGAAGGACATGATCTGATTTGGATTTTAAAAAGAATTTCAGAGAATAATTAGTAATAGGTACTAGAACACTAAGTAAAAGGAAACAAAACAGATAATTATTAGCTCCTAGGAAAACAAAAAGGTGTACAAGGAAGGATATGTAATTAGTGTGTACCATATGGTTTAGATGTGAATAAGATTTACAATGTCATACTCATGCAAACAGTGACCACTGGTTGAACAAAAATTGTATAAAATGCTTAAAGAATAGATGTAATCACGAAGATGACCAAGGAACAAGAGTCTATTAGGGATGACTAAGCAAATTAGAAAGTAAAATATATGGGGCTTGTACAAATGGAAAATACAATTTTTGAAATAAAAAACTCAATGAACAGATTGAAGAGCAGATTAGACATAGCTGAAGAATCAGTAAGCTGAAAGATGTATCTGAAGAAATTACCCAGAATGAAATGCAGAAAGACAAGGAGATAGAAAATATCAGAGATCTTATGAGATATGGAAGATAGAATGAGGAGGTCTAA
The DNA here is from genome assembly GCA_008086735.1 of Cheirogaleus medius. Lineage (NCBI taxonomy): Eukaryota > Metazoa > Chordata > Mammalia > Primates > Cheirogaleidae > Cheirogaleus > Cheirogaleus medius. Next base: position 3,486,901 of record VBSM01003162.1, read on the forward strand.
AATATAACTAACTGTATTATGAGAACAAAAAAATAGAAAGAATGAAAGAAAGGCAATATTTGAAGAGATAATGGTTGAGAATTTTCCAGAAAATTTGAAAACCATGAATCCACTGAGCCATGAAGCACATTTCCAAAGTAGAATAAATAAAAAAGAAATACATGCCTAAAAATGTTAGAATAAAACTGCAGGATCCCCTGCATATTCCAGTAAAGAAAAAAAAAAACAAAAAACACACAACAACAAATCAGCAATTAGTCTGATAGCAGACTTCTTAACAGCAGTAAAGCAGACTTCTCGAAGCCAAAAGAGAATGGAATCATATATTCTACATGTTGAGTGAAAATATCTGTAACAAACTATGTTTTAAGAATGAGGATAGAGACATTTACATATAACAAAGACTGGGAGAACTTAACACCAAGAGACCTATACTAAAAGAACATTTAAACACTATATTCATAACGAAAGGAAATGATCCTAGAAGGATGATCTGAGATAAAAGAATGTATGCATTTGAGTCCAAACACTGTCTATATAAAATAATACTGATAATGGTGTATAATTGTGAGGTTAGAAAAAACAGGAAGAAACTAACATACCTTAAAATAATAGTATATGGTCATGAGAGAAATGACTAGAGTTGAAGTTTCTAAGCTTCCTGCATTCTTCAAGAGGGGGGTTAAAATACTGCTTAACTTTAGGCTTTATAAGTTAAACATACATAGAAAAATTTCAGGGATAATCGCAGAAAGAAAAGAAAAAGAAATCTAAAAATAGAGAGGAAAAAATCAAATAAGAAAACAAATTCCAAAATTAAAAAAGCAGGTGAGAAAAGAGAAAATGAAGCATACAAAGGTGGTGGTGGAAAATAGAAATGAAAAAATATGATGGTAGAAACAAATCCAAATATATCACAGTAAATGTAAACAGACTAAATTTGCCAATTAAAAGACAGAACATCAGATTAGATTTGTAAACAGCTATATGTTGTTTCTAAGAGATATAATTTAAGAATAAAGGCATGAAAATGCTCAAAAGTAAAAGGATAGACAATTATATACCACACAAATCCTAACAAGAAAGACTTGCGTTACTATATTAATACAAGAAACAATAAGCTTCAAGGAAAATTGCATTATCAGGAATAGATAAGGTCATTACATGTTTACTAGGAATACATAACAATGCTTAATTTGGATATTCCTAATAAAATACTCTCAAAATATATAAAACAAAGAAAAAAAAGAGAGAGAGAAGTAAAAGGAGAAATTGACAAATCCACTAGCATAGTTGACTATTAACACACTTCTTTCAATTATTGGTAGATCATAACAAAAAGAAACCAGTATAAATAAATAAATTTTAACAATACAGTTAACAAACTTGATAATAGACATGTAGAACTCTGTATTCAACAATTAGAGGACACATATTCTTATAATTTATTCTTATAAAGCACATGGGAAGCATTCAAAATATTGATCACGTACTAAGCCATAAAACAAGTATAAATAAATTTCAAAGAGTTGTTATCACACAGACCACCACATCCTCAGACCATAATACAATTGAGATAGATTTTAATAACAAAGAGATAAATTTTAAAATCCCCAAACATTTGGAAATTTAAAAACACATTTCTACATAACTTACAAGTCAAAGAAGTAACCATGATGGAAATGTTGAAGTACTTGAAACTGAACAAAAATGAAAATACTGCATAGCTGAACTTGTAGAAAAGCAGTATTTAGAGTGAAATTCATGTCCTTAAATGCACAAATTAGAAAACAAGCAAGAATGAAAATGAATGAGCTCAATGTCCAATTTAAGAAATTAGAAAAAGAACAATAGAATAAACCCAAAAAATGTGGAAGGAAGGAGATCAAAAAAGATAAGAGCAGAAATTAAAGAAATAGAAAACAAAGACACAATAGAGAGGAGCAACAAAGCCAAAAGTTGGTTCTTTGAAAAGACCAATAAAATAGACAAACCTCTGGAGAGATTGATCAAGAAAAAAAGTGAGAAGGCACAAATCACCAATATCAGCAATGAAAAAGGAGACATAGCTACAGATTATATACAGCAGAGAATTAAAATATAAGGAAACCTTATGCCAATGAATTTGAAAATGTAGACAAAATGGACCAATTCCTAGAAAACCATATCTTACTGAAAACTCAAGAAGAAAAAGAAATCCTCAATAGTCCTACAACTATTAAAGGGATTGAAGCGGTAGTTAAAATTCTTCCCACCAAAAGAACAAACAAACAAAAAATAGGCAGAGTTTTCCAATTGGGTATAAGGATTACAGGTAGATGAAGAGGTTTGATCCTCTTAGCCCTAGAGGTGTCCAGGTAGGACCTGAGGCAGTGGAGACCCTGGCAGGCCACCTCCCTCTATGGGCAGCCTTCTCTGGAGATCCTTAGAGGGTAGACCTTAGTAAGGTGGGGTCTGACAAATCCCTCTACAGTTCCTGCAGGTGGTGAGCACAAATAAGTAGCATACAGCGCTCAGTTACTGCTCTGTAAATGTGCTAAGCCAAGAGGACCAAGAGGTGCTCTATCACTTGGACAGTCTCTTCAGTAGCCAGCTTCTGCAGTCTTCTGCTGATTGAGGACAAAGGGCCTATGGACCTGCTGGAGGAGTCAGTGTTCAGGTTTCCAAGAAATACCACACACAGCTCAAGTTGTGACTGGTTGGGATGGAGCTTGGTGCAGGTAGGCCAAGCAGTGGCTTCTGGAGGATGTAGCTCCAGGTAGAAGCCCCAAAACTTTGTCTTCACAAATATCAGATACTTCTATCCGTTTGTAGCTGCTGAACCCTTTTAATGGTGTCCAAGCTAGCTGCAGGGTGATGGTTCTAATAATGATGCATGTTCTGCAAATAAGAGCTTCATCATTATTTTGAAATAGTTAATATGAAAGCATTCAACTGGATTTGAAATCTACTCACATTATCACAAGAAATTTTAACAATATATTTGTCAGTGAAACAAAAAGAAAAGTTGTTAGATATAATTTCAATTGTTAAACATTTTTGAACAATTTAAAAATTAGTTTAAATATCTTATTACTTATACAAAGAAAGATTTTTGTTGATGGTGATTGTTAAGAATTTGAAGAACATCATTAAAAAGTCTTGGTTAGGATTAGTGTGTAGCCATTTCAAGCATAAAACCTTACATAAAATAAATATGTTATGGAAGCAAATTTCAAGTTTCTCATTTAAAATTCTAAAAAGATTTTAATTTAGAAGTTTAACATTAACTCAATATTAAAAAGGAAAACACCAGACCAAGATGGTTTTGCAGGAGAGATCTACCAAACAGATCATCCCAGAGTCATACAGCATCTTCCAGAATTTTGTAAAAGAGGGAACACTCTCTGACTCATTCTATGATACCGGCAGAACCTTAATGTCAAAAGCAAATAAGGACAGAATAAGAAAGAAAAATTAAAGACCAATTTCATTCATGGACACAGATGCAAAGATCCTAAACAAAATATTACCAACCCAAATCCAACACTGCATAAAAAATAAAAGACCATGACCAAATTGTGTTTACACAAGAAATGCAAAGGTGATCTAATATGAGAGAAATCTGTGTCATTTACCACATTATCAGATTATTGGAGGAAAAAAAGATACAATCATCCTAAGAAATAGAAAATGCATCTGATAAAATTTCAATACCCTTTCATGGTTTAAAAAAATAATAAAAACATCTTAGCATAGAGTAATAGGGTAGAACTTGTTTAACCTGATAAAACCTGTAGAAATCTGTAGCAACACAGTATCATTTTTAACAGGGGAAAGTTAGTAGTGTTTCCTCTATAAGACACAACAAGACACAGATGCCCACTATCACCTTTGCTATTCAACACTGTACTGGATGTCCTGGCCGTTTCAGTAAGGCAAGAGAAATAAGTTAAAGGCATAAAGATTGGAAAGGAAAAAACAAAACTATCATTATTTGTAGATGATATGGTTGTCAACATAGAAAACATAGGATATACAGACAACTTAAAAGGAACCAGGGCTCCTTGGAGAAATGGCTGATTCTAGGCCTAGGGCAGGAAAATGCAAGATGAATCTGGAGCATTTTATAGTGTTAGAAAGTAAAGAAGTGCTCAAAAACAAACGATGGGAGTGTGTCAAAGGGACCCAGGCGCCAACTTGAAAAAGCCCCCCGTGGCCAAAGCTGGAACAATTTGACCAAGAAAACAAAGAACATGGCATTGGATTTATAACACAAATTATTAAATTAATATACATGAGCTCATACTGATATAAACAAGTGACTGAATAAATAATAAATAAAGGATAAGAGTCAATCTTCTTTACAGAAGAGTTTCAAATAATTTCATTTTCCGTGTTTCCCTGAAAATAAGACCTACCCATAAAATAAGCCCTAGCAGGATTTCTAAGCATTTGTGCAATATAAGCCCTACCCCGAAAATAAGACCTAGTGATGGGCGTGGCTACACAGCGTATCTGCACAACCCATGCATTTCGTCACGGAGCGGTAAAGAAGACGAGCAGCCCTTCTCGTCTGCCCCATGAGCGCTCTATTGCTCGACATGAGAGATTGGGGCCAATGGTTCTAAAGGAAATAGAGTCGCATGACATTCAGGATGGAATTCGGGATTTGGAGAGTTATGATGATGTTCCAGAAGAAGACGGCTTAAGTATATTTGAATAAATATAGATTGTTGTACCGTACTTAAAAAAAATAACACATCCCCTGAAAATAAGCCCTAGGGTGTCTTCTTGAGGAAAAATAAATATAAGACCCTGTCTTATTTTCGAGGAAACACGGTATATACACCCTCTTCCAGGAGCTGTAGCTTAATTCCTCTCCCTCTCCTTGAGGGTGGGCTAGAGTCTTCCAAAGCACAGAGTATGAAAAGGGAAAAAGAGCAACTTTTCACAAGAGAAACCTGGCAATTACCACCTTAACCAAGGGATGAAGGTTCACATCACTGGGGACGCCATGTGGGTACCATGTGCCCCCGGAGATGATGTCATGAGAAAGGCATTTAAACTCTGGTGTTCTTTCCAAAAACAATGCCAGTCTAATTATGAGAAAAACTTTAGACAAATATAAATAGAGGGACATTCTACAGTATTTCTCAAAACTGTTAAGGTCATAAAAAAAAAAGAGGGCAGCCTGAGAAAATGTCATAGACCAGAGGACACTAAGGAGACATAACAACTAAATGCAATATGGTATTTTGAATTGGACCCTAGAACAGAAAAAGGACATTAGTGGAAAACTGATAAATCTGTGTAAAGTCTGACGCTTAGTGAATAGTAATAAAACAACGTTGCTTTTTTAGTTTTGATAGGTGTACCTGAGAAATATACAGGAACTCTCTGTACTATCTTTTTACTAATTTTTCTGTATATCTGAAATTATTCTAAAATAAAAAGCTTGCTTAAAAATAATAAGTTTAATAAAGCAAATGGTTATAATACTAATATACAAAAACCAGCTTCATTTCTACATACCTGCAAAAGAGATAAAAACACATTAAATTAAAAGATCCCACTTATAATAGCAGCAAACGAATAAAGTGTCAAGAAATAAATCTAACACAAGATATGCAAGACCTTATGCAGAAAATTATAATGCTCTGCCAAAGGATGTTCAATAATTTATTTAAAATAGAGGGATATATCATGTTCATAGGTAGGAAGACTCAATACCATAAACATATCAATTCTCTTCAAACTGATCTATAGAGTCATTGCAATTCCAAAATTTTTATAGAACATGACAAGCTGATTCTGAAATGTGTCTCAAAAAACAAAAGGCCAAGAATACATGATACTGTTGAAGAAAAATAAGATGGGAAGGTTTTGCTTTATCAAATATCAAGATTTATTATGAAGGTAAAGTAATTCAGGTGGTATGGTACTGGTTCAGGGACAAAAAGTTCGCCAATAGCAAAGGGAGTGCACAAACAGACCTTACAGATACGGAACTTCGATGTTCCAGAGATGGAGCTTCAGATCATTATGCTACAGCTACGTGAAAAACAGTGGAACCAGCTCCCTGCCTTATACCACAAAAAACCCAATTCCCGTTGGATTAAGACTTAAATATGAAAGGTAAACTTTTAAACTTTTATTAGAGAAAATAAAGACTATGTTTATGACTGTAGGTTAGGGAAGACAAGACAAAAAATTGCCAGTTATAATAGAGAAAAGATTAATTTGTTCAACTCAATTAAAAATAAGAATTTCTGCTCTTATAAAGACACCATAAAGAAAAAAAGCCCCAACCTGAAAGAAGATATTCAACACATAAAACTGACAAATGATGATTGTCCAAAATAATTAAAGAACTTCTACAAATCATTAAAAATGATTTAAAAATTTTTTAAATGGGCAACAGATATTATTATAATAGTCCTTTTATAGAAGAGGAAACATGTGGGGCTAAGAACCATGCAAAGATGTTCAACCACATTAATGACTGGGAAAATACTAATGAGTCCACAGTGAAATTATCATTTGACACTCACTATAATGACAAAAATGAAGAAATGGGACAATATAAAGTATATGAGGGTGTGGAACAATGGGATCTCTTATACATTGCTGAAAGGAGTGTAAATTGGTACCATCAGTTTAGAATATAGTTTGGCATAATTTTCAAGGTGGACTTTCACATGTACTATTAGCCAGCAATTCCATTCCTAGGTATACACCTTAGAAAAATGGGTGTGTATGTGTCCCAGGAGGCATGTATAAGAATGTTCATAGTAGCACTGTTCATAAGTGCAATAAAGCTGGAAATGACCCAAATGTCCAATAACAGATAAATGGATAATTTATTTTATGATCACGCAAGGAAATATTGTACAGCAATATTGAACAAACTACAGCTACAACATAGGTGAATCTTAAAAACATACCACTGAGTGAAAAAAGTAAGTCACAGAAGACCACATACAGTATGATACTATTTTTACAGAGCTCACAACCAAGCCAAATAAACAATGTATTGGTTAAACATCCTCACAAACATGAAAAAGATCTCATAGGCCAGACGTGGTGGCTCACGCCTGTAATCCTAGCACTCTGGGAGGCCGAG
>VBSM01003162.1:3503689-3521696 GCA_008086735.1 Cheirogaleus medius
AGGAAAGAAAGAAAAAAATCCCATTTATAATAGCATCAAAAAGAATAAAATGCCTAGGAATAAATTTAACAAAAGAACTGTAAGACTTGTACACTGAAAACTACAAAACACTCCTGAAAGAAATTAAAGATTTAAATAAATAGAAGAACATCTCCTGTTCACAGACTAGAAGACAACATTGTTAAATGGCAATAATCCCCAAATTGATAAATAGATTTGATACAACTCCTATGAAAATTCTAGCTGTTTTTTTTAAAGAAATTGACAAGCTGACCCTAAAATTCATATGGAAATGCAAGGATAGCCAAAACAATCTTGAAAAAGAACAAAGTTAGAGGACTCTCACTTCCAGATTTCAAAACGTATTACACTGATACAGTAATCAAGACAATGTGGTCTGGCATGGTGACAGACATACAGGGTCAATGGAATAGAACTGAGAGTCCAGAAATTAACCATTACATGTATATGATTTTTGGTCAATTCTTTTTTTGTTGTTGTTGTTTTTAGAGATGGGGGTCTTGCTGTGTTGCCCAGGCTGGCCTCAACTCCTGGGCTGAAGAGATCCTCCCACCTCATCCTCCTGAGTACTAGGAATACCATGCCTAGACTATGGTCAATTGATTTTTGACAAGGTTGCCAAGACAATCCAGTGGGAAAAAGAATATTTTTTTCAACAAATGGTGCTGGGAAGCTAAGGAGACATGACGACTAAATGCAATGTGAGAGCGTGAATTAGATTCTAGAAGATAAAAATAATATTAGTGGAAAAACTAATGAAATCTAAGTTCTGTACTTTCATTAACAGTACAGCACACCACATTTTATTGTGCTTTGCAGATAATGTGTTTTTTACAAATAGAAGGTTTTTGGCAACCCTGCATCGAGCAAATTTATCAGTGCCATTTTTTCAACAGCATGTGCTCACTTAGTGTCTGTCTCACATTTTGGTAATTTTTACAGTATTACAAACTTTTTCTTATTATAGCTCTTATGGTGATCTGTGATCAGTGAGCTTTGATGTTACTATTGTAATTGTTTTGGGGCACGACAAGCTACATCCACATAAGATGGTGAACTTAATTAATAAATGTTGTATTTTGACTGCTCCACTAACTAACTGGTCATTCCCCTGTCTCTCTCCCTCTCTTCAGGCCGCCCTATTCCCAGAGACAGAACAACATTGAAATTAGGCCAATTAATCACCCTACAACGGCCTGTAAGTGTTCAAGTGAAAGGAAGAGTTGCATGTCTCTCACTTAAAATCAAAGGCTAGAAATGATTAAGGTTAGTGAGGAAGGCATGGCGAAAGCTGAGATAGGCTGAATCTAGGCCTCTTAAGCCAGTTAGCCAAGTTGTGAATGCAAAGGAAAAGCTCTTGAAGGAAATCAAAAGTGTTACTCCAGCCGGGTGCGGTGGCTCACACCTGTAACCCTAGCACTCTGGGAGGCCGAGGCAGGTGGATCGCTCTAGGTCAAGAGTTTGAGACCAGCCTGAGCAAGAGTGAGACTCTGTCTCTACTAAAAATAGAAATAAATTAATTGGCCAACTAAAAATATATAGAAAAAATTAGCCGGGCATGGTGGCACATGCTTGTAGTCTCAGCTGCTTGGGAGGCTGAGGCAGGAGGATCGCTTGAGCCCAGGAGTTTGAGGTTGCTGTGAGCCAGGCTGATGCCATGGCACTCACTCTAGCCTGGGCAACAAAGTGAGACTCTATCTCAAAAAAAAAAAAAAAAAGTGTTACTCTAGTGAATAAATGAATAAGAAGAAAGTCAAATAGCCTTATTGCTGATATGGAGAAAGTTTTAGTGGTCTGGAAAGATCAAACCAGTCATATCATTCCCTTATGCCAAAGCCTAATCTAGAGCAAGGCCCTAACTCTCTTCAATTCTGTGAAGGCTGAGAGAGGTGAGGAAGCTGCAGAAGAAAAATTGGAAGCTAGCAGAGGTTGGTTCATGAAGTTTAAGGAAAGAAGCTGTTTCTATAACATAAAAGTGCAAGGTGAAGCAGCAAGTGACGTAGAAGCTGAAGCAAGTTATCCAGAAGATCTAGCTAAGATAACCGATAAAGGTGGCTACACTAAACAACAGATTTTCTATGTATATAAAAGAGCCTTCTAGCAGAAGAAGATGTCATCCAGGACTTTCATAGCTGGAGATGAGAAGTCAATACCTGGCTTCAAAGCTTCAAAAGACAGGCTGACTTGCTTGTTAGGGGCTAATGCAACTGGTGACTTTGAGCTGAAGTCAATGTTCATTTACCATTCTGAAAATCCTAGGGCCGTTAAGAATTATGCTAAATCTACTACACCTGTGCTCTATAAATGGAACAACAGGGCCTGGATGACAGCACATATGTTTACAGCATGGTTTACTGTATATTTTAAGCTCACTGTTGAGACCTACTACTCAGAAAAAAAAAAAAAAGATACCTTTCAAAATATTACCGCTCATTGACAATGCACCTGGTCACCCAAGAGCTCTCATGGAAACGTACAAGGACATTCGTGTTGTTTCATGCCTTCTAACACAATATCCATTCTGTAGCCCATGGATCAAGGAGTAATTTTGACTTTTAAGTCTTATTATTTAAGAAATACATTTCATAAGGCTATAGCTGCCATAGATAGTGATTCTTCTGGACAAAGTAAATTGAAAATCTTCTGAAAGGACTCACCATTCTAGAAGCCATTCATTTGTGATTTATGGGAGGAGTTCAAAATATCAAAATTAACAGGAGTTTGGAAGAAGTTGATTCCAATCCTCATAGATGACTTCGAGGGGTCCAACACTTCAGTAGGGGAAGTAACTACAGAGGTGGTGGAAACAGCAAGAAAACTAGCATTAGAAGTAGAGCCTGAAGATGTGACTGAATTGCTGCAATCTCATGATAAAATCTGAAAGAATGCAAAGTTGCTTCTTATGGATGAACAAAGAAAGTGGTTTCTTGAGCTGGAATCTACTACTGGTGAAGAAGCTGTGAACATTGTTGAAATGATAACAAAGCATTTAGAATATTACATAAACTTAGTTGATAAAGCAGCAGCAAGGTTTGAGAGGATTGATTCCAATTTTGAAACAAGTTCCACTGTGGGTAAAATGCTATCAAACAGTATCACATGCTACAGAGAACTCTTTCGTGAAAGAAAGAGTCAATTGATGTGGCAAACTTCATTACTTGATTGTTATCTTTTATTTTATTTTTTTTTTTTTTGGAGACAGGGTCTTGATCTGTTGCTTGGGCTAGAGTACAGTGGTGTCAACATAGCCCACTGCAACCTCAAAATCCTGCGCTCAAGCAATCCTCCTGCCTCAGCCTCCCAAGTAGCTAGGACTACAGAGGTTGTGCCACCATGCCAGGCTAATTTTTGTATCTTTATTTTTTGTGGAGACAGAGGTCTCACTATGCTACCCAGGCTGGTCTCAAACTCCTAGCCTCAAGTGATCCTTCCATCTCAGCCTCCCAAAGTGCTGAGCATGAGCCACAGTGCCTGACCTCATGGTTATCTTATTTTAAGAAATCGCCACAGCCACCCCAACCTTCAGCAACCAGCGACCACCACCCTAATCAATCAGCAGCCATCAAAATCAAGGCAAGACCCTCCACCAGCAAAAAAATTACAACTCACTGAAGGCTCAGATGATCATTAGCACTTTTTAGCAATAAAGTATTTTTAAATTAAGGTATGTACATGTTTTTAGTCATAATGCTAATATACACTACAGTATAGTGTAAACATAACTTTTATGTGCACTGGAAAACCAAAAAATTTGTGTGACTCACTTTATTATGTTGGTCTGGAACTAAACCTGCAATATCTCTGAGGTATGCCTGTATTGCAATTAATTTTTAAATTTTGATACTTAAACTCCAGTTGTATAATTTCTTAACATTTGGGGAATTCGAGTGAAGGATATATGGGAATTCTTTCTATAATTTTTACAATGTTTTTTAAAGCCTGAAATTATTTTTTTAAAAAGTTCTAAAATTCTAAAAACAAACAAAAAAATGTTAAGGAGGAGGGAAACAAAATGTCTGGAAAGGGCAATTTGGAGCAAGGACACCTACCCCCTACCTCTCAGTCTCCCGGGGAGAGGAGTATGAGGGGGCTGCTGGGGGAACTGGGTATTCTGGGGAAAGCCAGATCACTATTCAAGCAGTGGTTCGGGGCAGGGGTTGGCCAGTTAAGGGGTGTTTGGGGCATTTTCATTAGGGACATTTAGTGGGTATGAACCAGGTATGCTCAGCTTCCTGCAGCTCCACACAACAAGGAATATATCCCATATAACTTTTTAAAAAAATTTTTTCTTTTTAAATTTATTTTGTTTCATTTTTTTGTTTTATCTTTTCTTCTTTCTCATCCTAGCCACTAGACCATAAGGGACCATAAAACTTTAGAATGTCCCACCAGACAGTCAATGTTAGTGAAAAACCAGTTCATTTGTCCCTTTATTCATTCAACAAACATTTGTTAAGAAAGTCTACTATGTGCCAAGCACTGTTTTAGGTAATAGGTATACATTAGGGAACAAAAAAACCCAAAAATCCCTGCCCTTCTGGAACTGGCAATTGAGTGGGAGAGTCGGACAATAAACAAACATAATAAAGAGGTTAATGATATGTTACGTAAAGAGTACTGTGGAATATATAGAGCAGGGTGGTGTTAGGGGAGAGTTGCAGTTTTAAACAGGATGGTCAGGGTAGCCCTCTGAGAAAGTGACATCTGAGTAGAGGCCTGAAGGAAGCAGGAGCATGAGCCTTGTGGATATTTGGGGAAAGAGCATTCTAGGTACAGGAAATGGTCCAGTACAAAACCCCCAAGGTGGAAGTGTGCCTAACATGTTCAGGTAACATTAAGGAGGCCAGAATGGATGGAATTGAGCGAGCAAGGGAGGACAGTGGTAGGAGAGAAGGTCAGAGAGATTAGGGACCAAATCATGGATATTATATATATATATTACATACTGACTTCTCCAGAAATTCAACAACCATATAAATTGAAGGAAGATTGCACATTGTTTTGTTTAGAATTTTATGAGAAATTGTTCATCATTTAGGAAAATTGCATCACCCTACCTGTGGCTTCTGAGTCACCAATCAACACACATGTAGCTGTCACATGCAAGTATCATTATGTATAAGACCATTTCCTTATGACCTCTAGTGGAGTCATATCTCAGTCTTTACATACTGAAGTACATTTTATTGTATTATAAATTATTATTCCTTTACTTCTCCCTTATATTACAATTAGGGCATTATATTGGTTCTCGGTGAATTATGTGTGTAGATAGATTCTATTTTCTATGTCCTTCATTTCAGAATAGTGAAGCATTTCAAAATATACCTTATAAAAATGGAGTGTTGGGTCCAATAGGTATGAGAACAACCAAAGCACAGCAAGAAAATGAAGGAAGTATTCAGAAGCCAAGATGAGAATGGAGGGGATTTTGCTGATGACTGAAGGTGAGTTCCAGAAAGCCTAGTTAAAGGATTTCAGGATGGAGACAGGAAGGAAGATGTCCAGGGCTGTATGAAAAAGTAACCAGGAGATCTCTAGGCTGTTTGTGGTGACTGACATTCCATAGGATAAAGGGCCATTAAAAAATGTTTTCTAATGTAATTTGTTCCCCACCCTGGGTATCTCTACCTATTTAACAGAGTAGGCTGGAGAACAAAGAGGGTTCTCTCCTCAATGAGACCAGAAGCAACCCAAAGTAACGCTGCGTTTTTTTTTACCCACAGAACAGGTGGCGGCCTCAGGTTAAGTTCATTGGTGCCCTCAGACCAAGCTCATTGCTATAAACAATGCACCTCTAACTTCTTTTTACTCTTTCTTTAAAAAGAGGAAAAACAATAACAGAGAAAGACAAAAGCATTCAGAAAGAAGATTCAGTGGGGGAAGGGTCAGAGACAGGGAGAAAACAAAGACAGAAACCAAGAGGGGCAATATTCTTTTCAATCAAGACAGTCATTATTTCTTAAAAAAAAAAAAAAAAAATTCCAAGGGTTGAGTGCTGGGCAAAGTGATGCACATGCATTGTCTCAAGTAGAGAGTATTAGACCCCATTTGACAGATGAGGAAACTGAGGCCCAGATGGGTGAAGTAGATGGTTCAAGGTGTCATAGCTAGTTTTTACTGGTCGGGTCAGGATTCAGCTTCTATGTCTGGGATGTCTAGTCTGTCTGAGAGGGAGACAGACAGAAATAGACTGAGACTGGCCGGAGGGGTGGGGTGGGGGGGATATGGAGACAGGCACGCACGCAGACGATCACGTGAGCTGCAGACCTGCACAGAATCGTTTCCCAAGACACTGGGGCGGGCACAGGTGCTCCGCAGGGTACTCACTTGGTTGCCGTCTGGGGCCGCAGGAGCATTCGGCCGCCCTTTGCTACCAGCGCGATCCTCTGCAACCCGCTGACCTAGGGTTGAGAGGCCGCCCAGGTAAAAGCTCGCCCAGACCCCACCCCTCACGCGCTCCGGCCCGGCCTATTCCAGCCGCTGCTCCCCCAAGCCCGGTCTTTACGACCACTCACCCGACACCTCTAGCCGCCGTCGGTGCAGCGGCTGCCGCGCGAACAGATACAAGGGGCCGGCAGCGAGATCTCTAGAATACACTGGACGCGTCCCTCTCGCTGGCTGGAGCGCGAGCGGGGCCACAGGCCTACACCGCAACCGACGGCTCCCGGGCTCCCATTGGAGGAGTGCCCTCCTGCCTTCCCTAGGATTGGGTGCAGATGGAAACACTTTATTTTTACCCCCTAGGCTGGAATCCAAGCAGAAGAAAACTCCGCCCCTTCGGGGACTCTCATTGGTTTGCGAGCCAAGCCCACCCTTTACTAGGATTGGCCAGGAAAGGAGAGCTCGTCATTGCCCTTTGCCTATCTATCTATCCGACAGCGTTTCGGGGGTTAGGTGGGAACACGCAGGCGCGAAGCCTGAAGCCAGGCCAGGCGTGAGTCACCGAATAATCGGAGACCCGCAGTTTCTTGACGTCTTACTCTCCGTAAGCCACCTTGCACTTCCACCGCTCTGCTAAGAGACAGGACTCTGCCCCAAGTCACCCACAGCTCCACACCCATCTGCAGGGATTTCCGAGCTAGGTTGCTCTCGCTCAAAGTGAGCAGAGTTCCTAATTCTCTGGAGGATGAGGTAGTTTTGGGCGTGTGGCACGTCACTCACTAGCCCCTGCTACTTACTGAGACATTGGTCAAGTGACAGCCTCGCTAGGAGCCTTAGTTTAACCATCTTTGAAATGGGAAGATATTTAAATTTTTTCCTCACAATGTTGTGAAGATTAAATGAGAGAACATAAATTAATTGTCTGAAACATGAAGAATTGAGGTCTCTCCTCCCAATTCTTGCCTTTCCCAATGTTCAGGTGAGGGACCTATGTCCCAGAGAAGCAAACTTGAAGTCACACAGCAATAAAACCCAGAATAAAACCCAGGTTTCCATCTTCCAAAGGAAAACTGTTTAATAAGGAAGAAGAGAGGGGAAGGACCCCCCTATTAGCAGAGGTTCCTAATTTGGTTTCCAAAGACCTCCAGCTGAGTCTGGGGACAGGATTTGGAGGGGTCCATGAATTTGGATGGGAACAAATTTACATCATTATATTCTCTCTCCTCTAACTGAAATTTAGCTTTTTTTTTCAATAAAGAATGTAACTAACCATAGTAGTAGTAGCAGTGTTGGTGACTGTCACCAATAGAAATTAGAGATTTTTCATATCACATTATAGATGTTGCAGATCTCTTGAAATATCACATAATCTCATCACTATTTTAAAATCATGATAGTCATGAGACCCTCCATTAGATCTTATGATAGATTAATGGGGAGCACATATATTACTATAGCACATGTTTACTTTTTCCATATTTTAATAACTTTATTTCAATATTATGTTTCCTTTGTAATTCTAGGTATTTTATGAATCTAAAACATTTTTTTTTCCTGAGAAAAGGTCCACAGGCTTCACTAGGTCACCAAAGGGGTTCATGGCACAAAAAATGTTAAGAATATTTGCCTTGAACTCTGGGCTTCAGGAAGACAAAGACTTGGTCTGTCTTGTTTCCTTGCTGTATTCCTATCACCCAGTTCAGTATCGGGCACACAGTAGGTGCTTGATGAGTGTTTACTCAATGAGTGAATAATAGGATTCCTTCCCAAACATTCTCAATTGAGGGAGTCAGTGCTGGCCTGTTTGGTCACCTAAGAAGGTGGGACATTCCTGAATCTAGTTTTGTCGCTGATTCTGCTCACAGAAGTGGGTGGCACTTTAAAGGTCTGGCCCCAGGAGATCCTGGGAACCTCATGCCTACAAGCAGGGTCCTCTGCTGCAGAGGAGCAGAGTAAGGTATAAAGGATATGAAGACAAGTATTTTCAGCATGGGAACAGATCCTGGGGCACATTGGGCCCATGACTCCTCATCTTCCCCCTGGTTTCTCTTTAAGGTCCCAGCAAATGGGGCCTGTCTTCTCTGGTCTTCAGTGAAGACTATATCTTGGAGCTAGATGTGGCTGGCCTTAAAGACCTCCTAGAATAGCCCTCCCTTTTGGAGGTCCAGACTGAGGAGTGAGGGCACAGGGAAAAAGATGTTACTCTGGGCAAAGAACATCCTTTTCTCCCATGCCTCAGCCCAGGACGTGAGCACCTGGGTCAACTATATTATTATAGAATCCCACAATTGACTTCTAAGAGTATCCCTGAAGATGAAGATCAGAGGCCCTCTCTGAAAGGAAGGATGAAGAGGAGTCTCAGATACCAGGATGAGTGGCTGGGGATTTGACTAGAGGTAAAGAGAGGAATCAGGAAAGAACATGATGAAGTCCAGACTTCAGAGAGCTGCTTCAAGGTGAGGCTCCATCTTGGAACCTTAGGCAGGTTGCTTCTAGGCTGATCCCTCAGTACGATTAGCCTAAGTTTGTAGATGGGAAAACGGAGGCCCTTAGAGAGGACGAGGAGAGTCACACGAGGTAGGGCAAATTGAGGCAAGAGTAACCAGGCTGGCTATCTCTGATTGGCTGGGATCCTCTGGCCAGGCTGATTTCTTCTTGGCCCACTCCAGGGCCTTTGCCCCTGATGCTTCCCCCTTCTCTCCTCTTCACCCCAGCCTGGCTCAAGATATTGCACATAGATGTCTCCTCTGCACAAGATGCCTTGACTTAGGATCCTGCACTCTCAGCTCTGGCCCTGAGGTATTGCATTACCTTGGGCAAGACATTCCCTTTCTGAGCCTCAGTCCTCTCCCCACCTCTGAGAGTCAAGGTCAGAACCACAGCTATCAAAACCTCCATCTTCTCCCCCAAACATTTATCAGAATCATGGAGATTTATGTCCAAGATCCAATGTTTCAACCATTTCACAGAGGAGGCACAGAGAGGGAAGGGGCCTTGCCAAAAGTTCCACACCAACATGGCAGTCATCTCAACCCCTCTCCTATAGCTAAAGCCTGTTGAGTTCAACATCTTAAAAGCTCTCATAGAATAGACAAATTTCTCATGCAGAAGAATTCCAATTAATTTATGTAGATAAATTTCTTCCCTCTCAAGGAAATGAAGCATAACTCCCTAAGCATGGGCTGTGTTAGCTTCCTTCCAAAGAGTACAGCATGGAAAATGGGGGAAAGGAGTAACTTTACAGTGGAGAAACCTGACAGACACTATCTCAGCCAGGTGATCAAGTTAACATCAACAGTGGTAAATGATAGCGTGTATCCTTGATACAATGTGATGAGAATGGCATTTGACTTCTGTGGTCCTCCTCCCTCACATCCATAACTCCAGTTTAATCATGAGAAAAACATCAAACAAATCCCCATTAAGGGACATTCTACAAAATACCTGACCAGTACTCCTCAAATGTTCACTCTAGGTCATTAAAAACAAGGAAAGTCTGAGAAAGTGTCATAGCCAAGAGGAGCCAAAGGAGACAAGGTGACTAAATGTAGTACGGTGTTCTGGATGGGATCCTGGAACAGAAAAAGGACATTAGGTTAAAACTAAGGAAATCTGAATAAAGTATAGATTTTAGTTAATAATAATATACTGATATTGGTTAATGGTGACAAATGTGTCACACTAATGTAACATGTTAATAATGTGGGAAACTGGCTGTGGGCCAACCGGGATTTCTCTGTGTTATCTTCGCAATAATTCTGTAAATTTAAAACCATTCTGAAATTAAAAGCTTTTTTAAAAAAAAAACTCTCCCATATCCGACCCCCATCATGCTGCTCTCACTTGAGATCAGCGTTCACTTCCTCATTGCTTTCCCTCCCTCCAATCCGTTCTCCTGGCAGCCAGCAGAGGGCATTCTCTAAAAGGCAGATCTGACCATATCTGAAGCCTTCCAGCAAAATAAAGGCGTTGGATGGAAATTTCTGGACGCATATTGTAACAGACAGACCTGGATGTCTGTATAAAAGTTATCATTATGATCCAAAACGAATCTGGAAAATATTTCTAGTGTCAGTTGAAATAAAATTAATGTATCCAAAATTTAATATTATAACTCAGCCTTTCCAAGGTCTTCCAGATAAAGCCTGCCTTTTCTATGTCCAACTCCCTACCTCCCCACCCTGTCGCACAGCTACATAGTAATTTCCCTTTGTTTTTCCTTTATCTCTACGGACACTGCTCGGCCTGAGCCATCTTTTCCTGCCCTCTCCCCCAGGCCTAGTCCAGAGATCTCCCTCGCAAAGGAGATCCAGCGCTCCTTCCCAAAGAGAGCTCTCCTGCATGATTGGGTTGTGACGTCAGGATCGAAGTCTTTTTTTTTTTTTTTTTTTTTGCTTAATGCGAACGAGAAAAATGGATTCCGCTGGCTCCCCCACGCCCAGCTCACACTATGCCGAAGGAAAGGTTTGACGCACTATAAATTAAAAGATGAATCATTGGATAAATGGATGTTCTAGGGCGCAGTGTCTGTGCGCGTGCGCCACAGGGTAAGGCGTGGGAAGCTCTTTGCTACCTGGCTGGGGCCATTGCGGGCGTCAGGAGTGGGAGGAGCTTCCTCAGCCTCGCCTTGCCATTGGCCAAGACGGTCCGCATTGGTCTGGCGCAACGCCTCTGCGGCCCCGCAGAGCTCGCTCCCGCCCGCCCGCGCCCACGCCCACGCCACTGCGGTGCCGCAGCCCGCCGCGCAGGCTGAGCCACTCCACGCGCGCCTGCGGGGAGACTGGCCGCCGGGGACCGCGCGCCAGGCGGAACAAAAGACTCGAAGGGGCACTTTGAATTTGCTCAGAATTTTATTAGGATTACCAGGGTTCACAGGGAAAGAGGCGGACCTTCTGGGGGAGGGGAGCAGGAATACCGCAATGGCGAAACGGCCTGGCAGAAACACCTAGGCGGGCTAGCGGGCACGACTGGAAAAGGAGCGGGATAGAAAGGGGAGAGGGAGAGGACTTGGGAGAACAGGGTGGCAGCAGCGCCTCCAAGGGCACTGCGAGGCTGTGACGAAGGCCACAGCAGCCCTCCCCGTTTTGGGCTCAGGGTGTCCACTCCACACAGCATGGGAAGAGGGGCTTGGGCCAACACTTGACGAGGAGAGGGGGATAGAGGGGCCCTGACCAAGGCATCACAATAAATACGTTTAGCAGCACACAGAAGCCTGTGGGGGAGGAGGGCCAAAAGAAGGGGGTTATCCCCCTTTCCCTCCCCCCAAAATAAGAACTCTGCAATTACTAAATCATAAAAATAAACTTTAAACCCGTGTACGAAGTCGGTCACCCCCCAGAAGTGCAATTTGGGGCCGCGCAGCCCTAGCTGAGGGGGAGGGTAAACAGGGCAGGGGGTGGGGGATACAGAAAGGAGACCCCTGCGAAGAGAGTAAGTAGCAGGGGTAAGATGTTTATCCGGTTTTTCCCATGTTCCCGAGGTTGGCCCAAGCGTTTGGGACCTGAACCACCTCCGCCAGGTCGGAGTCTTCAGAATCTTCTCCTTCATCCCAGTCATCCTCACTTCCTCCCACTTCATAGCCTCCTTCCTCATAGAAGTCCTCACCTTGCACGGTGCCTGCATAGGGGAGAAGCAAGGACGGGGAAATGAAGAAGGCGGTTACAAGGGCAAGTAGATGTCACACTAAAAGGGAACGGAGCCCATAACCAGGGCTTTCGGGGACCTGGGACCCCTTGCCAAGTGCCTCTGCTTGGAACAAGCAGCCAAGTGTGTGTGTGTGAACTCAAGCAAGCCCACAGAGTGAGGGGGGTGGGAGGAAGGCTCTCTGCCTCTGTCCTGTCAAATTTGATACATCTTTGAAAGTAGTTTTTTCTCCCCTCTGTATGTGTCAATGTGTCTCTCTTCCTGAGCGCCATCCTTCTATTCATCTCCAGGCAGCTCCTTTCCCCCAGTCTGATCCAAATAGACCCCAGTCTGTCTTCTTCAGCCCAATTCCCCACCCCTAATCCCACTCCAGGGCTGAGCAGACAGCTTTGCTTCCCCTTCTCTGAAAGAAGAGATGCCATCAGGTGGGAGGGGACGAGGACTGACAACTCCCTCAGTTTCCCTGCCCTACCTGAAAATATATCTGGATTGAGGCTGCTCACTCATTCAGTGCCTCCTTCCTTGGTGCCCTGCCCTCAATGGAAGTTTGCCAGGGACCCCATGGCCAAAAACTCCAGGAGTGGTTTTCCTGTCCCTTCCACCTCCCTCAGGGACCTGCTTCTCCTGTCTGCCTACAGCCAGGCTCAAACACCTCCTTTCACCAGCCAGCCAAGCCTGAACCTTAGATACTGCTTTCTCCCTCAAACTATGGTTATGCAACCCTTCCTCAGCATTTCCCAAAATGCATTCTTCGGTGGGTAGTGAAAAATGGAGTCTGTGGTCAAGAAGTTTGGGAAATACTGGGTTCCACAAAGTTTAATAGGGATTTTTTTTACAGCAGGACTTCTCAGAGCCTTTAAGGTGCTAATGTACATGTGACTCTACAAGAGGATGATGTTGTATGCAGTTACTTCCCCAACATAGCTGACCACTGACTGTTTTGTGAGAAGCAGCTTTCAGAAAAGGTGAAGGATCCCCAGGAGACAATTTTGGAAACCCTGCCCAACATACCAGTATTTTCATCCTTCCAGGTCTTTGTTCACATGATCCCTTCCAATGAGAATGCTCCATTAATGCTCCTCAGTGTGGATGCAGCCTCCAAGTCAAATGTCATCTCCTTTCTCTAGCTCTCCCTTTCCCCACCCCTTGAGGTAGAATTAGCTGCACCTTCCTTTAGGTTCACAGGGCACAATGTTCACTTCACGCTCAGTTCCCCAAGCAAGCCTGGGAATTCCCTGAAGGCCAAGGCTGGGTACAGAGTGTGCTGAATTGCAATGTGTTTTGCCGCTCCCCCACCTCTGTGTGAACCTGTCCTTTTTAGTTTTCCATCCACTGTCTCCTATGTCCTTGTCTACTCTTCATTTGTCTTTTGCTATGTTACAACCTATCTATCCATCACATAGAACTAAAATGTTTCTTTGGTTTTGTTACATTTGTAAGTTAAATGTTCCCTGGCCTTCCCTTGTTTAAAAAGTTGTACAGAATGCTTTTTATTTCCTCCATAAAAGCAGATTGTGTTCATGCCTTGATACCCTGACCCTGGTCAGGCTTTCTCTGAAAGAGAAAGGAGGAAAGACAGGGGGGGGGTGGGTAGCTCACCTTCCTCCACTGATTCGTCTGAGATGATCTGTATCTCCTCCTCATAGGCATGCTGGTTGATGCTGTAATATCGATCTCTGTCAAAGTCGTCAATGACATTCCGATAATACTCAATGTCTCTGTCGTCGTCATCGCTGCCTTCATTGTCACCTTCATTGCCGTCATCATCACTACCTTCGTTGTCACCTTCATTGCCATCATTATCTTCATCATCACTGCCCTCATCACTGTCACTGCTGCCCTGGTTGCCACCTCTGAGGTTGTTGTTGTCACCATCAGCATTCTCATTGTTGTCATCAGGGTTCTCTTCATTGTCATTGGTGTTCTTGTTATTGTCTTCAGGGTTCTCATTGTTGTCATTGGCATTCTCATTGTTGTAAGTGGTCTCATTGTCATCAGCACTCTTGTTGTTATCAGTGGTCTCATTATTACGGACCTCATTGTGGTCAGGGCTTTTATTGTCACAGCCGTTCTCATTGATGTCAGTTATCTCGTTGTCAGTGGTCTCAAAGTAGTCGGTGGTCTCCATGAAGTCAGAGATCTTGATGTCATGAATGGTCTCATCAAGGTCTGAGATCTCACTGAAAATGTCTTCCATCGCATAATAGTCATAAGCATCTTCCACGATCACCACTTCACATTGATTCTTGTTTTTACTGTAGGAAAGCCCAGGGCTGAGTATGGGGTTGGTGGGAAGGGGTATACCCATGGCAGACACTGAAAGGTGGTAAGTAACTGGGCAGGGAGAAGACTATAAGGGTTCCCAGGGGAGAGGCTAGGGTGGAAAGAGTCCCATTTCTGCCCCTGTGTAACCTCAGGCCATTTCTGGACATTGTTCCCCCCTTGTAAAACATACTGCACTGGATTGGCTCCATAAATCCTGTGTGACACTAGTCTAGTCTAGTCTTTGCCCCAACCTCAACAAACTACCTCTCAGCCACTAAACCCCTATCACCTTTTCTTCTCTTCTTGCTTCTTTCTGTTTGTCCTATAGCCTCCTTCTCTCATCATGTAGTAGCGTAAAGGGTTGACCCACAGGTCATTCTTGATAATCTGTTGAAAGAGAGGGAGAAAGGAGAACAGATCCATAAATACAAGCCCCAGCCCAGACCCCACTCCCAATTTCCTGGGCACCCAGGGACAAGCCTAGGAAGGCCTTTTCTGGTGATGCCAGGAAAGGCCCCACCTCAGCAATCCTGTCAGCCTCTGGGAGGCTGTGGTTTGAGAACCAGCTGAAGAAGCTGTGGCTGGTGTCCTGGTTCCCATGCCTGTGGGCCTGGGGTTCCTGGCCCCGGTGCCAGCGGATTGGGGTGGAGTGAGATACCAGCCGGCCTGGTGGAAGAAGAGACTATTAAGAGGGGGCTAAACAAGGATAGATTGGCAGGGGGCACAGATTTACCCTGGGACTGCCTCTTACCCGAGCGGTTGCGCTGGAACTCCTTGACAATCACCATGTTTGTGAAGTAGGGGTTTGTCTGGAAGTACAGCTTCATTTTGTAGCCCATGGAGATGTGTCTTAGATCCTGTACCTGCTCAGGGTGGGGGTGATGGTGGAATCTGTCCCCCCTCGACCCCATGTCCTTTCCCCCCTCACCTCCAAGGACAAGATTCCTTGCCCGGTCATACTAACAAATGTCTCTTTGGCCTGACCTGCAGATTGGTCAAGTAGCGGAAAATGTCTTCATCACGACGGTTGATCAAGATTGAAATTCTGGGGTGGTTGAGGAACTGATGAGTGGAGCAGTTTAGGTCAAGGATTGACTATCCAGTGAAAGGAAGGGAGGGAAGATAGGGCAGAGCAAAACAAAAGAGAGGCTGGAACAGGATTCCCTCTGTGTTCATATGATGCGTGTGGAGCAAGTGGGTCACGGGACATGACTCATACTTTTATTCCCATGATTAACCTCTGTGTTAGGTGGCTTTGCTGGGTGCTGAGGGTCTATGTCCATATGGTAATTGTCTCTGGGTACTGAGGGCTTGTGTTCACAAAATGCTGTATGTTTGGGTGCTGAAGGCCCGTGTCTAAGTGATGTTGTATCTGGTTACTGAGGGCCTGTGGTCACATGATATTGTATGTGTGGGTGTGGAGGGTCTGTGTCCACATATTGTTGTGTGAATGGCTCTGAGGACTTGTGTCCAAGTGATGCTGTGCGTCTGCATGCTGAGGACCTGTGGCCACTGTCTGGATGCTGAGGTCCTATGTCTACATGATAGTGTGTTCCTAGGTGCTGAGGGCCTGTTATCATATGCTTCTTTGTATGAGGGTGCCAAGGATCTGTATCCATGTAATTCTGTTAGTATGTTAAACTCATGTGTTCCTAACATGTGACATGTATGTACATGTGTCCCCCAGAGATGAGCTTAATAATCACCATTAGTGAATGAGATTCTTCCTACTCTCCCCTTTCCTTCATTTAACTCCTTAATCTCCATGCCAGATACTCCCTCTACTAACCCTTCATCAGGGGCTTGAGCCCCTCTCTATCCCCCTTCCCCCCACAGCAGGTCACTCAGTCAGGATTGGGGTCTCCTAATGTCTAAGCAGAGACCTAGGCTTACAGAGCCCTATGACTTAGGCATCCTCTCTGGCGGTTTCTCTGCTGTGTACCATTCCCCTCCCTCTTCACTGTCTCTGAGTCAGTTTATCTTCTGTGTGCCCCTCCTCTCCTTTCACCTTCTCTGGTCCAATTTTTCTGCAGTGTGCCCCTCTACCTACCCTCTCCCTTTTGCTGTCTGCGATCCATTTTTTATGCTATGCTCCTCCTCTCCCCCCTTTCCCATCTGTGGTCCAGTTTTTGTACTGTGTGCCCCCCTCCCCCCTTCATCGTCCCCAGTCCAGCTTCTCTGCTGTTTTGCCCTTCTCCAGCCAGTCCAGGCAGTCTTCTGATAGGGGGCCTTCCCCCACACCCTTCCACCCTTTCTGTCCCTCTCCCCCACCTCCCCATTCCTCTCATGGGCTTCTAGCCCATGAGTATCGATGAGAAGGATACTGCTTTGACCCAGAAGCCCGGGATATGCTGGATGATGAGGTCTCTGCGCTCCAGGAAGGGTCTTCGCATCTGGATGAACTTGCGCTTGAGACGCAGGAAGGCCTTGCCTGCCTTGATGTTAACAGCTTCCAGGTCCAGCTGAATATTCTCCAGTGCCTGCAGGATGCTCTCCATCCTCTCAGCATTCCTCTCTTTGCTCTCCTTCTTCATTTTCCTCTGCCTCCTCCTCCTCCTCCTCCTCCTCCTCCTCCTTCTGCTGCTCCTCAAACCTTCCTGTTCATCCTCATCATCATCTTCCACTAGGATGACAGCCTCTTCCCTGTTTTTTGGACCGACTAACCTCTGGGGCCCCCACCCCTCTACGCTACAGGTTTCTAGGACCTTCTCTCCCACAGGGCTGCTGGGATCCACAACCTGAAAGTCGATTTCCAGGCTTTCCCCAGAGACCTCAGCAGAGGGGAGTATATCCAGGCTCTCCACGGGAGGGGGCGCCTCCCCGTACCCTGACTCGATCGTAGAATCCCACTCGGGACCCCCAGAACCCAGGGTGAAGTACGCGCGGATCCCCCCCTCCTCGAGAATGATATAGGGCATCGGCGGGGGCAGCGCGGGGCCCAAGCCCACCCCCCTCATGTCAGCCAGCACCTGTGCCGCCTCGGTTTCCTCCCGGAGCCTTGGGCGCTGCTCGGGTGGAGGCAGGGGCAGTCGCAGGAGCGGCGGTGGCGGCGGCGGCGGGTTGCGCTGAGGCGGATCAGAGCTGCTAAGGCGACGGGTCTTGGCCGGAGGCCCCTCATCCGGGCGATCCATGGTGATAGCTCAGGGGATGGCACTCGCCCCTTCGCTCTCCGCCGGGCCGCCGCTGCCAGGCACACTCGAAGCGGAGCCGCGGAGACTCACGCGACTAGCTCTGCTGACCGCCTCGCTCTGGCGTTCCCTCCCACAGCGCCTGCCCTACTCCCTCCGCGCCAAGCGCCAAGATCCCGCCCACACCCTGACGCTAGGGGCCCGCTCTGCCTCGCCATTGGTTGACGGCTGCTGCGGCGCCGCTCGCCCTCCCTCAGCCCCTGCCCGCTCTCACGCAATATGCTTGCCAACACTACACATCATCACTTTCCGATTGGCTCCCCTCGGAGCCGCCAATCAACGGGCTGACTCCCCCAGCGATGAGAGGGAATCTGCAGGGCGATTGGCTGCGAGGAAAGCTAAGGGAGGGAAGCCCCTCTCCCTCACTCTTGCAGCGTTTTATCCAATGGGAAAAGTACCAGTGGTTCTGAAGACCGAAAATCAAGGCGAAAAACAAACACAGGCGCTGAGCAGGATGTGCTCGAATAAAACTGGGAGAGCCTCGCTATCATTTCCCCCGCCCCCCG
>VBSM01003162.1:3534058-3544472 GCA_008086735.1 Cheirogaleus medius
ATATACGTAACCTTAACATTTGTACCCCCATAATATGCTGAAATAAAAAAAATCTATAAGAAGAGCACACAAAAAAAAGAGGAGACTGTACTTGCAGTGTACCTTCCTTTGAATCGTTCACCATTTCAGTAAATCTCACCCAGAGGTCTTTGTCATTTTCCTGCACTTTCTGCCTCTGATGTTTCCCTTCTCCTAAATCCATATTTACTCATTTTAAACCCTCGGGAGCCTCTATTTACCTCCTTGAATCTCCTGGGGAGTGTCATATTCAAGCATTTACATATTGAAATACAAATTATTTTCTTATAAATCACTTTCCTTTTATTTATTTGTATAATAGTTAATACAATATGCAGATTGTATAAAATACTATATGGATTTTCTTTTGAAATTACATGTGCAGAGATTATCTAAGAACTTCATTTCCAGATAGTAAAGGAGTGTTACAAAATATCTGTTACATAAAAGACAGCTTTGGGTATGAGAGGGCTGAGAATTGCTCATATACAGAGACACACTAAGACACACACTCACATACATATGCAATGGCTCACCAAACCATATTTATAAACTCCCCTAACATACACACACACACACACACACACACACACACAAATGAAGTCTCAAACACTAACAGGTATACACAGGCAAACTTCCTCAAATACAGTTTTCACTCAAACACAGACACATATATACCCATTGACCTGATATATCTGATTATTCAAATCCCCTCATGTATTCAAACTTTCACAACACAGATATATACAAAGTGGCATATTGATATCATCACATATACAAACACTGTTAAACAAACACATAGGTGACTCAGATTCAAAGTCACTTATGTATATGCCAGCATGCTCACACGCACTTGAACCCTGCCACATGTACATACACACACAGATGTATACATAGAATACCCCTCAGATACCTATAGATATATTTGCACTGAGAAAAAAATAGGTGAGTAAAAAACTGCTCACATACACATACACAATCTAACACAAAGAGACCTATTCAAATCCTCTCATGTAGATCAGGTACACTCACCAACACAAATATGTACATCCTACACATGTACACACACACCATTCACATACACACTCTCACCCATGAACAGATGTATAACAGCTCCAACACACACACATGAACAGAGGCGCACACACACACAACTTTAACAATATGCAAGTACAACCAAACACAAAGTTAAAAATTGCCCACATATACAGACATTCTCACACTCAGAGACATGTGTGGGCAAATATATGTACACATACAAACTTGCTTACACACAGAGAAATACTGACATAGACAACCTGCAGCAGGTATACTCCCAGAACTATTAATATTAACAAACCCACTCACTTACACAGACCAGCTAACTTCTGCACTATAGGTGGAAATATGAGCAGAGCTGCCCAGCTGGTGGGCTCCCACCACAGCAGGGACTAGAGCAAGAATGGCTCCAGGGGTCCCTGTGAAAAGGGAGGTTGTAAATGTTTTTGTTGCTTCCCATTGAAACGTCCCTGATAGTCTGATTATTACTTTGCCACTTGTTTATCATCAGTGAGGTTTTTGGTTTGGCCTATGCCTACCTGTATGATGTTTGTTTTTTAAAACATTTGATCTTGTTCTTATTTTTCCACAACTTTTCTTCCCACAAAAATAGGAGTTATATGATCATTGCTATTATGGACCATGACATAGTATTAGGTGTTCCTAAAGAGAATAGAATTATTTTCTTCTCCTTGATTGTTGCTTCTTTATAAAAAAACTTTTTAATATAGATCATTTCAAATAAAAAAGTAGAGGGGATACTATAATGAACCTTGGTGGACCCATTGCCCTGATTCACCAATGATCAACTCAGCTGGTCTCGTTTTGCCTATAACCCTGCCCACTTCTCTCACTTCCCAGTATTCTGAAGCATATCTCTTATACCATTGCAACTTTAAGTATTTCAGTACCTATTTCTAAAAGGTAAGGACTCCTTAAAAGCATTAAAACAATATCATTTTTACTATTTCTTGATTTATCAATTTACTTGTTGTTAGCATTTGATACTAAAAATTAGTCAAATGTGGTTCTTGGTGGGATTTCATAATTAATTATTATCTTTTGTTTTTAGGTAAAAATATTTGTCAGCAAATTAGTGAAGGCTGAGCTGGCTTGTGCCTATAATCCCAGCTACTTGGGAAGCTGAGATGGGAGGATCACTTGAGCCCAGGAATTCCAGATCAGCCTGGGTGACATAGAAAGACCCCATCTCAAAAAAAAATGAATGAAATGTGACAATAGTTTAATTGAATTTATTCATTAAAGGGAAGTCTAGACCTTTATGGCTTTGTTTCAGAGTGTTACTTTCTTAAAAATGCAGAGAAAAATCCGTTTTCAGAAGTCACAAAGGACTGCTGACCCCTTTAATAGAAAGATTTGGACTTTTTAAGACATCTGGAAGTGCAAATTGAGAAACTGGGATCTATTATGAGATGGGTTAGAACATTCTTAGATGAAGCTCAACAAGCTAGAGACAGGATTGCACGATTAACAAGTAAAGCTAAGATGCCTCCCCCCAATAGAATCTCACAGATTAGCAGTCTGCAGAGAAACTGTTCACAATTTCCAATGACATAAAGGGAATAGGAAAGGGGCCATTTTCAATTACTGTTATTAGGAAACACACTGATGACAGGTCAAAGGACATCAAGATGCCACTAACCTACAAGATTGTTGAATTGGAAGGGTTTTCATTTTATATCCATGCATCTATGGATCTTGACTAATTGTGCTTAGTCTATAGTACTTGTTAGAAACCCTGAAGAGAAATGCAAGAAGCACCAACATAAACTAAGGTGGAAATATTCAAAGTGATATGTGAGTATTTTGAAATACTGTGGAAACTATTCATAAGTCTGCAGACTGATGCCTGATGTGAGGCAAGTTTGTTCTGAAAATGACAAGATTCATCTACCAAGAAGCCTTCACCTGTAAAAGTTTGCCTGTAGGTCTAATTTCCACAATAAATGATGCTAGATGAATTTAATTTAATCCAAGACACTCCCCACCTGCCTTTTAGCTTTCTGTGCAGAAATGGGGTCAGCACACCCTTCTCTGCTGTTTGAAACCTAGGTGTGTAGAGATTTTGTTAAAAATTTATGTACTACCCATCAATACATGAGTGGATTAATAAAATGTGGTATATGTATACCATGGAGTACTATTCAGCTTTAAGAAACAATGGTGATATAGCACCTCTTGTATTTTTCTGGATAGAGCTGGAACCCATTCTACTAAGTGAAGTATCCCAAGAATGGAAAAACAAGCACCACATGTACTCACCAGCAAACTGGTTTCACTGATCAACACCTAAGTGGACATATAGGAATTACACTTATCGGGTGTTGGGCAGATGGGAAGGGGCAGGAAGGTATGAGTATATAAATACATAATGAGTGCGATGCGCACCATCTGGGGGATGGACACTCTTGAAGCTCTGACTCGGGGTGGGGGCAAGGGCAATATACGTAACCTAAACATTTGTACACCCATAATATGCTGAAATAAAAAAAGTCAAAAAAATTTATGCACTGAAAGAAACATTTCAGCATTCCTTTGTGAATGATTCTCATTTTGCAGATTTGATGCTTACTGGCTTCAACAAATTGCTTTTTGAGCACATGAATAAAATTACATCAAAAATTTTAATGACACTCAAAAATATATTGGAGTTTACTGATAAGATTTATGGATTTGAAGCAAAACTTTAACTTAGGAGAAATGAGGTCAAGTATGGGTCCCTGGGTGATGCTTACTTGGTGTTATAATTCAAATACCGAAGAAGACTTACTAGGATGAGTAAAGAAATATTTATGTCTAATTAGGGAGAAAGCTTCATTATTTTGAGAAACTCAAAATGAAAATTTTCTGTTGCATTCAAAATTCATGAGCATTTGTTACAAGAAATTTCAACATCACATTTGATTGAAAGAAGAGAAAGAGGTGTTAGATTTAAAGAAGAATCCTGTTTTTGAAACACAAAATTTGAACACTATGAATTATCCAAATTCTGATTATTGGTGAGAAAGGAGTTTTAGTCAGGAAAAAAATATATACACTTTGACCATTTGCTGCCACCTACTTATGCAAGCAGTTTCCTGTTGATGGTGACTACTAAGAGATAGAAGAGATCATGTGGCTACTTCAAGCATAAAACCTCAGTCTGTGGCCGGACGGTGGCTCACGCCTGTAATCCTAGCACTCTGAGAGGCCGAGGCGGGAGTATCGTTTGAGTTCAGGAGTTCAAGACCAGCCTGAGCAAGAGCGAGACCCCATCTCTACCAAAAATAGAAAAAAATTAGCCGGGCATGGTGGCGCATGCCTGTAGTCCCAGCTACTCGGGAGGCTGAGGCAGGAGGATCGCTTGAGCCCAGGAGTTTGAGGTTGCTGTGAGCTAGGCTGATGCCACGGCACTCTAGCCGGGGCAACAGAGTGAGACTCTGTCACAAACAAACAAACAAACAACCTGGTTCTCTGCCTGGCCATAGCAAGAACTATTGAGTTCTAAAAGGGAGGTGGAAAAGGGAGGCACAAAGAAGCAGTTGTTCCATTTCTTAAGAAAAGTTGGGGCCGGGAGCGGTGGCTCATGCCTGTAATCCTAGCACCCTGGGAGGCCGAGGCGAGTGGATTGCTCAAGGTCAGGAGTTTGAAACCAGCCTGAGCAAGAGGGAGACCCCGTCTCTACTAAAAATAGAAACAAATTAATTGGCCAACTAAAAATACACAGAAAAAATTAGCCGGGCATGGTGGCGTGTGCTTGTAGTCCCAGCTACTTGGGAGGCTGAGGCAGAAGGATTGCTTGAGCCCAGGAGTTTGAGGTTGCTGTGAGCTAGGCTGACGCTATGGCACTCTAGCCCGGGAAACAGAGTGAGACTCTGTCTCCAAAAAAAAAGAAAAGTTGGGGTTGTGTGAAAGCACCAGCCACATTCAACACTAGAAACTATACCTGCTGCTTCAGAAAAACCAAAGCTGGGGACCCCAAAGCTGGTGTTTTTGAGGTGAGCTTTGTTGACCTGCAGAACTATGCAGCTACATTCCATACATTCAAGCTAATTACTGAGGACATTAGGGAAAACATCAGATTGTGCCTGAACAACCTCCATGGAATGGGTCTTACCTTCAACAACATGCCCTCCAAGATCTAGAAGTGGCAGGCCACAACGGAAGTTTAGATTCATGTCAAAAGTACAAATTATTATTTGCTTCATTTGTTTTATTTGGGTTTTCACCAAAAAACACAATAACTTGATATAGAAGATCTATGCTCAGCACCAGTGAATTTACCAAATCAAGATTAAAATGCCCATAAATGAATCAAATGACCAGAAAACAAACCAAGGCATTCATGACCAAAGGCTCAGAAGTAGGCATGAATGTTGATCATTGCAAATTCACATCAGTGAATAAAAAAGTTATGTTCTGCTATGGTTTGAATGCATCCCCCAAAGTTTATGTGTTGGTAACTTAATCCTCAATGCAGCAGTGTTGAGAGGTGGGACATTTATGAAGTGCCCTCATAAATGGATTAATGCTCTTATCACAGGAGTGGGTGAGTTATCTTGGTAGTGGGTTCCTGATAAAAGGATGAGTTCAGACCCCTTCCCTTCTCTCTCTCTTTTTCTCCCCCTTCCACCATGGGATGACACAGCAAGATGGCCCTTGCCCTCATCTTTGGACTTCCCAGACACCAGACTGTGAAAAAATAAATCTCTGTTCTTTATAGATTACCCAGTCTCAGGTATTCTGTTACAGCAACACAAAACAGACTAAGACATGTTCCTAGAAGTGTGCTCAAGTCTCAAGTGTGTCAGGAAAAAATTCGGAAAAGATTTCATTTGCAAGTTGTATACAAATTCAATATTTAACAACTCCCCTAAAACTCTGCATTTTTGTTTTGCTTCCCACAATTGTATAATATGAGGAAAATATAAGAGATTTGTTTTCATTAAACCCTAGTACCCCTAAATCCTTTTCAGTTTACTCCAGTGTGCCCTCCAAAGCTTTCACTTTCTCTGTGTGCCACAGTGTGAATGCCCCAATACACTCACATCAGTCACATTGCATAGAAACACTAGCACACTCAGGTAGATATGGGCACATGGGAACATGTGTACATGGAGATTCAAATTTGCACTCACATCCAGACTTAAACCAACTGACAAGCACAATCAGGTGCTCATACACATCTTCATCACATCATGCTCACATCCTTCCTCATCTACACAGAAACAGACAGACGTGTGTAGGTACTCATGTACCAGCAAATCCTCAAAGATACACACACACACACACACACACACACACACACAGATAACTGCCTTTCTGTAGAAATACAGGCTTAGGCAGAGACACATTCACCATTCACATGGGCACTTGCAGACATACACACATTCGTATAAACCAAATTTCATGAAACTACACACTTACAGACACAGTCTTATATGCACTGACATAAGAATTGACATTCAGACACAGGTCAAGTCCTCCTCGCATCCTACAGATCCAGGCCCTCCCCTGCCCCACCCCACTGGCTCTTACACTAACATATTAAAACCCACTATCTTATACAAAGCCACTCTAACAAATCTGCCCTGGCACATGTACATGTACACACAGTACAGACATGCTCACACATGCAGTCACATGCAAGCTCACTGCTACACACATAGAGGCAAGCAGGTATGTAGAGCAACAAAGGCTCACGCATACACACCCACATAGCCATCAAGGCTTATAAATACAGAGACACTAACCCTCAGCTGCACACACCCATTCACACCTCCACATACACCCATACAACACAGACACACACCCTGACGCACAGCCGTATGGACACAAACCCTTTACACACATGCATATACACCTGCATCATCACATATAAACCTGGATACCAAGCTTCTGACATTAAAAGACACCCACAACAGAGACTTCCACATACACATTTGCATACTGACCCCTACAAACCTGTTTACACAGTCAGATAAAAACATGCTGTCACACACACATACATATACAGACAGAGAGAAGCACGCTCATATATGCAGACATACCAGCAACACAGGAAACACCCACACTCAGTCACTACACTACCACAGATACAGGTGTGTACACTCATACACCCAGATGTGTGTGCACCAGGAAATATACACACAGGACCAAGCCCCTCCACCCACCCCCTGGATATCCACTTCCTTTCTCACATGTGCATGGCTTTATGTGCACACTTGGACTCATAGAAGTACCAACCCACTTTCATGCACAATCACACATTCACCTACACACAGCATCTGCTCTCATACATACAGGAAGACATGGACAATGGGGCAAATATGCACGTAGAAACCCCCTTCACACTTGCAGGTTGACACATAATTTTACTTACACACTGGCACAGCTAACTACTGTAGTAACAGGTAACACCCTTGGGACTGCAAACTAGTTCAGCCTCTGTGGAAAGCAATATGGAGATACCTTAAAGCGATACAAGTAGATCTACCATTTGATCCAGCAATCCCATTACTGGGCATCTACCCAAAAGAACAAAAGTCACTCTATGAAAAAGACACCTGCACTCGAATGTTTATAGCAGCACAGTTCACAATTGCAAAGTTGTGGAAACAACCCAGGTGCCCATCAATACATGAGTGGATTAACAAAATGTGGTATATGTACACCATGGAATACTATTCAGCTTTAAGAAACAACGGCGATATAGCACCTCTTGTACATTCCTGGATACAGCTGGAATCCATTCTACTATGTGAAGTATCTCAAGAATGGAAAAACAAGCACCACATGTACTCACCAGCAAATTGGTATTAACGGATCAACACCTAAGTGGACATATAGGAATAACATTTGTCGGGTGTTGGGCGGGTGGGAGGGGGGAGGAGGGGATGGGTATATACAAACATAATGAGTGAGATGTGCAACGTTTGGGGGGTGGTCATGCTTGAGGCTCTGCCTTGAGGGGGGAGGGGGGCATGGGCAATATACGTAACCGTAATATTTGTACCCCCATGATATGCTGAAATTAAAAAAAAGAGGAAAAAAAATTTTAAAAAAAGAGAAAAAAAAAAAACAGGTAACACCTTATATAGCACAGAGGACTTGTTATGTGCCAGGCATGGTTCTAAGCACTTTTCATATATTAACTCACCCAGTCCTCACCCTGTGATATGGGGCAATATTATTATTTCCACTTTACAGATAAGACATGGGGGCTTTGTTGAGGTTAGGTGACTTGCCCAAAGGCACATAGCTAATAAGTGGTAGAACTAGGATTCAAACCCAAAGGCTGCCTCCAGAGACCTTGCAGATCCAATTTGCATGTAGAAATACACAAGCACGTGCACACACAAGCCAGCTCCCATTTACTGACACGCTCAGGTGCACCTACACACGTACATAGACAAACATGGACATGTTCACATTTAAAGACATTCCAGCAGAGACACATATGCCCTAGGAAATACATACACATTCATACACATGCCCACAATCACACACCCTGCCCAGACACACCCACACTACTGAACACACAAAACATCCAGATACACCAACTACTCACTCACATACAGATACACCTACATTCTCAGATAAATTCCCCAAGCAAATATATCCAAACACTCACAGGCACTATCCAGATAAACCCACATGCACACCCCCCCAGATCCACTCACCCACACCCTCCACAGATTCACCTACACACACACTCTCTCTCTCACACCACCCAGATCCACTCTCTCACACATACCATCCAGAGACAACACATCTTACCTAGGTAAACACATCCTGATACACAGCCATGTAGACATTCAGACACAGGTCAAGCCCTGCTCACATCCTACAGATCTTAGATAACAGTCTTGGTGGGTCTTAGATATACCCACCCTCTCACATACTCCAACAACCTGGATATACTACATTCTCCTTCTCACACACACCAGTCAGATATACGCACTTTCACACATGTGCCCAAAACATCCATATGCTCTCACACAAATCCCATCTAAATACACCCATCTTTATATACACACACCTCAATACACTTACACTTGCAGGCACTTTACCCAGACACAGACACACATATACAGACTCTCAATTCAGTACACCCACACTCCCACATACAATCATTTGGACACACTCAAACTTATACCCTGCCCCAACTCAGAGCCCTCATCTGCACAAGCCCAAGGCCAAGTGTCTCTTTCTCCCACACCCACCATCAGACAGGCACATGTACAAATACTTACACTCATCCCTATACATGGGCACACTTACAGTAATGCACACTTGCCCTGTACGTGGTCACACATGTGTACATCCATTTACTCTTAAACACAGGCATGCATACATGATATACATTCACAGGAAATAATGCCCATGGGTGACATACAACCACTCACAAACACAGGGGTACACACAGGCACACTTTCACATGTCCACAGACAGGCAGACTCTGTATCACACCCAAAGAGACAATGAACAAATAGGGACACAGAGAGGCAAACTCCCAAATGTGTACACATACACACCCAAACATGACCAAATAAGTATATTTACACACAATCACACATCTGTGCAGGCATACTCATGCACATCAACACCCAGACATGCACATGCTTATAAATGAGATGATGTATAGATACGTAGACATTCTAACATGCGGACTTGTATGCACAACCGGGCATGTACACCTATGAGCATATTCACATGCACATAGACCTGTCCATTAATCCATTCCTATATGCACACAAGCAGACATGGAAACAGAAATGTACTCACAAAACACACTCACACTATCACAGCCAGGTATTTACACCACATACATTCCCACACATTCCCACACCCATATGAGAAGCCACACAAACAAAAGAAGAATCATTTACACCTACATTCCCACAGATGGACTCAGACACAAAGGTATATTCACACACATGCACATATGGAAGTATACTCACATACTCACACACACCTGCACATCTGCACAGGAATGGATCCACACTCATCACAGACACATACACATAAAGACATCCTCATATACACACACACACACTCAAACACACTTCTAGGCTGAGAGTGGCATGCATGTACATTTACTTACATTGTTCTATGACATGTGCTCCAGAACAAAGATATATAAACACAAATACACATATGCCAATAATTAAAACTGTACAAACTGGTACATTCATACAACTATACATTCAGATAGGCATAGAAACAAGCATATTCAGGCTGGGCGCGGTGGCTCACACTTGTAATCCTAGCACTCTGGGAGGCTGAGGTGGGTGTATTGCTTAAGATCAGGAGTTCGAGACCAGCCTGAGCAAGAGCGAGACCCTGTCTCTACTAA
>VBSM01003162.1:3544572-3559888 GCA_008086735.1 Cheirogaleus medius
AAAAAAAAAAAAAAAGAAACCAGCATATTCACACACACAATTAGAAATGCATGAACACACAGGCATATATAAGACATGTTCAATGAAACATATGCAGTCACATGTGCACACATACTAGCATATACACCCACATATACATTCACAGTCACTCCCAGGCATATTCAAACACACATTTGCACTCACACTCACACTCAGAAATTCAAACAAAACCCATCATAAGACATGTGTACACAAGTATTATGAAATATAGTTAGTCATGCATGCCACAATCACATAACAGTGCACACACAAACATAATTAGACATATATACAAATGCATCAATTCACCTATGCACACAGCCATGTGTGTGTATACAAGCATACATCCCCCACAGCCATACTCATATACAAAATCAAACGTGTACACATGAACACACCCACAAAGTATATCTTCATTCATATGCTCACCCCTACTCACACAATTAGTTCTCCTTATACTACTGTGCCCACCCACACTAACATTTACCCAATTGGATGTGGACATATAGGTTTGTCTATAGATGATACACACTCAGACAGGCACACACAGACATTATATATATATATATATAATTCAAAAGTGTTGGAGACTCCACATAGACATTCACACAAATTCACAGGCATCACACAGATACAGGACAGACACATCCACACAGAAACATGTTTACACACACACACCCTCCCATACATGCATGGACATGCACATGTATATGTCCTTACACTCACAAACACACCATTTAG
This sequence comes from Cheirogaleus medius, assembly GCA_008086735.1. Lineage (NCBI taxonomy): Eukaryota > Metazoa > Chordata > Mammalia > Primates > Cheirogaleidae > Cheirogaleus > Cheirogaleus medius. The sequence continues at coordinate 3,545,332 of VBSM01003162.1, forward strand.
ATGCACCTACACTCACATCCACATGTGGGCATATACCAATATACACAATCAGATACAACTAATCAGATTCACCTAATTAGATGTGCACACCCAGGCATTCTGAAACCCACACACTCATATACATACAACCAGACATGTACACTCAAAGACAAATTGATAACACACACATATACAACCAGACATTCGAAAGGCCTATTGGCTCAGAGAAACACACCCACACTCAGGCTTAGAATCAAACGTGCCCATTTGCTTACCCAGACAGACATGCAAAGTCATACCCAATTCTTTGTACACACACAAGCCTACCCAGATACCCCTAAACTCACACACACACCATCATACAGCCTGCTCACACACACAGACTCATACATATCCACAGTGTCCATGAACAGACACACACACACTGCACACTCAGCCACACATTTTCAGTAGCACATATATACCCACGCTCAGGCCCAGATGCCTGTAGACCACAGGCTGGGCCCTCTTCCTTCCACACCAAATGCTTCTTCAGAAAAGTCTACTCTATGCCTCAAAGCCCCACTCCTCCCTGCCCCCACACAGAGGGTCTTCTGGGCCTCAGCCTTTCCCCTCCTCCCCTCTTCCCCTGGCCACCGACCCCACCACATCTCCACACCCAGGAACCAGCCAGCAGACCCCATTCTTCCCCAACCTCAGGGTCTAGGTGAGCAACTCCCTGGGACCCACCTGTCCCCCACAGGTCTGGCTGCTACATGGGCCACACCCCAGCTCTACCGAAGCCCTGTGATCTCAAGAGCTTCAGCCTTGTCTCCGGGCCCTGCCAACCACTGACCACAGGCCAAACTCTTGCCAATTCTTCCCTCCACAGGGAGACGCATTCATCACCAGGGCCAGGAATGCTGTAGGCTGCAAGCCAGGCCTCTGCTGGCTCATGGGGGCTCAAGCCTGTGTGTGTGTGTGTGTGTGTGTGTGTGTGTGCACAAACAGGGGAATGTGCAGGGAAAGAAGGCTGGAGTGGGGTGGGGATGGGTGGCTCTGCTCATAGCCACCACTTCTCATTCCCTACAAACGGGAAGTAACGACATAGAGCTGCTCCTGCCTCCCCTCCACTCCCCACCCACCTCCCCGACATTTGCCCACCTGCTGCCCTCCCCACATCTCTGCTGAGACCCTGGAGAAGAGGGACCAGTCCCTCCCCCAAATAACCAATAACAATATTAATCATGAGTAATCAACAACAACATTGACTATGAGCTTTGCTGACTGCTTTAGTGCCACCTTGATGCACATCTTTTATTTACATGCACCAACTCATTTAGTCCCTACACACACCCATGAAGGAAGGATTACCAGTCTCTTTGACAGATGGGAAAACTGAGGTTCAATACATGGCGTGCTTCCACTAACGTTGCAGAGCTAGTAGTTGGTAGAAGTGTCCCTGGGAGAATCCATGTTCTCCATGTATCAGGTTTTCCTGCCCCTCCAGATATAAGGACCTCTGGCCACTGTGCACAAGGCCATGAGATCTGGGAGTCCCAGACACAGGCATCTGAAACAGAGATACACAGCCCTGTGGTGGAGGCTGGGGCCCACACCGTGGGGATAAGCATGCTGTGCCTGGCCCCTGCAGGTTGTCAAGTGGCTTGGTCTTTGCCCCTGCAGAGCCATCAGGCAGCCCAGGGCCTGGAAGTGTGCCCCACCCCCACCTCACCTTACTTTAGCCCTACAGTGGCTTCTCCCCCTAGCTAGGAAGCACAGCGGTATCTTCAGTGGTGAGTGAGCAAAAGTCTGTGCTACCTGTGGGGAGAGACAGAGGGTAGAAGGAAGGGAGGAAGGGTGGAAAGGAGGAAAGGAGTGGGGGGTGGTCTGAGGTGGGAGCAGCTTCTCTGTCATGTCTACCCACTTGCTCGCTGCCCAGGTGCATGCATGAGCGTGCGTGCGCGCGCGCGCGCGCACACACACACACACACACACACACACACGCTGCCCTGCAAGCAGGCCAAGGATCCTGGAAGAGAGTGGAGGAGGGAAAGGGAAAGGGAGAGGAGGCAGCTGCAAGAGGCTAAGCCTGCCCAGGGTGCATGGCTTGCTCCCAGGCATCCCTTCCACAACTAGCACACAAGGAAATATTAACACAGCCTTTTGCCCAAACACGACCATAATGATAAAAGCAGACCCTGTGCAGGGAAACAGGTGGTGGTTCCCTTTCTCATGGGACATTTGGGATGGGAGAAAACAGGGAAAGATGAGGAGTCTCCAGGCTTGGGTGCCCAAGTAGCCCTTGTGATGGAGGGGGGAGGGGGAGAGAGAGAGAGAGAGAGAGAGAGAGAGAGAGAGAGACTGACTAACAGAGTCAGAGAGAGACAGCATGGCAGTGATGGAGACTGAAATATGTATGGGGAGACAGAAGAGAAGTCCCAGCCCTCCATCTTTGGTGGAGGGATGCTGACTGCTTACCTGGGCTCTCTCAGCAGGGATGTCTTGGAATCCAGGATGGGGGCTCAAGCTGTCTCACACAGGATAAATCACAGCCCAGACCACACTGTGGGACCCTCAGTGATCTCGTGGCCAGTGACACTCTTGCTTCTGTTGCCGTGGATACAGCTAGGCTGGTCTAAATCTCAGGCACCAGGAAAAGCAGGCACCAGAGGGGTGCACTGGGCAGGGTTGGGGGTGTTGGGGAACACCAGGTGGGCAGCACACAGCCTTGGGGTGCCCAACTAGCTGGCAGGTGGGGGTCCTGGCAGGTGCTCCCTCCACTGCACATTCCCACTCCCATCTTCATGCCACCGCCAAGCTGGGAGGAGGCCAGCACTGGCCCCTGCTACTCATCTGCCCGCCTAGTTGCTGGTCCCCCCCTCCCTCCCCCTGCCTGCTGGCCGCCGCCTTTTGTCCTCAGAAGACACAGTCCCCCGCGGGGCCTCTGCCAAGCCTCTAGCAGATGCTCAGGGTCCGGAGCTCCTCCCTGGGAGTACACGGGCCATGGCCTGGGAGAGCCCCAGGTTGAGGGGGCTCTCATCCAGGCTCACCCTGCTTCCCAGGCCTGCCGGGGATGGGGAAGAGGTGCAGGTCCACAGCCAGAGGCAGCAGCAGAGGTGGTGTTGGGGAGGGGATGGACGCCAGAAAGAGGGGGTGGGGTGGAGAGAGAGGCTGGCCTGATAGCTGTGTCCCGGGTTTTAGATCCGGGTTGAAGAGGGTGGCTCAGAGCATCTGAGGGGGGTCCTGATGCAAAACGAGGGCACGAGGGGCCTGCCGGAGGGACCTTCCTGGCCGGGGAACCACCCCAGCACACACAAATCCAGGTTCCAAGATGCTGGGGACACCCAGCCTGGATAGGGCCTCAGTGGGGAGTCCAGGGCCCTAAGTTGGACCCTATCGGCCTGTCTGTCCCCCCTCTCCTCGATTTGCACAGTCCCTGCCTCAGGGGCGGGCGGGGGAGGGAGGGAGGCACGGAGGGAGAGGGAGAGACGGAGGGAGGCTGAGCAGGCAGGGAGACTCCCAGCCGCCAGTCTGATCCTCCCTGGGGCGGGGCGGAGAAGGGGGGCTGTTGAGGCCAGGGAGCAGCAGGCTGGCTGGCTGACTGGGTGGGGATTCTGGCGTAGTGGCTGTGCTGCCAGGACAATAGCTGGCTAGGGAAGTCAGGCTCCAGCCTTTCTGAGAGAGGCATGCATGGAGGTGGGGAGAGACGGCCAAGAAGCTGCTGAGAGAGCAACTCTCACAGGCTACAAGTGCAGAGGAGGCAGAGTGTGGGGGACTCGGATCTGGATCAGAACAAAGATCCAGTGGAAGTTTTTAAAAGCTTTGGAATGGGAGGGATGCTTAGGGTTCTGAGAGGTAGGATAGATCATTTTATTTAGAATGGGGTTCTGTGGGCATTTTTCCAACAAGGTGGGCTGGGGGTGGAGGTGGGGAAGGAGTGTTGCCCAACTCTGAACAGTCCCTCTCAGGAAGTGTCCTGTGCCACTCCTACTTTCTCTGGGCCAGTAGACACGCAGGAACCCACACTTAAGGCCATGTCCTAGGACGGCAGAATAGGACAGGTGGGGAGAACATCTGGCAGGCAGAGAGATGAAGACAAGGGAAAACTAGTTCTGTTTTGAATAGGATTAAATTAGGACCAAATGATGCCACAGTGACTCCCCTAATTTATAGCATCCAAGAATTCCAATTCTCTTTATATAAGAAATTTGATTTTGCTTCACTTCCTTTCTTCCCCCATCCATTGGTTCATTCATTTATTGAACATGGCTTTATGTTAGCCCCAGTGGTGGGCACTGATGATACAGGTGAATCAGACTTGATCTGCCACCAAACTGTGGGCCTGGAACCCACATGCATGTGAATCACCCAGGCCTACCTCCCAGAAGTACTGATGTGGCTGATTTGAAATGGGGCTCCAAAATCTGTGTTTTGATAAGGCCATCAGGTGGTTATTTTTATGCCCACTGAAGTTTGGGCACTATGTTTTGGAGAGGGAAGAAAATCCATGGGTCAAAGATGAATTTACAATGGAAATTAGAAAATATTTTGACTTGATAGATAATGAAAATATTACATCTGAAATCCTGTGAGATGCTGCTAAGGCTGTGCTTACAGAGAAATTTATAGCTTTAAACTCATATATTTTAAATATAAAAAAAGAAAGGCTACTACTCTATCTCAAGAAGTTAGAAAAGGTAGCAAGTTAAACTTAAAGAAAGTAGAAGGAGGGAAACACTAGAGATGAGAGCAGAGATCAATGAAACAGAAAACAGAACTACCACAAAGGGGATCAACAAAGCTAAAAGTTGTCTTTTTGAAAAAACTAGAAAAATGACAAATCCCTAAGACCAATCCAGAAAAAAAATATATAGATGGCACGTGAGTATTAGGAACAAAGAGGGCACTACAATACAGGTCACAGAGATGAAGATATAATAATAGAATATTATGAAGAACTGCGTTATACTAACAAATTTGAAAATTTTGATAAAATGGAAATATCCCTGGAAAAATACAAATCACTAAAACTCACACACAAAAAAATAGAAAATCCGAACAATCCTATAACTAGTAAATAAATTGAATTTATAATTAAAAAGCTTTCCACAAAGAAACCTCCAGGCCCACAGACTATTAATGGTGAATTGTACAAAATATTTAAGGAAAAAACCCACTAATTTTCTAATTTTATGCAAATTCTTTCAGGGAATAGGAGAAAAATTATATGATCATTTAAATAGATGTAAAAAAAAAGCATAATGACAAAAAAACTTAGCAAACTTAAGTTTGCCAAGAATATAAGGAAAATTTCTTAATTTCATATATGTTATGTACAAAAAGCCTGTAGAGAATATCAAACCCAGTGGGGAAATGTTGAATGCTTTCTATTTAAGGTTAAGAATGAGACAAAGATGTCCACTATAATCACTTTTATTCAAATTTTCTGGGAGGTTCTGGCCAGTGCACTAAAGCAAGAAAAATAAAAGACACAAGATTAAAAGGCAAATATTTACAGATGATGAAACTTTTGTGTGTAGAAAATCCAAAAGAATTTATAGAAAAATTATTAGAATTTTATTCATTCTAATAAGTTTATCAGGATTATGAGACACAAGATCAATATATTATAACAATAGTTTTTCTCTATACACCAGCAATAAGAAATTACAAAAACTCAAAAAATAGAAGATACTGGCCTGGCACAGTGGCTCATGTCTATAATCCTAGCACTCTGGAAGATTGAGGCGGGAGGATAGCTTGAGGTCAGGAGTTCAAGACCAGCTTGAGCAAGAGTGAGACCCTGTCTCTCAAAAAATAGGAAAATTAGCCAGTCACGGTGGTGTGTACCTATAATCCAAGCTACTCGGGAGGCTGAGGCAGGAGGATCACTTGAGCCCAGGAGTTTGAGGCTGCAGTGAACTACTATCATGCCACTATGCTCTAGCTGGGGCAACAGAGAGAGATTCTGTCTCAAAAAAATAAAAATAAAAAATACCATTTATTTCATCCAAACAGCAAACTATAAAAAATAATTGAAAAAATTAAAAAGACAAATAAATGGAGCAATATACCATGTTCATGAATTGTAATGATATACAATCTTCCAAAATTGATAGAGTTAAAATGAAATTCTAATAAAAATTCCAACATGTTTGTGTGTGTGTGCATGTGTGTGTAATTTGACAAGCTCACTCCAATACATTTTTAGCGTTGCAAAGGGCCAAGAATAACTGAAACAAGAAATTTCCTCTACCAGATATTAAGACTTATAAAGCTACAGTATTTAAGATGAGGCAGCATTGGTGCAAGGATAAATAGACTTATGAAACAGAATAGAGCCCAGTAGGCGACCTATGCATATATGGTAACTTGATTTATGACAAAGTTGGTGCGGTAGAGGACAGTCTTTTCAATAAATGGCTCTGGGCTAGTTGGATACTCATAGAAAAATGTATCTTGACCCCTACCTCGCACAGACACACTCGAATCAATTTGCTGTACATTGAGATGTTAATGGTTATCAAAAGACACCACTAAGAGAATGACAAGGTAAGTCATAGAATGGGAGGAAATATTTGCAAAACGTATATCCAATAAAAGACTCATCCAGAATATGCAAAGAACTCATACCAACCAATAGGAAAATGACAGATAATCCAATAGGATAACAAGCAAGACACTTGAACAGAGACCTTACAAAAGAGAATATCCAACTGGACAAAAACTTAGGAAAATGTGCTGAACCTCATTGGTAGAGAGGAAAACACAAAATGAAACCATGCTCATTAGAATGACTACAACGAAAAGACAATACTGAATGTTGGTGAGAGTGTGGAGTGACTAGAACTCCCATGCGATCCCGATGAGAGTATAAATTGATATAACCACTTTGAAAACTGTGTAGCAATATCTATTAAGGTGACCATATGCACGCCTCACAACCCAGCAATTCTACTTCCAGGTATGTGCCCATAAGAAATACTTATATGTCTTTACCAAAAGACATATACAGTGGTCATAAAAGCACTATTTGTAATAGTATAAACTGGCAACAACCCAAATGCCACTAACAGGAAAATGATAAATAAATTGTGGTATATTCGCACAACGGAATACAGTGAGGAGAAATGACTCACAACTACCTACAATGTGGAAGAATCTCACAAACTTTATGCTGAGCAGAATGAATCAGATACAGGAGAGTACGTACTGTATGATTCCATATACAAAAAGTTTGAAAACAAGCCAAACTAATATATGGAGGTGGAAGTCAGAGTTGTGATTACCACTGATGTCTGAGTCTGAGTAGGAGGCCAAGGAGACTTTCTGGACTGCTGGGAATGTTCTGTTTCTTGATTTCAGTGCTGATTACGTGTGTGGTTACTTAGTAACAATTTATTGAGAGCTATGCATTTATGTCTTGAGTACTTTTCTTTGTGTGTGTTATACTACTTCAATAAAAAAAGTTTTTAAAAAATGAAAAAGTAAAAGAGGCAATCAGATTGTTTCATCATAATGAAAGGCAAAGGTGGGAACTGGGAGCTATGAGAGCTCAAAGCTGTCAGGAGTGGGATGGGGAGAGGCGTTGACACCCAGGATATGTGTGGAAGAAGAAGTGCAAATGAGTCAGAAGAAGTTTAAGAGGCAGCATAGTGTAGTGGCTAAGAGCACTGACTCTAGCGCCAGATTGCTTGGGTTTGAATCCATGCCTCTTACTCTCCTTGTGCCTCAGGTTCCTTATCTGTTAAATGGGGTGATGAAAGTGTTTTCAACATAGGGTTGTGAGGATAAATGAGGTAATATCTGTGAAGTGTTCATAACAGTGTCAAAACATAGTCAGTACCAGGGACCTCTTAAGTAAATTTAAAAAGGTGAGGGAAACAGCCTGTACAAAGGCTTAGATGTGTTTACAGTGTGATGGAAGCAATTTGGTGTGGCCTGGTGAGGGATGCTCACCAGGCAGGGATCGGACCCCGAATGCCAGGCTAAGGATCTCAGACTTTACCTCAAAAACAGAGATCTTGGCTGGGCACGGTGGCTCACGCCTGTAATCCTAGCACTCTGGGAGGCCAAGGTGGGCGGATCGCTAGAGGTCAGGAGTTTGAGACCAACCTGAGCAAGAGCGAGACCCCGTCTCTACTAAAAAAATAGAAAGAAGTTAGCTGGACAACTAAAAATATATAGAAAAAGTTAGCCAGGCATGGTGGCGCATGCCTGTAGTCCCAGCTACTCAGGAGGCTGAGGCAGGAGGATCGCTTGAGCCCAGGAGTTTGAGGTTGCTGTGAGATAGGCTGACACCATGGCACTCTAGTCCAGGCAACAGAGCAAGATTCTGTCTCAAAAAACAAAACAAAAAAACAAAACAAACAAAAAAACCCCAGAGATCTTGATCTGAACTCCTTTATCCTGGTTTGCCCTCAGTTAGCTTCACCCATGAGCTTCCAAGGCCCTTAAGAAAAAGGGTCATTTTGTTCTAGTGAGGGGTTGGCGAAGGGAAGGAATAGCGACGAGGAAGGAATGGCTTGCAAAGGAGGGTGAGAGAGGCCAGCTGGACTCAAGTCCCCCGAAACCAGCCTTCCTCCCTTGGCAGTGTGATGAAAGGATTCTCCAAAAAGGCCTGTTTTTATTAAATGAACACATAGAAACCAACAGGCAGAGCTGTAGGGGGAGAAGACAGGAAAACTGAGTCATGCACTTATAGCCACAGTCCCCTAGTTTGAATCAACTCCAGCACTCTAGGAACGGAAGAACCCTGGTTCCCTTCTGCCTGTGCCCCTCTGTTTACCACCCTGAGCAGGCAGGAGATAAACACATTTCAGAGGATTTAAGAAGTTCGTTATGTATTTCTTCCTCTTCCTTTCTCTGAAATGACAGTACTCCACCATCTCATGGACAAAAATACCTTTGTGGGGCTGCGGTGGTCTCCTTAACCAGTCCGGACAGCACTGAATTGGGAGAAAGAGTGCCAGCTTCTACTATTCACTTATACTTCTTAAAAATTCAACTTTTTAAATTGTGAAATATAATGTACAGATAGAAATGTGCTTAAGACTTATAGATTCAGATTAACAAATAGTTATAAAGTGAACACCCACTTAACCAGTCGCTCAGCTCAAGAAGTAGAATATTAACGTTACCCAGAAACCCCCAGAAATAATGTTTCTTTTATTTTAAAAAGCACATTCTTATCATAAGGAATTTGCTATTTGGTGTATAAACAACTGGAAATGGTTTGGTACATTTCTCACCCATTTTAAGTGTCCTAGTTACTGAATTTAAACAAGGCTTTCACCCCAGGCTTGAATAAAAATGCTTCAACTTACTCGGAACATTTTCTTAGAGTCAGGGACCCTTCTCTTTCATCCTTTCAAAATACTTTAATTTTTAAAATTATGAACATTTCAAACATACAGACAGTAATACCATGAAACACACACACACACACTCACACACACACTACTCGGATAGATCAGACAATGAATAAGATTCTATCATATTTGTTTCATCTGTTCCATTTGTTCAAGTATTTCAAAGCAAATCCCAGACATCGCATCACATCCTTATATACTTCAGTATGCAATTCTAAAAATGTGCATATCTTAAAACCACTATGCCATTACTAAACTGACAATTCCTTGGTAATGTCTAATAATAGCAAGTCCACAATTACTCAATTATCTTCATAACCAAATGTCTTTTTCACACTGGGCTTGTTCTAACCAAAACAACAGGGTCTCGTTGATATGTCTTTTGAGGGTCCCTTAATCCTAGAGCAGGTTCTCCCTTCCCACCTTTTGTTTCATGCCACTGACTTGTTGCAGTTGTCCTGTAGAAGGACCCAACTTTTGGATTTGTCTGTTTGCTCCCTTGTGGTGTTATTTAACATATTCTTTATTCTCCATTTTTCCCTGGTGATGGAAGTTAGCTCTTAGGACTCTATTGCCTTCAGGTTATTTATTATTTATTTTTTTGCAAGAACACTTCAGAAGTGGTGCTGTGAGGTTCCTATTTCATCACGCCAGGCTGCACATAATGTCTGGTGGTCCTGCTTTTAGTGATGTTAAGATTTATCAGGGGGTTAAGGTGGTGATAGCCTGATACCTCCATGGTAAATTCTCCCATCAACCTTTCATCTAATGATTTCATCTTTTGATGATTGCTGCCTGGATCAGTTATTTATTGGGACTTTCAAGTGGTGATCCTTTTAATTCTATCACTTTTCTACACTTGTTAACTGGCATTCTTCTATACATAAAAACTTCCTTTCATCAACTTGGGCTATTGGGTTACCCCAAAATACAGTTCATACAGGAAAGATAAGATAAATATGGAATTCTGTCAATACAAATGCCATTTTTTAGAGGAAGGAGTTGATGCCCTAGTTATTTCCAATGGTTCAAATAAAGTTTTTATGTTTTTGTTTTTGGTTTTGCTTCTTGTTTTTAATGTCATTATGAACTCATTTTTTAAGAAAAATATATTCAGTGTGTTTCAATCCATTGCAATCATTATTCTGTTTGATGTTCAAATTGTACCATATTTGGCCAGTAGGAGGCTCTTGTTTGTCTCTGGGCTTTTCTGACATGACACTAGTAGTCCTTGACAGTTTTCTTGGTTTCTGGTATGAAAAAATGTCCCAGGCTCATGTTGGACATTTCCTGCTCCAGATCTGGAATCTGCCATTTCTCCAAGGATCCCTGGTTCCTTTTAGTTGGGATATATTTAGACACCAAGACATGGATGCTAGGTGTGCTCACTGATACTAGGCGTCACTGTTTCTGGGTATTTTCAATGAACAAGGCAAGGAAAAAAATTTCTGAAAGAAGCAAAAATGTCATTATATCATATTGATCTTTCCAATCCCAAAGTAATATTTCAAGATTTTTATGTAATTTTTAAAATTTTACACTTCATGGGTGGCACTTTTATACTGAAAATCTTGGTTCCTAACAATATTTATATGATGGCTTCAATGCATTAAAGTAATAAAACAAATATTTCTACCAAAAGTTAGACTCCTGAAAGAAGTCTAAGATTTCTTAGTAGTTCTATTTGTTCTTGGAATATATTCTACTAAGTATATGCAATCAAAACACTGTGTTCTAAAAGTTGCTGGAAATAGTATATCATCTCTGGAAGCTATAACACTAATGTGATACAGTTAGGTTTATTCACTCCACTTTGCTTTCAATTTTTAGAGATTGTGGTGAGCACTTTCTGGGGGATGGGCACACTTGTAGCTCTGACACGGTGGCACAAAAGCAATATATGTAACCAAAGTGTACTCCTGTAATATTCTGAAATAAAAAAAATGACTGTTTTCAAAAGTGATTGCTTTTTAAATTTTTAATTGAATTTTTAATTTTTGAATATGTAAAATATTTTGATGTTTCCAAAGTCTCAACTATATAACAAGGTTTATTCAGAGAAATTTCATTTCCATTCTGTCCCTACACCCTGTTATACTCCCTCCCTCATAGGTCACTATGAGGTCATTAATTTTTGGTTTATCCTTCTAGTGTTTCTCTTTGCAATTATAGGTGTCTATCTACCTATAGATGCTTATCCATATGTATGTGTATATGTACTTACATATAATACTTATACTTTGCATTTCCCCCCTTTCTTATGCAAAGGTAGCAGACTGGATATATTGTTTTACACCTTCTGCGAGCATCTGTTGAGTGCTTATTATGTCCCCAGTACTGTGCTGAGGTAGTCAGGCAAGAGCGACCCTACTTATCACTGTGTTCCAGTGTATTTTTTGGTCTTACAGTTAATTAGGCCTGCTGCTCTTATCTCTGTTTCTCAGGAGACAGTGCTCCTGGGTGTCACCTCAGTGCCACTTATTTATCTCCATTATCTTGCAGTGAGCACTGACAGTGACGAGCACTTGTCCCTCAGCATGTCAAAAGAATATACATATTTTTAATTACAAAAGCAATACATGAGAACATGCACATTGTGAGACACTTGAGCAACGCGGAAGTGTATGGAATAAAAAGCCCTGGTTTCCTCTCTCCCTCACCCAATCCCACTGTACTTGCCTGAAGCAATGATTATGTTGGTGGTTGCCAAATGGTGATTTTCTAATTCCATTGTTCCTTCTACATTTATTGGTTTACATTCTACAACAAGGAAGAGTTTTCTCTTCTCTTCCATTTATTTATTCATTCAGTTAGTTCGTTTTTATCATGGATTTGCAGATTCTTATTTTATTTGATGGGTTATAAACCGCTACATTTATTATTTATTTTGATGCCCAAATTGTTCCAGAATTCAGATATGGGCATTAGGTGTGCTCTTGCTACTGGGGGAGGTCATTGTTGCTAGGCCATCTCAGGGGACAGAGCTAGGATAGATATGTGTGTGTGTATATATGTATTCCTACACACATCTACCTATGCATCCATTTATCTATCATCTATCTAATGTCTATATCATCTTAAAAACCATGAGCTCATACTGGTGCTCTAATTCCAATCCTAAACCACATGGTTCATTCTGGCCTTCCTGCTTTCCATCTTTTCTTTTCTTTTCTTTCCCTTTCCTTTCCTTTCCTTTCTTATCTTTCTTTTCTTTCAATGAGATCTTGCTCACTACAGTGCAGTGGTGCAATCATAGCTCACTGCAACCTCAAACTCCTGGGCTCAAACAATTTTCCCACCTCAGCCTCCTGAGTAGCTAGGATTACAGGGGCATGCCACCACATCTGGATGATTTTTTAATTTAATTTAATTTTTTGTAGTGACAGAGTCTCTCTATGTTGCCCAGGCTTACCTTGAACTCCTGGCCTCAAGAGACCCTCCTGCCTTGGCCTCCAAAGTGTTAAGATTACAGGCATGAGCCATTGCTTCTGACCTGTTTTCCATGTTTTTAACTCTCTTCTCTGACAGTGAGAGAACTGTTTCCCATTATTCACAATATATTTACCTGTTTATTCAATCACAGGATACACATTCAGTAGTTTCAGAATTGTCAACCCACACCACTGTGAAAAATAAAACTACTAACTAAGGTTTAATATTCGTTTACAATTCTTTTTGTTTTTCCCCCTTCAGTATAGCCATGTTAAATTGAAATGGGCTCATTTGTTTCTGTTTATATTCCATTCTCTCCCACCATCTTTGGTGATTATGTGAAACATTAACATAATTTTAAAAGTCAAAACTATGTGAAAAATTACACCCGGAGAAGTGTCACTCCGCCATCCCCTGTACCCCATCCCATCCTCTCATCCTTTCACACTATCCCCACCCTACTATGTGGGTAAGAAATCTCAGTAGTTTCTGGTTTACCCTTCTTGTGTGGTTATTTTTTATTTTTACACAAAGGAACAATATACATTTATTGTTTCTCCTTTCTTACACACAAGCTAGAATACTATAGATACTGTATTGCACTTTGCCTTTTCTTTTGTGCTGTTTGCTTTGCAACTGTATCCTGGAAATGTATTTACTTGCGAAAATATTTTTATGGTAAAATATAATATACATATAGAAAAGTGCACAAAACATATATTCACTTTTAAAGAGTCATTACAAATCAAACACCTGTATAACCACCACTCGGGTAAAGAAATAGAACATTGTTAGCACCTCTGGGTGACTTTAGCCAATCATAGCTCCCGCTCTCCTCTAGAGGTAACCATCATCCTGAATTTTATGGTGTTTATTTCCTTCCTTGCTCCTCTTCATGGTTTGCCACCTTAGCTTAGTTTTGCCTTTATTCAAGTATAACACACACACATAAAAGTGAACAAAAATTATGAATAACTTGATGAGTTTTCACAAACTGAACATACTCCAGTAAAGAAACAGATGTTGACCAGCACCCCAGAAGGCCCACCTGTGTCCCCTCCCAGTCACTGTCCAGGGTGGCCACCATTCTGATTTATAAGTGCACAGTTTAGTTTTGCCTGGTTTTGTACTTTATATGCATGGAAGACTAAGAGATGATATATTTCTTTTACTTAATTTTATGTTTGTGATATTTATTCACTCTGTTGATTGAAAAGACAGTTTATTTTTATTGCTCAATAACATTCCATTGTTTGGATATACCACAATTGTATATCCATTTCACTGACATTGTTGGGAACTTGAGTTGTACATACATAGCTTGTAAAATTAGGAAAAAATAAGTTGAAGATCATACCCTCACAGGTCAGACAGACAGATGAGGAAGAGAGTTGCAGAATAAGTTCATCATCAGAGTTATATATGTGGAATTTTAGGCACATGAACCTAGAGGACTGAGCTATGCTTTGAAGGATGAGAAGACAGGATCTGTCTAGGAGGATATGGAGAGAAAGAGGATAGAGATGGATATGTATACACACACACACACACACACACACACACGGAGAGGGGATTATTTTATTCCAGGCAGAGGGAGAGCATGAGGAACTGCTAGCATTTGGGAAGGCTGAGTCAGAGGGAGCTGCATTTTGACATCAAGGGGAGGTTGCAGGGTTGGTTGGTGAGGCAAAGGACATGTCACAAAAAGTCCTAGAGTGCTGGGTTAAAGAAGATGGGACTTTATCCCTCAAGAGATTGGGACAGTACTGAGTTATTTTTTCTCTCCTCTTCCT
>VBSM01003162.1:3559988-3571117 GCA_008086735.1 Cheirogaleus medius
GTGTATGGATTCCGTACCACTGGGTGGAGAGTGACTGTGGCCTCATTAATCAGTTGGGTCTTGGACCGGCCAGTATCCACCTCCATTGGGCTTTTTGACTGCAGGAGGGGAGTGTTCCATGGGGACTGGCACTCCACCAAAATCCCCTCCTGCTTAAGCCTATCGATGTGTTCCTGAATTCCCTCTCGAGCCTCCCTAGGGATGGGGTACTGTTGTCTCCTGATAGGTTGGGCTCCTGGTTTCATCTCGATCACCAGGGTTGAATGTTGGTGTGCAAGACTATGGGGTGGGGGGGTTGTCCTCCGCTCATACCAACAGAAAATCCTGCTGGAAGTCAGGTGGGTTCTGTTCCCCTTTGGCCTCATCGTATAGCTTCCATTCCGATTCCCAGGGCAGGGTGACTGCTATTATGAGAGTCTCTGGGGTGCTGAGCGTGAGGCTCGCAGTCCCTTCTGGGTGGAAGGTGATCTGGGCTTCCAGCTTGCTCAGGAGATCTCGACCTAGGAGGGGAACGGGGCAGTCTGGTATGTATAGGAATTCATGTCTTATCTGGTGGCCCCCCATCTGACATATTCGGGATTGGCAGAAGGGTCAAACTACTTGAGTTCCTGTGGCTCCCACAATGGTGGTTTCCTGCTTTGTAAGTGGAGCCACCGGGGTTGTTACCACTGAGTGTTCTGCCCCAGTGTCCACCATGAATGTTACTGGTAGGCCCCCCACTTCCATTATGACCATAGGCTCCTGGGGGCCAAGAGTCAGGGAACCTGGTCGGTCCTATTCCAAATCGACCCCAGTGAGACCGATGAGGTCCTGGGTTTTCGGCTCCTGCTGGAAGCCCTGGGGCAGGTTCCCATTTGGCGGTGGGTGATTTCTTTTGTTGGGGCATTCATGCTTCCAGTGACCAATCGCCTTATAATAGGTGCACTGGTCAGGCTTCATGGTCCCTTGTCTCCTAGACCCTCCTTCCCGTGGCGGGCCAGGTCTCTTGGCTGGGTCAGGTCTCCCGAGGGCAGCAGCCAGGAGAGCAGCTTTCTGTTTCATTTTCTTGTCATTCTCCCTCTGGGCAGTCCGGTCTCGATTAACATAGACCTTCTGGGCCACTTCCATCAGCTGCGTGAAGTTCATTCCTGCAAACCCGTCAAGTTTCTGGAGTTTCCGTAGGATAGGCTAGGACTGCCCAACAAATGCGGTGTTCACCGCCCGCTGATTTTCGGCCACCTCTGGGTTGAAGGGTGTGTAGACTCACAAAAGTGCTCATAGAATTTGCTCGGTGATTCCTCTGGCTTCTGTGTGATCAGATCGACTTTGTTCATGTTGGTTGGTTTTCTGGCTCCCTCGCAGACCCCCATGAAGGAGAGCTTCCCGATACCTTCTGAGTGCCTCTTGTCAGCTCGGGGAGTTGAAATCTCAATCCGGGTCGGTCTCGGGTGCTGCTCTCTGTGCCCACTGCTCCACCTCCAAGGTCCCTGCTGGAGCCTGGTCCTGGAGCCACCTGCGGGTCCCAGCTACAATCCGGCATCATTCTTTTGTGTTAAACGGGTCAGAAGGAGCTGGCGGCAGTCTTCCCAAGTGGGATGGTGGATCTGGAAGATGGATTCCAGGAGGTCAACGAGGGCCTGAGGTTTCTCAGAGTATGGCGGGGTGTAGTGCTTCCAGTTCAGAAGGCCAGTGGTGGAGAAGGGCTGGTAGTACAGGACTGGCTGACCTGGCTGGACGGACCCATCATCCGTAACCTGCATCGGACCTCGCACCTCACGCAGGGGCATCTGGAGGGCTGAAGTTGGGGCCTGAGCTGACTGCAGCCGGCAGGTCATGGGGGTGTTGGCACCCGGTTGGTCTGGAACTGGCAGTGGGGAGACTGATGGTGGCGGGGTGTCTGGTGGATTCTGGGGTACTTCAAGAGGTGTCATGGTAGGGTTGTAGGGCAGTGGTGGTGGATCCTCTTCAGGAGCTTCCTGATACATGGGTTTGGAGAGTTTGGAGTTTCTGGACCTTTGGGCCACAAAAATCCTGCTCTGTCCCTTATTAGCACAGAACCGGACCCAAGGGGGCATGGTTTGAGCAATCTCTAGCCATGAATCTATGTAAGGGAATTGGACGGGGTGGCCAGAAGTCCCGGTCACGATTCTTCAAACTGCTCGCACTGTGGGGAGGTCTAAGGTTCCTGTTGCGGGCCAGTCAACCCCGAATGTGGGCCATTCCTGTTCACAGAGGGCCCTCAGTCTACTGGGACTCAGTGTGATGCCATCATCTCCCGTGAAACCCTTCTTCAAGTTCTTTAACATGCATTTAAAGAATGCCGTTGCCTGTGCCTGTCCCCGAACTGGTGGCTTCAAGGGGCCAGCCCGGTCGGTTTTCCCGGTCAGGGAAGCAAAATGTTACAGCAAGTGTTACAGCGGGTGGTCCCGAGGACAAACCGAGCAGCAGACCGAGAGTCAGAGAGTCAAAATTTATTCACCGGAGGGCTCAGAGGGCCCTCACCACCAAATTCTGAGCCCCGTCTACCCAATTTTTCCCACTTTTATTAAGTTGGGGTGGTCCTAGGGGTGGGATATCAGGTTGCTAATGCCCGCCAGGTAATAGGTTAGTATTATGTTAATGCATCAGGTAATAAGGTAGTTGATGCACCAGGTAATAGGTTCAGTGTTATGCTGATGCGCCAGGTAATAGATTAGTTCCTAGACCAGGTAACAGGTTAGTATTATGCTGATGTGGGTCTTCTGTGAGGGGTAGGGGTCTCAGGTGCCTGATGTGTCAAGTAATAGATGGGGGTTTTCCTTATCATAGGCATTCTCAAATCAACACTTTCAAAATTGAACTCACAGCCTTATCCCTAAAACAAGCCTCCTGGCTTGGCCTCCCAAAGTGCTGGGATTACAGATGTTATAGATGTGAGCCACGGAGCCCAGGCTCTTTCGTTCATCTTTGCACCAGTACCATAATTATTACTGTAGCTGGAAATTGGGTAATGTAAGTCCTCTAATTTTGTTCTTATCCAAAATTGTTTTGGCTCTAGGTCATTTGCGTTTCCACATAAATTTTAGAATCAGCTTGTCATTTATGCATCTTAGCATTATTGAGTCTTCCAGTCTTTGAACAAAGGATATCTTCTTTAATTGCTCTCAGCAATGTTTTATAATTTTCGATGTACAGGTCTTGTATATTTTTTGTTAAATTTATCTCTAAGTGTTTTATATATTGTGATGCTCTTGTCAATGGCATTTTTAATTTCAAAGTCTGATTGTTAATTGGCAGTATACGGAAATACAGTTGATTTTTGTATGTTGACATTTCACCTTGCAAACTTGCTATGCTCAATTGATAGTTTTTTTGATAGATTTCTTAGGATTTTTCTATAGACAATAATGTCATATGTGAAAAAGACAGCTTTATTTCTTCCTTTACAATCTGGTTAGCTTTGATTTCATTTCCTTACAATACTGCAAGGGCTAGAACCTCCAGTACAATGTTGACTAGAAGCTTGGAAATCAGACATTCTTGCCTTGTTGATCTTAAAGAGAAAGCATTCAATCTCCCCCATGAGTATGTTAGTTGTAGGTTTTTTGTAGATGCCCTTTATCAGATTGAGAAAAATGTCTTGTATTCCTAGTTTGGTGAGAGTTTAATGCATGAGTGGACATTTGATTTTTTTCAAGTGCTTTTCTGCCTCTATTGACATGGTCATATAGATTTTCTTTTTAAATCTTATTAATTTGGTGAATTACATTGATTGATCTTGAAATATTAAAAACAACTTCATACTTCTGGGATAAAACCTCACTTGTTTTTTTTTGTGTTTTTTTTTGAAACAAAGTCTCACTTTGTTGCCGGGGCTAGAGTGCCGTGGCGTCAGCCTAGCTCATAGCAACCTCAAACTCCTGGGCTCAAGCAATCCTTCTGCCTCAGCCTCCCAAGTAGCTGGGACTACAGGCTTGTGCCACCATGCCCGGCTAATTTTTTGTATATATTTTTAGCTGTCCAATTAACTTCTTTCTATTTTTTTTTTTCTTTGGTAGAGATGGGGTCTCGCTCTTGCTCAGGCTGGTCTCGAACTCTTGAGCTCAAACGATCCACCCGCCTCCACCTCCCAGAGTGCTAGGATTACAGGTGTGAGCCACCGCTCCCGCCTCTCACTTCGTTTTAAGGATCTACTTATATATTTTTGAATTTTATTTGTTAAATCATTGTTAAAAATTTTCATGTGTATTTTCATGAGGGATACTGGTCTGTAGTATTCTTTATTTATAAATTTTTTTTCTGATTCTGTTACATTTAATTCTGGTCTCATAGGATAGGTTGTGTAATGTTCCTTTCTCTTCAGCTTTCTCAAAGAGATTGTGTAGAAGTGATATTATTTTTTTCCTCTAAATATTTGGTAGAATTCATTAGTAAAGCCAACTGGACCTGGGGTTTTCATCATGGGAGGGTTTTGATTACAAATTCCATTTATTTAATAAATATATGCTTATTCAGCATATTTATTTTTTTGGAGTGAGCTTTGGTAGTTTATATATTTCAAAGAATATGTGCAGTTCATCTAAGTTGTCAAATTTATAGGCATAACGCTCTTCATAATTGAGTAGAAAAAACAAACTCAGTTTCACTCGCACCAGATGTGTGGGGATTTCTCCTGCCAGCCAGCAAGCAAGCAATTCTGCAGCAGACATCAGCTGGGTGTCCTTTAATTCAATCCAGTTCAGACACTATCTACATGGAGATAGGGTCAGATCACACAAGTAGAGGACACAGTCACACAAGACTGAGCCCCACTTCTGATGCCAACTGCAAGCCCCAGGTTATTTTACCTGTGCTTCTGACCAACTTCCTGTAAATCGGGGTTCCCACAGCCCCCCTCCTTGGCTTCAATTAACTTGCTAGAGCAGCTCACAGAACACAGGGAAACACTTACATTTGCCAGTTTATTACAAAGGATTTTTTTTTTTGAGACAGTGTCTCACTCTGTTGCCCAGGCTAGAGTGCTGTGGCGTCAGCCTAGCTCACAGCAACCTCAAACTTCTGGGCTCAAGCAATCCTCCTGCCTCAGCCTCCTGAGTAGCTATAACTACAGGCATGTGCCACCACGCCTGGCTAATTTTTTCTATGTATTTTTAGTTGTGCAGCTAATTTCTTTCTATTTTTTAGTAGAGACGGGGTCTCGCTCTTGCCCAGGTTGGTCTTGAACTCCTGACCTCCAGCGATCCTCGGCCTCCCAGAGTGCTAGTATTACAGGTGTGAGCCACCATGCCCGGCCAAAGGATATTTTAAAGGATAGAAATAAACAGCCAGATGAAGAGATACATAGGTGTCAACGGAAAAGAAGTCAAACTCTGTAAAATAATTTTAAAGAGTTTTATTCTGGGCCATATTTGAGGACCATGACCCACAGCCACACTCAAGAAGCCTTGAGCAAGTGGACTCGCTGTGGTTGTGTTACAGTTTGGGTTTATACATTTCAGGGAGACAGGGGTTACAGGTAAAGTCATAAATCAATACATGGGAGGCATAGATTGGTTTGGCCCCAAAAGGTGGGCCATCTGGAAGTTGGGGTGCTTATAGGTTATAGGTGGGTTTAAAAATTCTTTGACTTGTAATTGGTTAAAGACATGAATCTTTGTCTAAAGGCTTGGAATGTTTTAAGATAAGGAGCTGTTAATCAAAGACAAGCCACTGGACATATATATGTTGTGTAAATTGAAGACCTGCAGGTTTGTCTTGCATACCCTTAGGCCTGTTAATAGGTTACAAAGGATGTCTCCAAGAAGCGAGGGAGCATGATAAGGCATGTCTCACCTCCCTGCTTGTGGCAGGCAATTGAGTTTTAGGATATTCCCTTGGCCAAGAGGGGGTCCATTCATTCAGCCGGTGGGGGCGGGGCTTAAGATTTTATTTTAGTTCACACAGGGCAAGGTCTGGAAGGGTCCAAATGCAGGACCCATGGAGTTGGGGTGTGTCATCCTACCTACACTCACGTGGATATATAACCCCCCAAATGTTCAGCTGTCTGCAAGCTCTCTGAACCCTGTCACTTTTGGGTTTTTATAGCAACTTCATTACCTAGCCATGATTGATCAAACCATTTGCCATTAGTGATCAACTTAACCTTTAGCCTCTCTCCCATCACCAAGGGTGGTGGAGGTGGGGCTGAACATTCCAACCCTCTGAGCACCTGGCTGGTTCCCCTGGTGACCAAGCCCCCCATCCTGTGGTATCAAGCCGATTTCCAAAGTTCACCTCGTTAATACAAACCCAGGTGTGTTTGAAAGGGTTTGTTGTAAATACCAAAAGACTGACTTTCACCTTTAGAATTCAGGTACTATTTCAAGAACCAAGGACAAAGGATGAAATACTTTTGCAAAATATATTCTTCTTATTGCTCTTGTCACTTAGGAAATAACAAGGCTTACAGGAGCTGAGAGCCAGGAATCATGGACGAAAACCAAAATATACACATCATAACGTCACAGGCCACTCTCTAGTTTTCCAACAGGATCCCTTGCAGCAAAATAGCTATATCTATTTGAGCATTTATATTTGTTGTAGCATTTATAAAACATATAGCAATTGTACCAACATAAATATGCCTAACATTCAGAGAAGCCAGTGTGAGTTAGGGATAGATTGAAATAAATAAATTGTCCTGTGAAACTGTTAGAAAAATTTTCATATTCTTGCGCTAACTTTATTATTCCTTTTCCTCCTTGATCTACTGCTATTTGTACCTTTTGATAAACTTGTGCAGAACTATCCAGCACAAAAATCAGCTAATGGTTAGCTAGATCTGTTACAGCCCAAGCAGATTGTATTGTCTGCCGCACAAAGAAGAGCCCATACACTGAGATAGCCAGGGTTGCAGCAAAGAGACAGTTTAATACCACAGGCACCAAGTGAGGAGATGAGAGGAATTTCTCATATTCATTTCCTCAAGAATTTGGGAAAAAGGATTTTTAAAGATAGTTTGGTGGGCAAAGGGCTAGGCAATTGGGTATGGTGATTGGCTGGGTTTGGGGCAGGACCACAGGGGAATAGAAATCATTTTCATGTGCTGAGTCATTTCCTAGGTGGGGGTCGCAATACCAGTTGAGTCAGTTCCTTGGTATGGGCTGCTGGTATGTGTGGATCAGTTAATCTACTGGAACGCAGGGGCTAGAAGATATCTCAAAAACTAGCCTTAGGTTTCACAAGGGTGATATTATCTATAGAGAAAGTTAAGAATGTTTATGACCATGAGCTATGTGACTTCTGAGTAGCAATTATAAGAAAGCAAAGTAGGGGACTATGGCTGGTTATTATCATTATTTTTAACTACACCTGTGCCTTTGCAGAGTTAAAGCCCCTACCACAGTTCTTGCCTTGTATTCCTTTATTAATTTGTAAAGGGCAGTTTCAGATCTAGGTCCTCTTCAGGTCAGTCAGTTTCCATAGGTACAGTATTACATCCTGGGAAGGCTTTAATTCAATTTCCCAATACATTTGATCATCAGTATTATAAGAAGACTTATTTACAAGAGGGAGTTGAATCTTACCAACACCACCAGTATTACACCATATTACAGTGCAAACTAAAAATAAAATCTTAAGCCCCCCTGCCAACTGAATTGGACCCCCTCTTGGCCAAGGAGACCTCAGAAAACCCTTAAACCTGAGTTCCTGAACATGAAGGGAAAGGTCAGATACCCCTCCTTTTGTAATTGGCTCTATGAACAAGTTTCAATGATCCCTATGTGTTTTTTAGTGATCATTCTCTTCCTTAACTGACATTTTGAGTTGTTTTCTAGAAATGGAGCAAGACAAAGGAGCTGAGATTCTTTTTTGCTTTTTTGGAGACAGTCTCACTCTGTCGCCCGGCCTAGAGTACCGTGGCGTCAGTCTAGCTCACAGCAACCTCAAACTCCTGGGCTCAAGGGATCCTCCTGCCTCAGCCTCCCGAGTAGCTGGGACTACAGGCATGTGCCACCATGCCCAGCTAATTTTTTCTATATGTTTTTAGTTGTCTGGCTAATTTCTTTCTATTTTTAGTAGAGACGGGGTCTCACTCTTGCTCAAGCTGGTCTCTAACTTCTGACCTTGAGCGATCCTCCTGCCTCAGGCTCCCAGAGTGCTAGGATTATAGGCGTGAGCCACTGGACCCAGCCAGGAGCTGAGATTCTGAAGGCCCCTGGGCAGACTTCCTGATGCCAAGACTCACCTGTCCCAAATGCATGTAGCCCCTTGTTAATTGCACTGCAACCTGCTCCAAGGCACGTGGTCCCTCCTTAAAAAGGCTATGATCTCTGTTAGTCTATTCCCCAACAAGAAGTCTTTCATATTTAAAAAATTCCTTTCTCCCCTAGCAATCCTAGTTGTCTCAACAATTGGATCTTTGTGCGATGAGCAAGTGGACCTAGGCCAAAATCCCCTTGCAGTTATGATAACATCTTTTGGAGTTTAGATACAAAAATTGACCAGCATTAATATTAAAACAGAGATCATAAGGCTGACAAAACAGACTCTTTTGACAATAAGATACTAAATTATTAATAGGACCTAAGGTCATGTAAGGCAAAGGTTAAATGACACCTGTGGGTCATCAATTTGCTTAACAGATCACTTGAGTCTGTATATTGTGGCTTGTCTCTGATTAACAGACTTCCTTGTCTTAACTTAAAACATTCCAGGCCTTTAGACAAAGCTTTATTCTTTTAACCAATTACAAATTAAAGAATCTGGAATCTACCTATAACCTGTAAGCCTCCCCCCTTCAAGATGTCCTGCCTTTTCAGGCCAAACCAATGTATACATTCCTTGTATTGATTTATGATTTTACCTGCAAGTCCTGTCTCCCTAAAATGTATAAAACCAAACTGTAACCCAACCATCTCAGGACAACTTACTCAAGGCTTCTTGGCTATGGCTCCTTGGTCACTCATAGGGTGAGTGTGGTATGGTCACTTATATTTGGCTCAGAATAAACCTCTTTAAAATATTTTACAGAGTTTGAGGCCAGGCATGGTGGGGCATGCCTGTAGTCCCAGCTACTTGGGAGGCTGAGGCAGGAGGATTGCTTGAGCCCAGGAGTTTGAGGTTGAAGTGAGCTAGGCTGACACTATGGCACTCTAGCCTGGGCAACACAGTGAGACTCTGTCTCAAAAAAAATATTTTACAAAGTTTGGTTTTTTCCCATTAGCAGCGGTATGATCATGATATAATTCACATTCATCGCAGAACAGATCAGTAAGAATCACGGAGGTATTTGCTTTGCCTTTGCTGTAAAACCCCAAATTCAGGCTCATGTACCTAATGTGCAGCTGGAGCCAAACACTGTGACTCTGATGCTTGGAGGTAGAGAAAGGTTATTTGATTTGGCCAAAACCAGAAGTCAGGAAAGCAAAATCTCTTAGATCCATCTTCCCAAAGAGATGAAGTGGGGAGGTTTCATGAGGCTAAGCGGGTAAAGGAGGGGGTTCTAGGGTATTGAGGGTGAAGTCTGTGTTTCTTGAGTCTCAGATAACATCTTGAGCAACCAGGCTTCTAGTATCAGCAGCTAATTTCTTCAAAGGCATTCACTTCTCCAGCAAAACAAACTCATAAATTTTTCTTGTGACCCTGGAGTTGTCTCCTTTTGCTTGACAAAAAACAGTACACCAACAGTTACTGATTACTGTGAGAATAAGGGCTATTGGGCAGGAAGTCAGCACTTATCAGGTGGACATGAACAATAGCCTAATCAAAATTTACATTATGTTGGTCACTAAAAATGCTGGGGTACTAAAATCTCAAGGGGCCCAGCTATACCTTCCCAACAGAATCTACTCTTGCCCATATACCAGATATTATTAAGGACAGCTGTTGTTGTAATAGGCCACGACTCAGTTATTTCTGAATTCCAAGTTAATTGGGGACAAAGCCAATCACCCTGTTTCATTTCACAGGCTTGTACTGAGACTGGTTTCCACTGTGTTATTATATAGCAGGGTCCACCTCCCTCCTAAAGAGAGGAAATGCATGGCATTTAGAATAGCTTCTACCTCTCCTAACTGTACCTCAGTATATGTTTTATTTTGCCCTATTTTGGGGGGAAGGGCAGTCATAGAACATCTATGTAAATTACAAGCACGCCCAGAGAACTTCCACAAATTTGGAGGGCCATAAGATTCCTATAGGTGTGCCCCTTGAGCTTCAGGAGCCAGGATGGAGGGCCACTGCCTCATGGCCACTGCAGCCTCCATTTGCATTAAAGTAGTCAAGAGGCCTTGTTGGGGATGGATACAGGCCCTTTCACAAAGCCAGGTTTTTAGCATTATCCAGCATTATTAGTTGTCTGCCTGACCCACTTTGCTAAAGCCTTATTATCTTTCCAAGCTGACTCCCATCCTTTGCCTTCTTCCTGGAAGAGAACTCCCTCTAATCTGCCTATTCTAGTTAATAAGTCTTTTTCCTCTGAACGCTGCTCCTCATTAAAAGCAAATTCAGCTTGTCCTAGGGTACCTAGACCTGCACCTATCTCCACTAAGGCCCTTTTCTGTCTGGTGGACCAGTGTTGTTTAATCCACCATGCATGTTGTTGCCATCATGTATTAACAGCCTGAGTACAGTTGGCATACATGCTTTGCACCCAAAAATGTTGAGTACTCCATACTAGGGTTAGATGAGTGGTGGTCTTATCTAGATGTAATTTAGTTTGAGTGTGCCATAAGGCCTCCCATATCCTTCTTTGCCTCAGGGTCGGGCCATTCCCCAGGGGAACTTGGATTCCCCAAGTAATGCCCATTGCTTTAATCCCACCAGGAACCCATTGTTTTTCCCTATTCTGCTTAGTAGCTTTCCGTACACAAAAACAATGGTGATGTGTGTTTGTGTATAGCACACTGTGGCATGTTGGGCTACATATTTTGTTCTTTATAACCAGGGACCTTTCTAAGCATTCTATCATCAATGTTTACAGGTACATAGTGATCAGTCTGCTGGGAGCCGTACAATTCACGGTTTGAAGTCCCAGTAGGAAGCAGTTCTTTGAAAATTCCTTCCCAAATGGAAAATTGGATAGCCACATGTAGAAGGCTGAAACAGGATCTGCACCTCTCATGACTCACAAAAATAATTTACAATGGATAACAGACTTAAACCTAAGGCATGAAACTATAAGAATTCTA